>SNQJ01S0003642.1:215076-255480 GCA_010110895.2 Picea sitchensis
GCTACCTCTCTAGCTACCTAACATCTCATTACTCAATGCGATATTTGTCTCTCTACATATTTCTAAAATGTTTTCAAGATTAGTTACAACTTATTCAAAAGAATCACCTACCATGGTAAGGTAATCCATATATGTTTCCATGCAATCATGTGATAATCCGAAAAAATACTAAGTATCGCTTGTTGAAATGTAGACAATGTATTGCATAGATCGAAGGGAAATACCTTGTAGGTTTATGTCCCCCAAGGACATGTAAAATTTGTGTTGTCCTGGTCCTCTCGAGCAATCTGGATCTTATTTTGTCCACTAGATCCGTCCAGAAAGGAAAAGTATTTATTTCTAGAAAGTGTGTCCAAGACATGGTCAATAAAAGGTTGGGGGAAGTGATCTTTGAGGGTGTCCTTGTTTAGCTCCCTATATTGTATGCATACCCTCCATTTCCTATTGTTTTTAGGAATGATCACTAGAGGTGATACCCACTTTTGATTAATTGGGTTGGTTGTTTCTAGCGGGAAAACCCCCCTATGACTACACCAGGGTTCAGAATGTAGGCAGATCAATTAACTGTCTAAAAGTCAATTAATTTTCTATACTACCCCAAACATACCAAAAATCATATGAAGAAAGAAAGGAAAAGGAGATTGTGTAATTATACCTCTAATCCCACCTCTGGTGATGACCTCCTCGTGCTTGGAAGTTTTGTTGACTGCACGCCTCCTCCCAGGGCTAACCTGCATCCAAAGATTGACAAACAGAAAACTACAAGCATGTTATTCCATATACAAGTTAGGGTTATATGTTATAATGTCAAGAATAAATCAATAAAAGTATTCAAGACACCATCATTTGGGACAGGAAAATGTAATTTTTTTATTAATAACACAATGATTATACCTTTACAAACAAAGTCGGCTATCATTCTGCGAACCTGATCTAAGCTCCTCTTCACCAAGATCCAATTCCACCTTGTATGAACTTCTCCTCTCAACCTTATGATCTCTTCTTGGGAAGTGAATGGTTTATGATGGAGGAAGAAGGGGCTAATGAGGGAATGTTGAGGCAACTCTCACAAAAGGCAGCAATATCTTGGGCAAGGAGGGGAAGTGAAATCGGGCAGAGTTTCACTGTTCTTATGCTTAGATCTGAAATGAGACCCCAAAACCTCATTTTATATGACAAAAGGATGGTTATTTGGTTGGGTGATGGGCTATAGTGGGTGGATTAGTTGGGAAACTACCCAATAGCCCGTAATCTCAATGAATTCCTTGCAACTTTTTATTTTTTTCAACTTTTGCAAGTATACGTGGGTTGTAATTGTGAAGAATTTGTATGTATGTGAGTTGTAGTGGTGCAGAAAGTGTATGTATGTGAGCAGTAATGGGGCAGGGCGCGTACATCTTCTAAAAATTGGTTTTTTAAGAAGAGCAACTCAACAGTGCTTTGGAAAAAAATGCAAGTAAGAGGGCCAAGGCCATGTATGCATGTGTAGAGAAATTTAGGGTTATAACAGTTGCATATCCAGTAGTATATAGATTATAGGGCTTTCTATGACACTTTCACTATCTCAAATACACCTATACTTACACGCATACCCTTTGATACTAGGAAGACATGCCTACCTTCCTTAACTCACCTCCAGGAAGTAGTTAAAAGTATGGGACATAAAGCCAGTGATTTTTCTCAATGGTGACCCAGGGAAAAGGTTAGGTTGATATGTTTTCTAAGTGATGATGACCATAAGAAAATAAGTAACTTGAGTAAAGTGTGTTGTATGTTAAAACCTTTCGCACCAGGTATATCTACTC
This sequence comes from Picea sitchensis, assembly GCA_010110895.2. Classification (NCBI taxonomy): domain Eukaryota; kingdom Viridiplantae; phylum Streptophyta; class Pinopsida; order Pinales; family Pinaceae; genus Picea; species Picea sitchensis. Next base: position 216,882 of record SNQJ01S0003642.1, read on the forward strand.
CAAAACCTTTAGATATATCTCGATTTAACTTAATGCATGTCACGAATGTTGCATGGATCACCTACTACTCAGTGTCATATCAATGGAACTTGGAAGGAATAATTAGTATACTAAGTTTTTGTCTATTGTTGCTAGGAGAAGGCTTTGTAAATACAATTTCATCAGGTGCGGATTGAAAAGAATCTAGATCTTCAAGCGATAAACTTCACTATGCTTATAGTATGACAATACCTTTTCTTTTGTATCTCTCCCTAACCAATCTTAGAAGGAATGTTCAAACAACTTAATTGCAAGAGTCATCAGTTACATTTTTTCTGATATAACATATCCATCTTCCTTATCTTTTTGATACTGTGTTATCATAAACCTAACTGCCTTGATTACCTTCAATTAACTATTGTAGGAATGCAAGATTAACATGATCGCATTCACAAACTCAACATTGTTTAGGTCTTGTACAATTAGAGTGTGATCAACAACAACTATTAACTCAATATAGGAAATCCAAGAAATTTGAGGAATATTGTTCTTTTGGTGAGGCCAGAATCGCTTTTCAAATTTATTAAGCAACATTACACGAACTATGTTGAACCAGAAATATGTCGAACCCCAAACCTAATCTCATATTTTTGAAATCTTTATGATGAAAACTCAACGTCGTGTCAATCTAGAATTCTAATATGAGATTATTTAAACCATTAACTCTGATCTTAAACTATAAGATCGTGGCAGACAACATCTAACCCTAAGATCATGCACATAGATTTGTGAGATTGATATGTATTTTCTTGACTTTAAAATTTAATCGCGTTGGTAGTTATTTTGGTTATATTACTTCAATTATAACATCATTATGAGAATATCCAAATGCAATATTTTATTATGTTTTCATTAATTTCATTATAAACGTATTTTAAAACAAGTGTCGTGTGGCAACTTAGTCCCTCCCAAGTAGATTTGGGAATGGAGATGATAGTTGGCACCTTATAATTATTCATGATGATGATTTTTGGAAGATGGGGAGAGACGAGGAATATTGTTAAAAAAAACAGAAATTAGCAGTATGGTAAGTAAAGGGTAATTAGACTAGATCTTTAACAATAAGCAAATGAAAGTTGAAATATGTAAAATTAAATGAAAAAAAATAAAATAAAAAATATTAAAAAGTTATGTTCAATTGTTCTTTAGAAATGAAATGATAAGAAAATTGTAAATATTAAAACCTATATTGAAATTACATTAAATAGTAATTTAAGATATAACTTATATCTTACTTTACAGGTATTGAAAAAGAATCTACCTAGAAATAGATGGCAAGAACAAATCAATAGTATGAAAAGGAATCTTCCCATAAAGTAATATGAAACGTAACATGTGAAGAAGATATCTGATAATATAATCTAGCGTAAATCACGGTTTAATGTGTTTTAATGGGAGATGTCCTCGAGGTTTTCTCTTATTAATGCCAATGCTTTCGAACCTGTGTAGTGAGTTGTCACTAATCAAAGCATAATTAATCTGCATTGGGAAGGGCGTGAAGGTGGCACGGATGGAAGAGAGCGATAAATGCTTTGAAACTTTTTGTGAACTCAGGTAGAGTGAAGCTTGCGAGTTCGATGAGTGCGGGTTGGATTTGTAGATCACGGAAGTTTTGGATGCAAGATGTATATCATGGAACACGGGGAATGAGAGTTCGATAGAGCCAACCTGGGAATCTATGGCTATAAAATTGGCTAAGTATGGAAAGGAAGGGCGGTCGGTCGGACTCTCATAAATCACGGTTAATGCGTATTAATGGGAGATGTCCTCGAGTTTTTCGCGTAAATCGTGGTTTAATGTGTTTTAATGGGAGATGTCCTCAAGGTTTTTGCTTATTAATTCCAATCCTTTCTAACCTGTGTGGTGAGTTTTCACTAAGCAAAGCATAATTAATGTGCATTGTGAAGGGTGCGATGGTGGCAGGGATGGAAGGGAGTGATAAATGCTTTGAAACTTTTTGTGAACCCAAGTGAAGCTTGTGAGTTCGAGGAGTGTGGGGTGGAATTGTAGAGAACGGAATTTTTGGGTGCAATATGTATATCACGGAACACGGGGAATGAGAGTTCGGTAGTGCCAAGCCAAGAACCCGTGGCCATAAAATTGGCCAAGTATGGAAAGGAAGGGTGGGTGGTCGGACTCCTGTAAATCGTAGTTTAATGTGTATTAATGGGAGATGTCCTCGAGGTTTTGGCTTATTAATGCCAATTTTTTCGAACATGTGTGTTGATTTGTCACTAGTAAAAGCATAATCATTGTGCATTGGGAAGGGCGTGAAGGTAGTGGGGATGGAAGGGAGCGATAAATTCTTTGAAACATTTGTGAACTCGGGTAGAGTGAATCTTGTGAGCTCGAGGAATTGTAGACAATGGAAGTTTTGGGTGCAAGATGTATATCACAAAATTGTAGATCACAAAATTTTTGGGTGCAATATTTATATCACGGAACACAGGGAATGAGAGTTCAATGGCGCCAACTCGGGAACTGACGGCCATAAAATTGGCTATGGAATTGTAGATCACGGAAGTTTTGGGTGCAATATGTATATCATGTAACACCGAGAATGAGAGTTTGATTGTGCCAACCCGAGAACTGACGCCATAGAAATGGCTAGGTATGAAAAGCAATGACGGTCGTTCGGAGTCCCGTAAATCACGGTTTAATGTGGTTATCACTTATTAATGCCAATAAGTGAACCTGTGTGTTGATTTGTCACTAGTAAAAGCATAACGAATGTGCATTGGGAAGGGCGGGAATGTGGCGGGGATTGAAGGGAGCGATAAATGGTTTGAAACTTTTGTGAACCCAAGTATAGTGAAGCTTGTGAGTTCCAGGAGTTCGAGGTCGAATTGTAAATCACGGAAGTGTTGGGTGAAAGATGTATATCACGGAACACGGGGCATAAGAATTCGATAGCGCTAAGTCAGGACCTCGCGATGGGATAATTGGCTAAGTGTTGAAAGGGATGGCGGTCGGTCGGTCTCATGATGTGACGATATAGATGGAGATGAGGATCTATTAGTCTGCTAACTTGGGAACCCATGATTATAGAAATAAGACTAAGTCAGTTTCAAGTTTAAAGAGAATTTTTTTATATTTATTTCATTAGTATTCATATTAATTTATGTTAATAGATCATTTGTGATCCAAATGTAAACCATGTTCCAATTTGAAGGGTGTTCCAATTTTGGAGCTCGAGAAAGTCAGGTTCAAGTTTAAAGAGATTTTGTTTATATTTATTTCAAATGTATTCATATTAATGTGTCTTAATATATTATTCGTGGTCCAAATGTAAACCATGTTCCAATTTGAAGGGTGTTTTTGGCTCGCAAATTTTGCTCAAACCCATAAGCAATAGAGAAAAAAATATATGACTTTGCATATTGTATATGGAAGCATATTCTCAAATATAGGAAGTTGTAATATATGCACAATATTAAACACGAACATGACATCAACATGCACAGGCAAATGAGTTAATTTAAAAAAACAATACAAAATTCAAAAAAACAATACTAAACATTTAAAATCACCATACAACAACCTCAAATATTTTATATTCAGATAAACTGGGTTACAAAATACATTTGAGAATATTTCCCAAAATAGTTGTCTTGGAATTTGTAAAAAAATATATAGTTCAGTACATATTCTGTGAAATTTAAATGTGTTAGACATAATGACTGGGATTGGGGCTCCCATGGACCACAAAGCAAAGATGTACAAGAATCAAGCTTGTAGAAAGAAGAAAGTCGGCGATGGAAAATAGAAAGACCTGGCAAAAAGAAAGAGAAAATTTGCAGTCCTCAGTTAAAGCTTTGTATTTAAAGAGGTAGAGTAACTGGATGAAGACATCAACAAAGACAGAAGAATGTGATCAGTATCAACTTACTATGATGGTATCCCATGCCTTGTCATTTGCTCGTTGATGTCCTTTTATGGATTTCCTTGGCAGCTATGGGAACCATCTGAAGCTTCCTTTGCCCTTCATTGGTAATCTTGTTAACAGCCTTTTTGAACCACTCCTCGATGTAGCTCCTCATGGGCGACACATTGATTTCAGCCGGATTTTTATATTGAAGAATTCACTTTCCAAGTCCCTTATATCAATAGAGAGGTTGTGCAATGCTTCTTGAATAAATTGGTTTTTAATCGAATAACCGACTAGCCAATGTTTCACGTCATCTTCACCATATTCAAGAATGCCATAGAACTTTTAAAATGACAGTCTTTTATAGATCTGAAATTGATCATCAAATGCTTGCTTAGTTAAAAACAATGAGTTGAATATCAATTTCAGGTCTTGGACTTCATTAGTGTTTCCATCTAGATCTATCTCAGATAGCTTCTTGAATAGTTTGTCTCTTCTAGATATGGGTTGGCTACATGCTTGAACGATACCATTTAGGTTCTTTACCTTTTATTTATAGTATGTGTTTAGTTGGTTTATTCGGTCCGGGGAAGGGAGATCCTCCTCTCTTCTTATGAATTCTGGCATACCAGTAAATTTAACACCAAATGGTACAATTTCATCAAGGTAGAAACCTTACTCGTTCTTGAGATATGCTTGCAGATACTCATGAAAAGCATGCGCTCTTGTTCCAAAAGAGACCATACTATTTGACATCTCCCAAGCTTTTGTTATTAATTTCATTCTTCTCTTTGTATTTTTTTCCACATAGCCTCGGGCTGATGTGAGAAGGCTTGTCGATCCTTTTAACTTTGTTGCATGTGTGGTGGGCTTGATCATTTCCAAAGGAGTAGCAAACCGTGGAAGGGGAATTAGAGCTCCCTCCAATTCTTTGATTCGCTCCTTTAACCTGGCGTTCTTTGCTTCAAGGCCGCTAATAGAGTTTTCTAGAGCATCTCCAGTTGCTCAGTTTATCTGGGAGATCTAGGAAGGGCACATGTTTTGTAGGTTCATCTTTGAACGGGATTTACCTTTCTTATTATTTACATCTCTCTTTTCAATAACCAATTTTTTGGATTCATTGTCAAAAACAGTGCTCTGAAATGCAAAAGACTCTTCTTTGTCCAAAGTATCGGTCCCAATTATTTCCATCTCATGGTTATGGGGAGAAGTGCTCTCTAGATGGTCGTCGTCGAGGACCATTTTGTCAATGTCAATTTCTAGTTCCATATCTTCGAGGGAGAGATCATGGATATCAATTTCTCCCCTCGGTCCCTTCTGTTCTTGCACTATTGTTTTTTGTTTTTTTCTCGCAGAAAGTTTGTGAGAAATTTCAATTTTGTTGGAGGGAGGGTTCTTATCTCCTCCTCCACCTGAAGAACTGTGTGTAAATTTCTTTCTTGGGTAGTCCGTTGGAGTGATGCTCCGAGATGTTGTAGTCTTGGGTGTGGTGGTCGGGGATTGGGCACTTCTCTCACACGGGCCTTTTTCATTTATGCTTGTACGACTCATTGGTGTTGAGTATTGTCTCTAGGTCGTTGGTGTTAGGAGCAAGACTTCCTGAGGCGTTATCTTCATCTTCATCTAGGATAGTGTCAAGTTGAAACCGACAGCCAATAGGTGTTCTACAAAAATACCATCAGGGTCGAACCCTTTTACTTTTTCAACACATTTCAAATTGAAGCTGTGGAAGTGGCCCGTGAAACCGTCAATCTTGTTCATATTCTTGACTATGAAATCCCCGAATTTCCAAGGCAGAGGGATGAATTGTATTTTTCTCTTTTCATGAAAAAAATGCATCCAGTAGGTGTATTTCCTTGTTATTTCAACAAGAAACATTGTACCAAATATGTGACATGGAAGGAAGGAAGGATTTTGTTTGGACCCAAAAATCCTTATAACATTATAGTTCTCCATTTGTTCTAGTGTGCCCTTCCTATCCAGGAACTTGGTCTCCTAGTCATACATCCGAGGAAAATCCTTTGCAAATATCAACCCTTTAAAAACTGAAACAAAATCATTAAAGACTTCATAAAAATGTTGGGAGGCGTTGTGTCTCCATAATATCTGGTACCAGAAGGTTACTAGGTCAAATTCACAGTTTACCTTCTTACACATAGATAATCCAGGGAATGGACAGCAATGCGCTCCAGCAAAAATTAAATAAGATGACATAAAGAATTTATTTTGCCTTGTGCATTGCAATAACTGGGAAGAGATTTCAATGGAAATCAACTTGTCCCAATGGAAGATGGCTTGTTCCTTCACCGTAAAATATAAAATATACAGAATCATCCAAGAGATGTTGGTTGTACTTTATTGTCCCATTATCCTCGTGAAAATCCATGCAATTTCCTAGAAAGGGTTTTCAAATGCACTAATATGTAATCTGGTCATGTCCCCGGGACTGGCTGCTAGGTTCTCTAAGAACTCTGGCAAGAGGTCCAATTCATTATCATGTTTCTTTAAGAACTCTCTGCAATTAACTCCCTTCAAAGTAGGCATTGGGTCGGGAAGTATTAACATCTTTTGAAATAATTGAGGCGATAGGGAGACTCGGGAATGGTCCTGCAACTGGATAATCCGTTGGTTCATCATATAATTTTCGGTGCAACATGTGACCAACTCCTTACAGTCAAAAATTTCAGGGACACAACCTGCTTGTGCAATTCCAGACGTCCAGATAACTTCCTTATGGGCAGAAGGGGACGAGTAGTAGTCATAAGCTCTGGACCACTAAAAACTCTGGTCCTCGCGCCCGAAAATATTTAAGGTATCTCCACAGAAATGTTGTCGAGTTGCAGCCATAAGGTGATGAGAAATTTCCTTTGCTCCTGATACTATTTAAAATGAATGTTGGAGCGTGATAATATAATCTCCCTTAAATCTTGGTTTAATGTGTTTTAATGGGAGATGTCCTTGACCTTTTCTCTTGTTAATTCCAATATTTTCGATGTGTCTGGTGAGTTGTCACTAATAAAGGCATGATTAATGTGCATTGGGAAGCATGAAAAGGTGGCAGGGATGGATGGGAGGGAAAACTGCTTTGAAACTTTTGTGAACCTGGGAGCCCGGGAACCCACGAATCTATGACAACAAGAGGTGAAAAAATGACTAAGTATGGAAAGGTGGGGTATAATGCCTTAAAAAAATTAAAGTAAATAAGAATTTTTCTAAGTTCAAGATCAACACAAAAAAAAAATCAGATGCCATAATATTGACCTCTTCCAATTCAATAATAGGGAGGTTTAGTTGGTGGATCCAAATATCGCTCAGTTCAGACGACTGGGGTGCATGTGGGGTGCCTGTGAGAAAAGATAATGTTTTGATAAAAATTTGTTTGTATTGCAACATGTGACAGTAATTGTGTCCTGATAGTATTTAGAGTGAACACTGGAGGATGGTAATATAATCTCCCGTAAATCTTGGTTTAATGCATTTCAATGGGAGATGTCCTCGATAATTTCGCTCATTAATGCCAATCTTTTCGAACCTTTGTTGTGAGTTCTCACTAATAAAAGTGTAATCAATTTGCATTGGGAAGTTTGTGAAGGTGGCGGGGAAATCGACTAAGTATGAAAAGGCGGGGCGGTCAAATGAACCCAGACAGACTCATCGTAGGTAGAGTGAAGCTTGCGAGTTCGAGGATTCTGCAGTCGAATTGTAGATAACTGAAGTTTTGAGTGCAAGATGTATATCATGAAACATGGGGCATGAGAGTTTGATAGCGCCAATCCGGGAACTCGCGACCATAAACATTAACTATGGGGAAAATATTCTCACCTATGTAATATACCTAGAGCTCGACAAACTCAAGTTCAAGTTAAAAGATAATTTTTTTTTATTTACTTAAATATTATTCATATTATTTTATTTTATTAGTATTTTTTGTGGACCAAATGCAAACCATGTTCCAATTTGAAGGGCGATTTAACATTTTCATATGCAAGCATATTCTCAAATATGCCAAGCTGTAAGATATGCACAATACTGAAGAGGGGCATCATGTCAACACCTTTGTAGATTACAGTGGGATAGCACAATATTTCATTCTTGCTACGATGATGCCTTAAAAAAACTAAAATAACCAAAAAAAAAAATCCAATTCAAGATTGACACAAAAAAATTAATCAGATTCCATAATATTCTCCCATTAATATGTTTTAATGGGACATGTCATCGAGCTTTTCGCTTATTAATGACAATCTTTTCAAACTTTTGTGGTGAGTTGTCACTAGTAAAATCATAATTAATGTTCATTGGGAAGGGGCGAAGGTGGCGGGGATGGAGGGGAGCGAAAAATTCTTTGAAACTTTTGTGAACCTAGAATTCTGTGAACCCGCAAAAATTTGAAGAATCGACTAAGTATGGAAAGGAAGGGCGGTCAGATGGAGTCATTGTAGGTAGAGTGAGGCTTGTGAATTCGAGTAGTCTGGGGTCGAATTGTAGATCACCAAAGTTTTGGGTGCAAGATGTATGCTCTGAACACGGGGCATGAGAGTTCGATAATGCCTACCCGGGAACCCGCGGCCATAAAATTGGCTAAGTATGGAAACGAACGGTGGTCAGTCAGACTCATGATGTGAAGATATAGTTGGATATAGAATTTCTCAGTCTACCACCCTGGGAACCCGCGAGCATAGAAATGTGACTAAGTATAGAACCAGAAACGGGTAACAGAAGGGAAGAAGAAAAGGGAAAAAATGGTAAGTATAGAAAAGGAAAAAGAAAGGAGCAAAGAACTGTATGCCTCACACAACAATACTTAGTATGATAATTATCAAGCGATCAAAACACATCGACTATGGGAAAAACATTCTCAGCCATGAAATATGGTTGGATCTCAACAAACCCTGGTTCAAGTCTAAAGAGATGTTGTTTATATCTATTTCAAAAATCTCGTAGGTAGAGTGAGGCTTTCGAGTTCGAGGACTCTGGGGTCGAATTGTAGATCACCGAATTTTTGGCTACAAGATGTATACCCCGAACACAAGGCATGAGAGATCGATAGGGCCTAGCCGAGAACCCACGGCCATAAAATTGGCTGAGTATGGAAACGAACGACGGTTGGTCGGACTCGTGATGTGAAGATATATATGGATATATAATTTCTCACTCTGCCACCCCAGGAACCCACGAGCATAGATATGCGACTAAGTATAGAACCAGAAACGGATAATAGAGGGGAAGAAGAAAAGGGAAAAACAAGCAAGTATAGAAGAAGAAAAATAAAGGGAACAAAGAACTTTATGCGTCACACAACAACACTTAGTCTGATAATTATCAAGCGATAGAAACACATCAATTCTTTGAAACTTTTGTGAACCCGGGAGTCCGTGAACCCGTGAAATTTTGAAGAATCGACTAACTATGGAAAGGCAAGGCAGTCAGACGAATTCGTTGTAGGTAGAGTGAGGCTTGCGAGTTCGAGGAGTCTGGGGTCGAATTATAGATTACCGAAGTTTTTGGTGCAAGATGTATAACCCGAACACATGGCAAGAGAGTTTGACAACGCCTATGCAGGAACCCACGGCCATAAATTGGCTAAGTATGGAAATGAACGGTGGTCGGTCGGAATCATGATGTGAAGATATAGATGGATATATAATTTATCACTCCGCCACCCCATGAACCCATGAGCATAGATATGTGACTAAGTATAGAACAAGAAACAGATAATAGAGGGGAAGAAGAAAAGGGAAAAACGGGTAAGTATAGAAGAGGAAAAAGAAAGGGAGCAAAGAAATTTATGCCTCACACAACAACACTTAGTCTGATAATTATCAAGCAATGGAAACACATAAACTATGGGAAAAACATTCTCAGGCATGAAATATAGTTGGAACTCAACAGACCCTGGTTCAAGTTAAAAGATATGTTGTTTATATCTATTTCAACAAGCAATAGACAAAATATATGACTTGGAATTCTTATATGCAAGCATTCAGACGGAGTCATCGTAGGTAGAGTGATTCTTACGAGTTCGAGGAGACTGGGGTCGAATTGTAGATCACCAAAGTTTTGGGTGCAAGATGTATACCCCAAACACGGGGCATGAGAGTTCGATAGTGCCTACACGAGAACCTGCGGCCATAAAATTGGCTAAGTATGGAAATGAATGGCGGTCGTTCAGACTCGTGATGTGAAGATATAGATGGATATAGAATTTCTCACTCTGCCACCCCGGGAACCCACAAGCATAGATATGCGACTAAGTATAGAACTAGAAACGAATAATAGAGTGGAAGAAGAAAAGGGAAAAACGGGTAAGTATAGAAGAGGAAAAAGAAAGGGAGCAAAAAACTTTATGCCTCACACAACAACACTTAGTCTGATAATTATCAAGCGATAGAAACACATCAACTATGGGAAAAACATTCTCAGCCATGAAATATATGTGGAGCTCAATAGACCCTGGTTCAATTTAAATGAGATGGTTTTTATATCTATTTCAACAAGCAATAGACAAAATATATGACTTGGCATTCTTGTATGCAAGCATATTCTAAAATATGACAAGCTTCAATATATGCAAAAATTGGATAACGTATGCAAATCAGAGTTTTGTAACCATACCTCTTAGTCTCTGGACCTTGTACTATGATGGAGGTTTCACTTCTACTTGTCAATAGTTCTTGTGAACTAAAAAACATGTGGTGTAAACGACATAAACATATTTACCATGGCATAGTAGAATAAATAACTATGGATATTTGTTTCCTAAACATAGAAAGAGCATAATCTATGAATCCTTACCTTCAGCATTGTCGTTGTGTTGATGTTTGCAATGATTCACTGCTCATGCCCATGTCACTTGTGAAATAGTGGCTATGAACATGTGTATATTGTGTGTACTAGATATGGATGTGCATTAGGCATACGCATTGTATTTTCTCTGGCACCACTATAGCCATACCTTTTGGAAGATTGTACTCCATCTTTCTCAGTTGTGGCACATAAGTGTCCATCCTCGTGTTCAATTAGATTGTTTTGTTTTCAATGTAGCAATACAGAGAATACAATGGACATGAAGGCAAGTTGCTACGTAGGAACACATGAAAAAAAGATGGAGTACAAATTTATTTATTTCAAGGTAATGGCACAGAAAATACAATTGACATGAAGATAAGTTAATCTATAGCAAGATATCTAGTATCTAAGGAAAAAAAACAAAAAAGTTGCAAACCAATGGAATAAATATAGACAGAGTAAATGAAAAACAATTGGATATAGAATATGGGTAGAAGTATGCACCTTTGTATGTATTCTTCTACATTTTTGGTTAAGAGTTATTTGCCTTGTCCAATTTTCATGTTTGTTTCAATGAAGGAAAGTACAAAACACAATGAACATGAACGCAAGTTGATATGTAAGGAAAAAACAAGGAATATGTACATACAGTAAATAAACTGGAATAAAAGGAATAGAGTAACAGATAGCTTTAGAAGAATGTACTGGGTTTTTTTTTTTTTCTTCATCCATGTATGTGTTTATATAAAAAGAAATTGTGTCCAAAATCAATTACAAACCAGGAAAAACTAAGAAGTTGGATAACTTGGTTTTGTGCAACAAGCTAGACAAATATGCTTTGAGACATAGAAATATGATTTTGCAATATGTTTGATGATTATTTCACAATTCAAGTGCAATACCAATTATATCATGATCAGACCAGTATGTGTCTAAGATAAAGATGTTGTATTGGGAAATGGTCACATTCGACCATACATGGTCAATAAGTGTGTTTTGTACATGGTTTATCTTATCCAAAAGAAAGCGGAGACTGTATCTGCACATGTAGTTTTCCAATTCTTTTGTTCTAGCATTATTTTGTAGCATGTCAATATTGAAGTCTCTTACAATGACAATGGTTTCGTTCAGATGAAAATGCTCTAATGCATTGGAAAGAAAATTTGGTATGTTGGAGAATGTTGCATGCGGAGCAGCATAGAGATCCAGTATTGCAATTTCTTATCCATGGAAAGTTACTTTTGCGAGCACCATCTCAACATTGTTTTCTTCAAAATGCATATTCTCCAAAATTGTTACATGTTTTTTCACTAATATCATCACCCCATGTGTAATGTAACTTGATTTGCAATTGTGATTTGGAAATTGCTTGTTTTTCATGCATAATGTCATGTATGTTTTCTACAAGCACAGAATATCAGATTGCATTGTGTCATAATCATTGAGTATATCATCCATATGTGCATGTAGGATGCACATTTTAAGTGAGAGAATTGATACAGATGAGTGTGTTTGTATGGATTGGTAATCATATTGTAGATGCCACTTTGCACTAGTCCTAAGGCGTTGCATATCAATATGAACTTTGTGTTTGACTTTGAAGTTATATTTTGTAAGAGCACTTAGTAAATACAAGGAGTTTATACTTCTGACATGAGACAGTAATGTGTATAAAAGTCCATGTATTTGAATTCCAGCAGGGTCAAATGAAACACTATCAAGTGTTAGTCCTTGCGATCTGTGGATTGTACGTGCACATGAAACTTTAATTGGAAATTGTTTTCGAATATTTAATCGACCTGTCTTTGTCGATGTCGATATTGGTTTTGATATTCGTAAGATAGGTGTCCAATAGGGTGCAGTGTTTGAATTATATAGATAAGCCAACTTGTTTGCTTGTTGGTGACCTATATGCGGATCATGGAACTTAATCTAGAGGACATGAACTTTTTTTTGTTTTGGTATAATATTTGAGTATTTCATCTGCACCATTTACCAAGCCATCTTGTGAATCATAGTTGCAGGCATATATTTCAACTAGCATGTCTAATTTCAGGACAAATTGCAAAGGAAAAGTGGTTGTATGTTCATGACATGGTACATTTCCATGGTTGTATTATTCGAGGTCAATTGAATTGATGATGATATTATCACCATGCATGAGCGATAGCATGTACCTGTTATGCATTGAAACATCCATATTCATGTAGAACGGGTAAGGGAAGGTTGGGTATGTTGGTGCAGGTTGCATGCACCTTGAATTGATTTATGTTAATTCATCATGTGTTTGGTTGTTTGTCTGCATTCTATTCAGAATTGCAATAAATGTTTCATCTGTCTGGGGCATTCTAGCATGTAATTCAAAGCATTTTATATTGTCTTTCCAGAAGTCATGCATCATTGTTTTCATATTGACCATAAGTTGTTCAAATATCAAAGAATCTTGGATGGGTTGCGCCTAGTAAAGATCCCCACAGAATATGATGTCAATGTTCCCAAAGTATTTGGTGTGCACATGTTTTATGTTTCTCAGTCAGTTGTCAATGGAATACAAGAAGCGACTTCCAATCAAATATGCCTCATCTATGAAGATAAGTTGTAGTTCATCATAAATCTTAGACAAGGTATCTAACATTTCCTTATTGAGTGGAAGAAACTTTGACTTGTTAAAAGGAATCAAAAATCCAGAGTGGATTGTTGTTCCACCTGCATTATATGCAGTTTTTCCTGTGTATGCAACTATTAGCCCCTTTGGTTTCATAGGGTCAGAGGAATTGTTTGAATCATAGATTCGTATAAGCATTTGGAATAGTGCTTTCGCCGTGAATGTCTTGCATGTTCTCACCCCACCTGTAAGAAACAAGTGCACGGGAGTGTGCATGTTCAAGCATTTTTTAATTGCAATGTCCTTTAGAATTGCTTGTTTCTCTCGATTCAATAGACGTCTGACTTTGTAGTATTCGTTATTTTCAATAAGGAAAGGATTTTTTGTGACTTGAAAGCCAAGATTGATACATTTTCCAATGTCAGCTACTCGAGGACGAGACAAATCTTCTTGCAAGTCATAAGAATCACAGATAGTTCTAGTTGTTTTACAGTTTGTGAATGTCTCATCAACATTGTCAGGGTTTTCTAGTTTATGAACTGCACTTTCAAAACCACCCCATGTTGGATTAGCATTGTATGTAAATCTGGATTGATTAGTTTGTATTGTAGTCTCATAAGCAATATACGCAGCTTCCCATGTAGGGAAGTTATGTTTTAATGTGTTTTCATTTTGATCAAATGGAACATACAACAGTATTTTTTCTCTACAATAATTTTCATAGTCAGTATGTTTGTTGTATTTGACAAAGCGTATTACAGAGGGTTTTTTTCTTTTAGATATGGGTGCACCATTTTTTTTGTAATGTGATACAAACTCTGCTAATCAGATATGCTTAATAGGAGATGGACGCTGGAGGTAATAATCAATAATAGATAGACATGGTACATCCTCTGAATTATTAGGCTCTTGTTCTAGCAAAGACTGGTTTAAGCACAAATGTGTGTTTCTCAAGTGGAGATGTGTTTATGAAGACATTTCCTTGAACCACAGTTGAGGGGCAGGGAAAGTGCAATGTGGACTGCTTGTTGAGAAGATAATTGTTGAAGATTAAGTAATGTATTTCCAAGCGTACGTATCATTTTAATAGCATCAATATGACTTCTTTCATGTTCTTTGCGTATTCTTCTGAATGCACTTGTCATAGATTTGTTAACCTTCATATATGAGGTACAATACAATGTTGCAACATATGCATTAAGGACATATTGTGCATCTGTATTTGCATTCCACATAACTAGCATGTCCTTGGAGAAACTGTTGTTCCAAATATGGGAAAGTTTTTGTTTAAGGAAAATTGTTGGTTGTTTAAGTGTAGATTGTATGGCTTGGATGTACTCATCTTCTATTAGATTTAGCTATGTCAAGAAGTTGTAGAAGATCATTAACTCATCAAAGTCTCATTGTTCTATAAATGCAAACAAGGATTTAGATTTCGCAATGAGAACATTGTCCTCTAAACTAATTGTCTCTATGATTCTTGTTGTTCTCATTGGTGGCACAGGGAAGTTGTATCTACAATATGAATTTTTTCGTTTTTTACAGCTTATTGTATGATAATGTATATGAACTTTGGCAAGTTCTGAATCCAACTGATATGTCTTTCATGTTATGTATTTGTCCACAAACTTCTCAATCTGTGAGTTGTTGTCATTTCCATAGACAAGTGCACCCTCTATCCACAATAGTGTGTGGTCATGCTCACTCCCTCTATTCTGGAACTCAATCACAAAAAAGTAGTACGATATTTTTCTGAAGAACGTTTCATCATGGCATATCAATTTCCTCAAAGCATTTATTCTATTCCTATAGTAGCTATTACATGCCACTGGGTCTTTTCTTATGAGGTAGTAAATGTCATCATTTTCCAATGTATCAATTTGTTTTTTCATTTTCATGTTCCTATATAATGTAGACATTGTAGCCACCAGTGATGCTCTGCACTTGTAAATGTGATGAAAAATGTTAGCGGTCCCAATTGTCGGATCATTGCAAAAATAGTTTTCTTGTTTTGTTGCAAATAGTCAGGAGAGATGTGAATGTTCTTAAAATCTATGTATCCAATATCAGATTTTAGGATTTTTTCTAGGTTTTCTTTGTACTTGACATCTTAGGCCAATAACTTTCTTCCTTGTAGTTTGCCTTTTCTTATTTGCACCCACATGCAAGAGAGCACTTGCTCAATTATTATGCGCATTGTTTTGAAAAACAAATTTGTCATGTGACAGGAGAAGTCATTGCTTGAATGTAGCAGTTCCCATCGAACTATTTTTTGGTAGTCGAATCATTCTATAATGTCACTGGGACATGGATCTCCATAGAACAATGTTGGGAAGCTCATTTCCTCAACGAATTTATCCTTGAATATTCCAAGTGGACATTTTCATTCAGCAGGTGCAATTTCGACAATCTCGTCTTGCAAGTCACGAATGCATTATGAGTCAGTGAATCCATGTATCAATGTTTCAGCAGGTCTTTCATTCTCTGATTCATCGCTTGTATCAAATTCACTAGCAGTTTCGAAAGTCTGTGCAAAGATGTCATCCCCTTCTCCAAGAACAATGTTCCAGTTATCATTTATACAGATGTTATGTGCTTTGTACAAGGCCCTAGAACATAATTATTTTAATTCTTTCATGACAACATGCACACGCACTTTACCTATATGGTATGCATTCTTGTATTGCAAATGTCTTTTGAGAGCTATAGCAATTTTTATTGTATTGCTAATGAATTGTGGCAAGGCTTTTTGTACAACATCTAGTTAGAAAGGCACAATAATAATTGATCATGTTAAGCCCATTTGGGGTCGTTTATAGCCCCAAGGTTTGATTTGTGCAAATGCAATTCGCAGAGACACAAGTCTCTCTTCAAGTTCTGTAAGTGTACTTACATTTGGTAGTGGTGTATTACATCTTATTTGGTCAGGCATTGCAAAGTGTGGCAGTTTTCCATTTTCAAGTGATCGTTTGCATGGAAGACAAATATTTCCACTGGAAAATGTTCTATAATTTAGTGTCAAGCCGAGGTATTCTTCTTCCAAATCAAGCGTGAAAGAATTAGTGTTTTTTGCGAAATTCAATTGATCACAAATCGCACATGCAATGGAAGGAGTGTCTTTAATTTGTTTCATATAGATTTGTTTTGCATATTTCTTCCCTAGACAAGCATGCATAGAAAGTGTTTGTTGGTTTTCATTGCTAGTAGTGCATGGTTGATGTGGGTGGGAAAACCCCCTACAAACTAGCACTAAGGGTTCTATAATGCATGTAGAAATAACCGTCTAAAGTCTCCTACTTTTTACTATTATCCCGACATAAACCCCACATTCATGCATAAAACACAAGGATAAAAGGATCTGGTAACTCTACCTTGAACTCCGCGTTTGGTCTCAATCCTTTTGCGTTCGGTTTCTCCTCTACTTCAAGTCTCCTCTCAAATCAAAAATGCATTCACAAACAGACAAACAAAGAACTATGAACATGCATCTTATATATGAATTAGTGGGTTAGATGTTCTAATAAAATATCAATCAAAACTGAATATTGAACACCTCATATGGCGGGATGGGAAAAGTATTTTGTTAACCTCACAAAAGTCACTTACAATGGTGAGATCAGCTACTGCTCCTCAAATCTGGTCCTAGGCTCCTCTTCAACTGTGCACCAACTGCTTCCACATATGCTTCTCCTCTTCAGTTCTCACAAAATGGTTGCAAAAGATTGGGGCAAGGAGAATGCAAAAAAGGGCAGAGTTTCTTTGCTCTTATTTTTATCTTTGGAAATAGAACCCCTACCTCTTATTTTATAGGCTAAAATAGGGTAGTTATCCAGTTGAGTGACCGGTTATGGGTGGTCAAAATGGTTTAGGCAATTACCTTGAAATTTGTATTCCGTCTACAACTTTCTATTTTTTATGCTTTTGTCAGTATATGCGGGTTGTAATGGGTCAGCTAGCATATACACACAGGCAGTAGTTGTGCAGGGCACATACATATTCAAAAGGATGGTTTTTAGAAGAGTTGTTCAATGGTGGCTTGGCAAAAGTGGCAAGTGAGATGGCCTGATGCGAGGTATGCATGTCTGGTGCAAATTAGGGTTATAATAGATGCCCCCTAATGTGTGAGGTCAGAAGAGCATCTGATGGTCGAAATACATTACCAATCTTTACCAACGTACGAAGTGAGTGAGCCAGGGACCAGAGTTCGGGAGGTGCCATCTGTAAAATAACAATTGTCTCATCGAGGCGGGCATACCCATGCTCGGAATGAAATAAAATCATGGTTGCCAATCAAATACACTGCAGATCCATGTCATATAACTATATAAAGTGTAGCCTCAAGCAATACACAGTGTATCTACATCTCAAAATCAAAAACATATACATGTATAGTATCCATATTCAAGAAGCTAATGATGCCTGATGGCTAGAAATGGGGCCTTCAGAGCTCGAGAAACAACTTCAAAAATCTTCATAACTCGGGTAGGAGTGTAATATGACTGTACGAATTCACTACCCAGAGGTATTTGATGGCTTGTCGGGAAAAACTAGAGGATCTTGATGATCAAGCTGAGGGCTTCACTAATTTCGAACAAAGACTTGATTGGAACTTTTGGGATGGTCGGGCATGAGGTCAAGAGACAAACTGCAGAAGGGCTGACTCAAGCTTGGTAAAAACTTCCCTTGGACAATAGCACGACAACTGATGAGACTCAGGAAGCATGGTATTGACATAAGTTCACGATGCAGGAGGCAACGCAAACTCTCCATATGTTTGGAAGAATAACCAAACGGAGGAGGACACAACTCTATGTAGCGAGAACAACTTCCTAAGGTCATATTAAATCCAAGATCTTGATGAACAAACAGACAGATGTGCTTTGTCCAAGGGTGACTCATGTGCTACCAAAAATAAAATACTTTTCCCTTCCTCTTTTTGGGGTATATTTGATTTTTTTGTCTTTTTCAATAATTTCTGGGAAGCTTGAAAAAGAATAAAATAATGCTACGTTACAAAGGGGGAACGATTGTCGCAAACATACTAGTTCCAAGCGCAAGGAACACACTGATGCTTAGAGAAATGAGACATATGCAGGAAAAGGACACTCGGGAAAATCCCTCCATGGGTCAAGGTTTCAAGACGCAGAGGCAAAGTGCTACAAGGCTTCCATATAAGGCATGCTTCAGATGGTTCAGTTGAGGGCAACATGGAGCCGGCATTAGGCCAAAAGACGCAGGAATGCAAATGTGATTAACAAGACACAATGATAACGTCCTTCGATGTAATTTTAACGAGACCAAAGAAGGTAAGCTCGACGGTTTTTCATTTTTAGAGAGTCTGAAAAAACGTAAAAGGAGACTCCACTGGGGTACCTTTTTTGAAGGTAGTCTAGTTGGTTTGAAAAAGGGGTAAAATAGCACCAAAAAGACGTCTATTCAAAACCTTTTTAATGAGTGTGACAAAGACAATATCACTCAGCAATCTTTTCATTTTTAAGGAGTCTGAAAAGGGCTTAACTATGGACTCCATACAAGATGTTCTTCTGGACCAATTTAACGAGTGTCAAGGAACAAGTTCACTCGGCGATCTTTTCAATTTTAGGGAGTCTAAAAAGAGCTTAACTATGGACTCCATGGGGGTTCCTTTTTCGTAAATTTAGTCCCTTGGGCCCGAAAAAGGGTTAAAATTATACCTGAGAATACTCTTCTAGAGAACCGAGGCTCCTAGAGTATACCTTTGTCCATACAGTTGACCATCCAGACCGAAAAAAGGGGTAAACTACCGTCGGATAGACATGCCTTCAAATTTCAGTTTAGCAAGCATGAAGGGCAACAAGATCGCTCTACAATCTTTTCATGTTTAGAGGGTCTAAAAAGGGCTTAAAAGAAGACCCGTCACTATTTGGGAGCCCCGAGGGTGAGGTCAAGAGTAATGATGAATCAAGAAGATGAGGCTCAAACTCGTAATCAGGATAAGACTAACAAGTACTCCCGAGCCTATATCCATTAACGACGGCATGAACACCAAAAAATGCAACCAGGATCTACCTAGGGCATCCACGAAGGGGGAGGCTCTACCACTAAATTACAACACTTCTAAAGTAGCAATGATGGTTCCATGTCACAACTTGGTGGGGTCTATCCTATGGCAAAGCAACAAAGACAACGAAGTACAGAAAGTGGAGGTGTAATCCTAACTTAGATGTAACAAGTTGGAAAAATGACTTTTTACCGAAGGACCTTCAAAATGACCCAAATTTCCAAAATGTTTCCCAATACCCAAAGTAACCCCATCGTAACATTCCAAAAGAAACTCTTGAACCATACTAAACAATTTTCAGGCTAGAAAAAACGACAAAGGGGTCCAAAAAATGACAAAAGGGGGCCAAAAATTCTATAAAT
This sequence comes from Picea sitchensis, assembly GCA_010110895.2. Classification (NCBI taxonomy): domain Eukaryota; kingdom Viridiplantae; phylum Streptophyta; class Pinopsida; order Pinales; family Pinaceae; genus Picea; species Picea sitchensis. The sequence continues at coordinate 236,585 of SNQJ01S0003642.1, forward strand.
AGAAGCTGGCAGCTCATTATCACCATTGTTAATTGCGAAATTGACTAAGAATCCAAAAACACCCCTTTGTTTGTGGATGAAAAGAACTTCCGCTTGGACCAAGTAAGTACATACTATCCCCTCTTGCATTTCAATTCTTCTTTGTGCATTTCTTTTTGTTTTTTGGGGGGGCGTTGACCTTTAAAAAGGTCAGTCCTACATATACGCGGGTTGTCCTATGACAGCCAACATATACCCGCATGCAAAGAAAAGACTGCACGCGGGCATACACGACTATGTATATTACAACCCACATATACCCTCTGACATGTGGAAAAAAATAAAATATGCAAGAGTTAATCCCCCATGAACTTGTCAATTGCAGGATGTATGTTCATTGGAGAGAGAGGGAGCATGAGGACATTGTTTTTTTGGTCAGAGAGGACCCTGATGCTACCACCGCATTGGCTCAATGTGGTTTGTTGAAATTCTTCCAGTGTCCATTCATGTGGGCACAACCCAGGCTATTGAAGGCCTTGGTAGATTATTGGCATCCTGACGTAGAGGAATTCATGCTTGAGGGACAATCGTTGACTCCAACGACTGAAGATATCTATTTTCTGACTGGCCTTTCAAGGAGAGGGGAACCAATCAACTTTTTCACTTTTCCCTCTGGGCCTCACAACATAGCAGAGTTGATTAAACTCCATTTCAAAGCCGACACAGACAAAGTGGGCACTCAGGTGCCGATAAACAAGATTTCAAACCTATCACTGAAAGTGATATTTTTTCTCATTGGGCAGATCACTAGATCCGCAGCTTTACATCAGGCTTCCCGGGTGCACATGAATTGTGCAGTTCAGTGCTTAAATGCACAATTTTTTTACTGGAGCACCACCTTACTAGATTGCATGAAGAGGCAATTGACAGAGTGTCGTATGCGGAGACACAGAAACTTTGGGTTCGGGACTATTCTTTGTTCTTTCTTCTTCGAGAGGGTCCCTAGTCTCAGTCCTAGAGAGACAATACGAGGGCACAAGGCCTCTCTCCCAGTGCTATGTAGGTGGGTGGCATTGTTGCTGCGACAGGGGGGAGGGAGGACCATCGAGGCCTTCGACGACAAGTTTTTTTCCTAGTGGGCACAATAGATTCTGGCCATACAAGACTACCCCTATGTCGGGATCAACTTTTCTAGAGATCCTAACATGTCTGTACCACCTAGAGAGGAGCGAGGAGAGATGGGTAAGTTTTTTTTTTTAATTTATTTAATTTTTATTTTGTTTTATATATATCATTTCTTTTTGTGTATACCAAAGTATTTGACACTTAAGTATCTGTTATGTGCAAATGTGGGGCCAGTGCATCCAGCAGACTTTAGGAGGACCAAGCGGCGTCCTCAACCAGAGACGGGACCAGTCGCAGTCGGTGGACCAGGTGCAGCAGGGGGACCTCCAGCCAGAGAGGCTAAGAGAGTTTTGAGACGGGTGGAGCGGAACCTCACCGTGCTTACTCGTACAGTTCCTATGGCGGAGATCAAGGATATCCCATCGTCGATGCAGACTCACGTTGTTGGGGTACAATATACCTGGGTTCATCTCTTTCGACGTTTGGCCAATGTCGTTGTTCACTATAGTAGGGCCAATAGGCCCCACCCTTAGCTAGGCTAGACTTCTTACATGTTGAGGGAACCTTTTGTATATTTTTTAGGGCATAAGCCTCGTGACTCTGACTGGACCTATTTTTGAGGTGCTTGCGCCCACCCATGTACTCTGATATATATATATGTGTGTGTGTGTGTGTGTGTGTGTGTGTGTGTGTGTATTTACATCTTTTTGTCTTTTATGGATTACATTTATTTACATGTGTGTGTGTGTGTGCTTTTTCTTACATGTGTGCAATATGCCAATCTAATATATGATTAGCTAGAGTATCTGTAACTTGATTCAATCTCCTAGTAACATGGATATACATAATGTAATCAAAGCTTCGTTCTAAGAGACATACCCTAAGAAACCGTCGGTGTAGAGTAGGATCGTAAACGCGGTAAACCCCATTTAACTGAGACACAACTAGTTGAGCGTCTAAATAGACCCAGAGGTGAGAGATACCAAGCGACAAAGCATCACGAAGCAACTCAAGAACTGCGTTGTATTCGGCGACATTGTTTGTGGTGTCACCTAAACAGATACCTCCTGAAGATAGGAATTGGCCCTAAGATGTGAAAATCACCCAAGCTACGAAAGAAAGCCTCCGAGTGTGCCAGCTAGTGTCATCCGCAAACCCAATGAACACCTCTGATTCACTTGACATATGCCACAGTGAAAAAGACGACATCAAAAATGACACGTCCATAAAACCAAAAAGACAAAAACTAAAAAAAGAAAATGTACGAGAACGATACATATCTACAAAAATTCACCAGAGGCGACCCGCCTACGAGTAATACTTCTTGAGGTAGAGCCCATTTCTAGGCTTTGCCAAAGCAATTCCCTCAAATTCCACCAGACGATAAGCGCCCTTCTTTAGAACCTCTTTCACTATGAAAGGTCCGAACCACATGGGTTGAACTTGCCTGCCCCCAGGGGGTCCTTATCATAGACCAGGACAAGATCGCCTTCAGAGAAAACCCAAGGATGAACGAACCGATCATACTGACACTTGAATTTTTTTTTGTGAGCCTCATTAGCCAAGGCCGCATCATGACACTACTCATTGAGCTGCTCGAGGTATAATAACGTTCTTCAAGCAGTGAAGTGTCCGGCAATAACTGTACTGCCAACTTTAGAGACGAGATCTAGCACTCTATGGGCAAGATTGCTTCCAGCCCGTAAACGAGTTGAAAAGGTGAAAAACCGATTGCAGACTTAACAGACATTTGGCAGGCCCATAATGTCAAGTATAAAATCAAATTCCAATTTGACTTGGCCGAATTGATCGTTCATTGTAGAATGGTCTTAAGAGATTTATTTACAGCTTCCACCTGACCATTCGCTTGTGGGTAGTAGGGTGATGAATGTTCTTTTCTCAACCCAAGCTTTGATGTTAACTCAGACATCATTTTGTTCTGAAAGTGACTGCCATGGTCAATGACAATCTCTCTCAGGACACCGAACCGTGCTACTATATGGTTAAACAAAAAGAGAGTCGTGGTCTCTCCGTCATCTTTGAACATTGGCATAGATTCGACCCACTTGGTGAAGTAGTATACTACTACGATGATATAACGGTGCCCCCTTGATGAAGGGGGGTTGCATGTAGTGTAATCAATCCCCCACTTGGTGAAGGGACCAACGACAATGACGGGAAACATGGGAGCAAGGTGTGCCCTCATTTTCTGAGAGAAGATCTGACACGGGTGGCACTTCTTGACCGATTCAACATAATCTTTGATTAATGTCGGCTAGAAGTAACCAGCTCATAAAATCTTTTAGGTTGTTGCCAACCCAGACAGATGACCGCCACATGCTCCAGTGTGGCAATCATTAAGCATAATTTATGCTTCTTCATGCGTGAGACATCCGCGAAGGATGCAATCTACACCTCGACAATATAAAGTGTCGTCGAGTATGAGATAGTTCTTGGCCTGATGGTGTATACAAATATGTTCATCACGAGAAGTAGAGGCGGGGCACTTCAAAGTCTATAGATAGACTAGTACATATCTATACCAAGGGTCCGAAGACGCGATAAAAAACATGGCTCCTTTAATAGGCGACTCTTCGGGCATAACATCACCTGACTCAACCGGAAGTTCTGAGATGAGTTCCGCAAAGACCAACGACTTTTTGGATTTTTTTGAAACAAAATCTAAGTCAAATTCCTGGAGGACAACTATCCATCTATTGATCTTTCCACCAATTACTCATCGTGTCAACATGTACTAAAACGGATTCACAACGAAAATGACGGTGGTCTTGCGAAACAAGATATAATGACAAAACCGTTGGATAGCATGAATTGTTGCCAACGCAAGTTTTTCAACGTGGGAATAATTGAGTTTTGGTCCAACCAGGCCTCGGATTAGGTAATAAATCACATATTCTGAGAGAAAATGATCCTCCTAAACTAATACCATACCGATGGTCGACTCTATCGCAGCCAAGTACAATAAGAAATCCTTATTATAATTGGGTGGCCAAAGCAAAGGGGAAATCGTGAGGGTGTGTTTCAACGCTTCAAAAGAGTGTTGAGCAACCTCGTCCCAATGAAAAGGAATTCCCTTCTTCAGTAAAGGCATAAAGCCCCTTGTGATCTCGACATAGTTTGCGACGAAACACCGTAAAAAGTTTTCTTTTCCCTGTAAACTCTAAAGCTGAAGGATTGTGCGCGGTGGAGGCAACTGAACTATTGCCTCAACTTTGAGAGGATCGGCCATGATCCCTGTTGTCGAAACTATGAAACCTAGCAGACGACCCGACATTACGCAAAAACTACATTTGTTTGGATTCAAGCGAATTTGGTAGTAGCGACATCGCTCAAAGATAAGTCGGAGGTGTGTGGGATGATCAGCTCTCTTACGAGATTGTGATGCCAAATCATCAAGGTAGGCCTCAACTATATGTTTGAGATAGTGGAAAGCAAAAGACATGGCCCGCTGAAAGGTAGCCCCAGCATTTTTTAAACCAAAAGACATCTTCTGATAAGCGAATGTACCCCACAGACAAATGAAGGTGGTTTTGTGTTGGTCTTCGGGTTTGATCTGTATCTGATTGTATCTTGAAAAACCATCCATGAAAGAAAAGGCCTCACAACCTACGTATTCATCGACTATCTGGTCAATAAATGGTGTGGGGAAATTATCCTTTGGACAGGCCTTGTTTAAATCACGGAATTCCGTACATACGCGAATCGTACCCTGTTTTTTGTCGACTGGAATGGGATTTGAAACCCATTGAGTCAAATGGACGGGGTAGATAAAACCTGCTTTGAGAAGTTTCTCTACTTCATCCTTAATAGTTGTTTCTTTCTTAGGATTGACTGGATGAAGCTTCTGCCGGACCAGCTTAGTGTCAGGATAAGTCATGATTTCGTGTTCGATGATTCTTGGATCAATGTATGGCATTTACTCGTAAGACCACGCAAAAACGTCACGGGATTCTTTAAATAAATCTATGTAGATTTAAATTTCCTTGGGGGAATAGTCAACTCCGACGAGAATATTCTCCACGATGCCAGGGGTTCTGGAGATATCAATAGGTATCGTTTCAGCGATGGTTTCCATATTACCCTCGACGTAAACAGCATGTGTAGCCAAGGGGTTGATAATACATGACCTATCTCCAGTCATAGTCAAAGTGAATTCTCTTGCTTCAATTCTTCTTAACTCTAGGAGGAAATAAGATCTGTGATAGAGATCATCCTAGGGTCTATCTGAACTAGTCATTGCTTCAATAATTGCTTCGTCTGAGGGCAAGACTAAGTATAAAGAATCAGTATCGGTAAGGGAACCTTGATCCCAAGTAGGCTCGAGAATTGGATCTAACTCATGTGCGGGAGTCGGATCAGGGTCGGAAAAAGGTTGTTGGACTATTGAGTACACAACTTCAGCCGCGGACAAGGGCATGGACATATCCCGGTGCCATGTCCCTTCCATCGTGGTCGATGGGGAAGGAAGAGTCCACAGATCGTTGAAGTAAGTCATACGAAACGACAAGACTTGAAAAATCTCAACCTTAGGCTGGTCTGATATGAACTTAATATCGTCAGAAGGAGGTGGGTAATCTAAAGTACCCATCAAAGGTGGGCACAAACCAACCCCTATGTTGACAATGTTGGGTTTAGGGTTATCAATCACCAGGACCGTGGATGCCCCTAATGAAGGGTCAAGACAGGATAAAGACAACTAATCAATGGTCACGATCTGGGCCTCGTATGGAAACAACATGACCCGGAAAACTGTAGCGACCACTGCTTGCATAGCATAAGTCCAACTCCTTCCTAACAAGATATTGTAGTCGAGAGACGCATCGACCACTTCAACCTCGATGCACACGGTCTTCCCTCCTAACTGCACAGGGAAAGAGGGGATGATGCCATGTGGTCGAAACAACCGACCGTCAAAAGTAGTAAGAAGAGTCAGTGACAGAGACAAAATGGGTTGGCCTATGGCCTTCCAACACGCCAACGACATCACGCATGTCGAGGCACCCTCATCAACCACTGTGCGGAAAATGTTCTGGGTAAAAAATTTCATGGTCTAAGCCACTACAATTTGAAATGCCACGTGGTAAAGGAGATGAGGTTTTAAGTCGGGCATATCAAGCATGGTTGTACCTGAATTACAAGTCTCAATAGATCCTAAGGCATATAACAAAGCCTTTCTCTGGGAAGGGCAGCTCTGGAGGACCTCCAAAGCAGACATCGCACAAGGGTTTTGAGACAAATCCTCCACCATAGAGTAGTTCTGGATGACCCTTGTGGTTGGATTGTGAGAATCTTTCTTGAACGCACCTTTTGGGATGTGTGCCATTGTTTCTCCCAACATATTCTCAATCTAGAGAGGAAGAGGTGGGTTTTCGGCTTCTTTACTCTTCTCAAGGGTGTTTGGCATTCTGTAATCATGAGCTCTAGTTGATATATAGGCATCACCTTTCATCATATACACATTCGTGGATGAAGGATTACTCGAATACGGAGGAGGTCCTTGAGTGCCCTCATCCATGCTCGAAGATTCTTGAGTTAAATTTTTCCCATGTTGAAATGGGTTCGTTAACACAACAGGTTGTTGTTGTGCCAATAACTTTTGGGCCTCTGCAAGCCGAGGGCACTGGTGAGTCGGGTGGTCTTCTGTGCACAAGTTACACGGATACTTCGAACTCTTCTTTTCTGTGTTGCCCCCACCAGAATTATTGGTAGGTTTCTTATCCCCCTTACCCTTCTTTCGTTGTTTCTTCTTTCCGTCGGGTTGTTGGGTGGCCTTCAGGTTTGTCGATTGCACACTGTGCACATCTGACATTTGGGTAGGGGGGGAAGCCAGACCAGTGGTCTGGTTGGCCGCTTTCTACTGTATCGACAATTGTTGCAATTGTTTTGACAGCTGATAGCAGGATTCATTTGTGTTGAACCAACAATACCATCAACATGTGGTCCAGATCTCTTTTGAGTCTTATCAAGTATTGACCACGGTGCATTTGGCAAAATTTTGTAAAGTAAACCAGACTAAGAGTAAATCATCTCTAGTTGTTGAGCTCTCATTATTGCATCTTCTTCGGAAAACACTCTCGACGTTGCGACGTCTTTGGATAACTGAGGTACCAAAGACTTAAGGAACCACTGAAACAGGAATGTTGGTGGGACTGGCACTTTTATCAAACTCTTCCGACATCTCCATTCTCAGATGTGATTGGAGATATGGTCCACCTTTGTATTCTCAAAGTTGGCTAGCAATTTGGTGTCGGCGTCGTATCTCACAGGTAATTGGAAATGGTTTAATAAATCCATTGCCAATTCGCCGAAGGAAGAGTATCTTGAGCGGTCGAGCTCAATGTACCATTTCACAACACTCCCTATGAGAGTGCGTTGAAATAAATGCAATTGGACGAAGTCAACTTTCAATGAATTGGACGAACACCAAATATGAAAGGTAGTCACATGATCGCCTGGATATTCATTAGGCTTAGCTTCGAACTTTCGAATGTCCGAAGGCAACTTGATCGGCATAGAAGGCCAACACGGATCGTGACAGATAGGGTCATTCAATAACCTTGTCAAGTCTGGAAAATGAAAAGTTGCCAGAAACGGTAGTTTGGGTTGTTGATTATAACCATGGAAAAAGGGGCCTGGAGTTTGACTGGCACCAGGTTGCCAGGAAAAGTTAGGTTGTTGGCCAGGGTTCTAGTAAAAACCATGGCCATGACCAGCGTATGGATTTTTCGCTTGTTGAGACATCATCGGCTGACTCCCGTAATAGGACGTAGAAAGTTGGAATTGCGTTTCATTCCAAGGATTTTGGGAAAGGTTTCCTCCTGTCGATCCGACAGGCATAGGTCCTAAGCCTTGCTCGGGGTTCCATTGGCTATGGAAGGGGTTTCCCCCGTCCGACATCCCTGACAAGGGAACTGATCCCTGCCATGGATTCCAAGGTCCTTATGGGGAAGGAATTCTTGGGTTTGCCCCCTGTGCAGGAATAGTACCCTGCATAGGATTTTGTTGTCCATAACCAAGGTTGCCCCCAACCGAGACGGTAGCTGACGAGAAAGCATTGTTACCAAATGTGTCAAATAAAGAGAACGGCGTCAAACCTACTGGCATGCTATAAGAAGGAAGTCCTTGACTACCTGCTCCAAACAAGCTAAAGTTTATGTTTGGCCCAGCAGGATGCTGGTGAGCATCGCCGAGTGAAGGGGACGAAGGAGGTAAATGACCCCCTTCGTGAGGGAAAGAGTTATATGAAGTTGAAGTGCCACCCATGGATCCTTGCAGAGGAGCGTTAGAGATCCCTACCCCCGGACCTAATGTATGTAGAGTGGATTAGGAAAGGACAGAGTTTGTATCGAAGCCAGGCATCCCGTATGAGAATGGAGGGTCTGTCGCACTCTGAGTGAAAGGAGAAACGGTCACCACGATAGACAGAATCGGACCATTGCCCGAGGTAGAGGTGGTCGAGACCATGGTGGTCTGAACCAGTGATGGTTGGTTAGGAGGTGGAACACCCCCTGTAGTGACAGCCGTAGAGGGAATATGAGAATTCCCTGAAGAAGTCGAAGCATTTGTTTCCATTGCTACTTGTGACACTATTTGGCGCTCATAAGGATAAACCTGTATGATGATGGGCGTCAATAGATCAGTGTTTGGAGGTTCGTGTGGACCAAGAGATTCTGCTTCAAGGTCTAAAATGGTTGGTTCCTCCATAATCAAATGTTATTCTCTCGGAGATGAGTTGGGCACAGTTTCTTGTGACCCGGTCACCTCAAAATACCCTTGCTGGTCTAGTCTTCGCCTTAGCGGTGGCAGGGGTGGCTCCAGATTAAACGGTGGCAGGCCAAGGAGCCTTCGTGAACGGTGGATCTCCTGATCCTCCACTATGTGAGAATATCAATGATAGACTAGAGATTTCTATTAGCGTTAAATAACTAGCACACACCAGAAAAAGTCCCTATGAGATAAGACAAGCAAATCACTAGCTAGTTGGAAGAACAGTTACACCAGCCAACACTAGAGCAATTTACCAGTGCAAGTTCAAATCGAATACGGAAGCACCCTCTGGGTATACTCTGCAAAGTGTGGCCCGATGTCTGTCCTAGGTACCACGATATACCCCCGCAGTCACCTATGTCAGTCTCTAAAATAAAGGCAACTAGGTTGCCAGCACGTGAACAGTCACCAGGCGAGTACAGTCGACAGTCGGGTGGACCACAAGGAGCAGGGTATCAAGCCTGAAACCTATCAAGGGTATCGAAAGCAAGTGTTCTAGAAGACAATTGAGGACCTCGAACGGATTCGAGACCCACAAAGCTCCGTGGAAAATGAGATCAACGGAATCCCAAGATTTCGTGTTTAGAGGGATTATCTCCACTACCTTTCTGCATGCGACCTCGTGTTTAGCCCCTATTTAAGAGGGGGGTCCCGGATAACTTTCATAATACTGGACATTTTAGCACTCCCTAGCACAGACTCTTATGTTTGTTTTTGTAGCCTTGAAGAGTTTCCTCTCCAATTCTAAATTGAGGCTCTACCCTAGACTAGTTGATGGACCCTACAAACATAAAGTCTAGTTGATTTTAATTAATCATTAATTTTTGTGGCTTGCCTTAAGTCAAAGGAAGCGGAAATGAAACTAGTGATGTATTTGGGAGACGAATAAGAAAACAAACAGAAAGTTGTGAACAAAATTACTTCTTCTTGACAAATTCAAATTTGCACATTTAAACTCTTTAACCAACTTTTCAAACTACTTTTTTTTTCTAAGATCTTTTAACAAAAAACTCAAAACAAGCTTTCACTCGACTACGAGCTACTTATTGTCCTAATTCAATCATCCAAGAACTTATGAAAGAATTATTTTTCTTGATTATTAATGCAAACAACCAACTACTTAACCAAACAAAGAAAGTGAAATCTATATTTTTTTATTATGCTTCCAAAACAAGAAATTTTAAAATGTATTATTTTCTTCTTTTCTAAAGAAAAAGGAGGGAAAATAAAGACAAGAAAAAACCAAGAAATGACTTTTGTCCCACTTGTGGATCGCAGGGAGTCACTGACCAAACCGAAAAAGGTTGATTGGAAAAGACTCGCAGACTTGTCTCAAACCCTATAAAGAAAACACAAGAAATCTTTGAAAAAAGAAAAGCTAAACTGAAGTCAAACCTGAGCTATTGGCTGTTATAACAGAGACCGGAAATGGATCAAGAAAACCCCTGGGAAATACAACTTCTGACGGGGAAGAGGATGACTGCCCATTATAAAATAAAATAAAAATTCTCAACACAGGCACGCTACTGACACTTCAGCAACCAGCGTATGTACGCGGGTTGTCCAAAGGTAGGGCGCGTATGTACGCATGTAGGCTCACTGCAAGCCACGTACACCTCTGTAACTTCTTAATAATGAAAACTAACCATCCAGCAAATTAGGCAGGGAGTACTGGTATTGAAAACCAGAATCCCTTAAAGACACAGAAACTTACTTTGATAAAGAAAATGCAAGGAGAATTTTGATAAAGAAAAGCTAATCTGAGGTTATACCTAGGCTACAGACTACAACAACAGAGACCAGGACTAGATCAAGAAAACCCCTGAGAAGGATCACTTCTGACAGGGAAGAGGATGACTACCTCTCCTTTTTTTTTTAAAGATTTTCTGAACTCAGGCACGATATTGACACTTCAGCAGCCAGCGTATGTATGTGGGTTGTCTAAAGGTAGAGCATGTATATACGTGTGTTGGCCTTCTACAGGCCACATATACCTCTGTAACTTCCCGAAAAAGAAAATAGCAGTCAAGCAATCAAAGCAGGGAGTACTGGTATGGAAGACCAGAATCCCTACAAATTTAGACTCTTGCTGAAACTCAGAAAAAGGTAACCAAACCAATTTAAAACACCCAAAAAGTATCCCCGAAAAACCCTAGAGATATTCCACAGTATGGTCGCCAATTCTGATGTGGGTGGGAAAACCCCCTACGGACTAGCACTAAGGGTTCTATAAGGCATGTAGAAATAACCGTCTAAACTCTCGTACTTTTTACTATTATCCCAGCATAAACCCCACATTCATGCATAAAACACAAGGATAAAAGGATCTGGTAACTCTACCTTGAACTCTGTGTTTGGTGTTGATCCTTTTGCGTTCGGTTGCTCCTCAACTGCAAGTCTCCTCCCAAAGCCAACCTGCATTCACAAACATACAAACAAAGAACTACGAACATGCATCTTATATATGAATTAGTGGGTTAGATGTTCTAATAAAATATCAATCAAAACTGAATAATGAACACCTCATATGGCGGGACGGGAAAAGTAATTATTTTTATTAACCTCACAAAAGTCACTTACAATGGTGAGATTGGCTACTACCACTTACAATTGTGATATCGGATACTGCTCCTCGAATCTGGTCCTGGGCTCCTCTTCAACTGTGCACCAACTTCTTCCACATATGCTTCTCCTCTTCAGTTCTCACAAAATGGTTGCAAAAAATTGGGGCAAAGGGAATACAAAAAAGGGTAGAGTTTCTTTGCTCTTATTTTTCTCTTTTGAAATGGGACCCTTACCTCTTCTTTTATAGGCTAAAAGAGGGTAGTTATCTGGTTGAGTGACTGGCTATGGATGGTCAAAACGGTTTAGGAAATTACCTGAAAATATGTATTCCGTCTGCAAATTTCTATTTTTTGTGCTTTTGTCAGTATACGCGGGTTGTAATGGGTCAACTAGCATATACACACAGGTATAAGTGGTGCAGGGCGTGTACATATTCAAAAGGATGGTTTTTAGAAGAGTTGTTCAATGGTGGCTTGGCAAAACTGGCAAGTGAGATGGCATGATGCCATGTATGCATGTCTAGTGCAAATTAAGGTTATAACAATGATGTTGGCTCTAGGCCACGAAATGTGATTTTTTCCTCTCGGTCAGTACCATGACCATTATGGGATATGTGGTTGCACATGTTTCTCTCACGTATCTAATTTTTCAACATGTGGTAGGTTAACTTATGGTTGCCACTAGAAACTAGTTTCACTTGTTGACAAGCCATGTTGGAGGTGGAATCGACATTTATTATGAGCATTGCATCCTCACCATCTCGATGGTGCAAACTATGATGTTTTTTGTCATTGGACATGTGATGTTTGTGTTTAGCATAAAGTGAGAAAATGCGATTGTGTTGTGCAGGGAAAAAAAAATTAGGTTGTGATATGTGAGTTTATGTCTAGAAGGAAGCGTACCAATGTATTTTTTTCTCTCACATATGACCTTTTTCAAGTTGTGATAAGTTAGTCTACGTTTTTTGTTTAAGTTCAGTATGACCTCATGAAAACTGGGATGAGTTTCATTTTGATTAAATAGCATGCGATGCTTATGCAGATTCGATTTGGTTTGGGTGGCATGGAAAGTGGATCTTGAACTGGTAGTATTTCTTATACTACCAATGTATTTTTTTCTCTCATGTATGACCTTTTTCAAGTTGTGATAAGTTAGTCTACATTTTTTGTTTAAGCTCTGTATGGCCTCATGACAATTGGAATGAGTTTCATTCTGATTAAATAGCATGTGACACTTATGCAAATTCGATGTGGTTTGGGTGGCATGGACAATGGACCCTGAATTGGTAGTATTTCTCATCAAAGGTTGATAATGGATATGTGGCGTATCTGTTTTCATTGACATGATGTCAATTGTTCGATCGTAGTTTGAATTAATACAGTAGGAATGGGCAGTACCATCCGACAAGGCCGACTAGACCTGGATATTTACTTTGAATATGATAGATATCCATTGCAAACAGAATCTGCCACCCTCTACATTTCCTTTCTCATATGGCATTGCCATGTTTACAAGGTATTGTTGCCAACTTCCAATTATTGGCATACTTTCTAGGAGATATGGTAAAAGGTGTTGATGCAAGCAGTTAAAAGCATGTTGGTTGCCGCCTATAATTGCATTGCAAAAGGATTGTACCGTGTAAATCTACAGTGAGTGTACATCGAACTCTGTTGCTACCAAATAGCAAATTGCATTGAACAGACTATCTCCACAACTAGATGCAATAATTTACGCTATGTGCAATCCATGGGAATGTATATGATGCATAATTTGTTTCCAATGCAATTGAAGGTCTTTACAAATGAGGGACAAGTAAATATGAGGTCCTCCAAGATTGCATATAGATAATTTTCTATAGAGTAGTGGTTCATAATGACCACTGATAGGATTGGCATCATGGAACAAGATGCAATATGGATCCCTCGATGTAGTTCTGTTGAATAGTAGATATCTTGGTTTTCTTGTCAATGACCATATTCTGATTGATATATTCTTCCACTTGGACAGCCACCGTATACAAAATGTATCTCCCCAAATTCCCCTCTCATGTGCAGGCATAGTTGCAGATGCAGACAACCGCATCTTTGAAAAATACGTAGTGACATCATGTATTCCATGTAACTGGCAAAGAAAATCAGATGCCAATTCGTATTGATATGAATATAATGCCTCGACATCGCCATTTTCTAAACAGACCAAGAAATGATATATCAATCCATTGCGTAGGTCGGTCGAGGAATAACGGAAATGAAATAGAACTTGAAATGCATCGAACACGCAATCTCCCACAGTATACGAGAATGCATCCAATCTAAAAAGCCCATTTCTATGCAATACCTGGTCAATGTTGTCAACAATGGAGTATGTATCTATTTAATAGCACTCAACATCTATTACTTGCTTCATCTCTTAAGTTGTGATTTTCAAGATGTTTCTTAGCTATATTCAGATAATATGAAAATAGGGAAAAAAAGAAAAATGAAAACTATAAATCTAGAACTGCGTACCAATTCCTCTATGTATCCTTCAACCTTCTTCCTATCAAATTCAATCCCCCTGGTCGCTACAACATATAACAAACAAGCAGACGTATAGTGAACAGTGAACCAAACAGAACAGACAACGCAAATGAAATAACACTATAAATTTGCTCAGCACAAAGACCGAGTATTCAAGGCATATCATTTTTTAACCTATTCCACACGTGCATCCTATAAGTGTTTCAATGGTGGAAGATGCTTTGCAAGACACAAAGGACAACATAAAACCAACAACTAAACGTGGTTTTTGATCCAGAGAATAAAAGCATGCCCTATCACAAGGTCCTGGCAGATGCTTGCTCCGCAATGACAACTCTAAATTCATTTTGTAAACCCCTTTTCATTGTTATTTTTGAAAGAGCTATGATATGATATCACGGATGTGGAAGTGGGCATATGTGATTGGAAGGGAACAACCTGAAAAAAATGCACCAAACGTATGGTTTCCAGGAACAGAAAATATGAGGAGAACATTTGATTTCCTTTTTTATGTCATTGTGGTTGCAACAGATGTGGGTTTTGTGTCCAGCATCAACATTCAAAGGGGAACAAGACGTTTTGGAAGGGAACAGACTGGGAAAAATGCACCAAACGTATGATTTTCAGAACCAGAAAAAATGAGGAGAAAATTCGATTTTCTTTTCTATATGTCACTATGGTTGCGACAGAGGTGGGTTATGTGTCAAACATTGACATTCAAGAACAAGGAATAGATAGCAACACACTATTGTTTCTCTGCTCGTAGCAGTCACACACAAAGATGTTTTGCAAAAGGATTTTGACTCAGGCATTCCTAGTATTGAAAAATTTTCTTGCAAGCTGTAGATAGTAAACAACAAACAAGGAATAGGAATGAAACCATGGCAGTGAAACTTACCCGTGAACGAGGAATTACAGAAGGGCGGCTCCAAACCGTGAAAACTGCAACAACAGGTCCAACTGCGGATGCAGGACCCCAACCTTGCAAAGTTGAAGCAAACAAGAGCAAGCAGCAAACAACAAACCAGTGAACAAGCACCAAGAGGTCCAACTGCAGTTGTAGGACCTCAACTTTGCAAAGTTGAATCAAACAACAATAAGAAGCATCCAACGAACCAATGAGCAAGCATCAACCAATGAACCAGTAATGTCGGTGAAGAATAGAATTTCTCAAATTCACTGCAAACAAGACTGTATCCAAAAATCGGAGGAAATTGTATTGTAACACACTTGTTGAGTAAACATTTAAGGTTGTGAGGCATGTTAGGTAAACACTTAAGGTTGTTAGAACCATCGAAGGGTCTCGCGTTGTGCAAACATTTAAGAAAGAAGGGAGTGTGGCAGGCATGTTTACGCACGTAATAATGAAAATGCCTCTCTAAGTACATAATAATAAATAATAATAATAATAATAATAATAACAATAACAATAGCTCGAACAATGGAAACTATGCAAAAAAAAAATAGTTAAAGAACAAAGTAATATGAAGTCAAATAATAAAAAAATGACTATCCATGCTCAAAACTTTGGATATCTAAACATTTCAATATGAATAGCACAAATTCAAAAAGACCGTAGATGATAAAAACTTTGGATATGCCAACATATAAAACATTGGGAATAGCGAAGTTGGAAATAAGACCTCAAATATATTATCCAATGAGATCATGACATATAAGTTTTTTTTTTTTATATATATATAATAATGTTTTTAGTTCTCTAGTTCGAACAATAGAGATTATGTAAAAAATTGTAGTCAAACGACAAACTAATATGAAGTCAACGAATTATTGATCGCTATAGTCCCTCTACGCCTTCGGCATGGACTAATAATGAAAATTTTAAAGAGGTCTTTAAAATTTCTTTGTAATCCAATTATGGTTACCATGATCAATTGCTTATAGGTTTAAATAAATACCATGCTAATACCATGCTAAGTTAAATGTTTAAAGTTAATTGAAATCGGGTCAAAAGTTTAAAAAAAAAACACTTGCTTTGGTTGTTTAAACCTATACTCAATGTAATGATTGCACATAAATAAATGGTAAGCATTTTTCTTGTGCATGTGAGTAATTACCCATTTGAATATATTAAATCCATTAAGGAATTACATTAGTTATGTAACGTACTTTTATTGAGCATGTGAACAGTTACCTCTTGGAGTATTAACTCGTAAAGAATTTACTTCATTGATATATTAAATTTTATGCATTTGGATGGCATCTTTGGTGAATAGTTAGTAAATTTAAGAAGAAATTTCAATGAAAAATTTTACTAAACATCTTGATACTTATTGTAAGCTAATAATCTATTTATAATTTTGGGTGGCGTCGAAGGATGTCGTCGGATTTTGGATTCAAATGTAGTTTTTCCACCTTCGTGAGATGTAGATACTTGATTGCTACTCACTGAACTTGCACTTCTGTTACTGGACTCACGTCCTGTAAAAATTCTTCTACCACTAATCACTTGTTGGTAAACTGGTTTTTCTTCTACAATTGTCTTAGTCGCACATGGGGATGTGGGTTCCACACTAATTCACATCTGGAATGGAGAGCCTTCTTTTGCATCAGACCGATGACCTCTGGTTGTATTCTCATATGTGGCGCACAAGATATCCTCAATATGTCCTGTGGCACGAAGATCCTCTACCTCTTCATCATCGTTGTCCAAGCCCTCTCACTCGACTACTGGCCTCTTTTTTCTATTCATCTTATATTGGTAGGGTCATCTGTTGCGTGTCACACCTGCACTCCTTATGATTTCCCTGGTCTATTCACCATCCATCATGATGGGGTCCATTGCCTCCTTCTTCTGTCTACTCTCCAGAGCCTTATCCATTTCTCAAATCCTCCTTAGTGCTTCCCCCAACTCCCCCATGTGCGCAGAGTGATCTAGATGTTTGATTCCATGGTCATCACACCTTTATCATGTAATAAGATATTGATCGACGTGTAGAGAGACCTAATGCACCTCCCTCTGGGTCCCTTCAAGAAATCATGCTCTGCCACAGTATACGACTTTGTTGTATCTACTACAAACTCGGTGATAAACCTCGCAGTAATGATGTCTAACCAGAAATCCATTGCATACGTGAATTTGTTATTAACCCTTTCCAACCGTGCGATATTTTCAGCAATCCACTCTACTGGCCTGATCCGATTAGTCGGATGGGTATCTTTGTTGTCGATTGGTGTCTATGTCAATTGAATGGAAATCTTGCATGCCCCTACATGTTCGTTGTAAGAAAATTGATAATTGGTAAGTTGGTTCATTCATTGGTGAGCCATTATTCAACCAACTTGCAATGAAATAAATGTCAACCCATGTTTGATCCTTCTTTTCTCTATCCCACTTCCACCAAACAACTACTCACTTCGATGGTGAGGTTGATCTCTTGTGTTGTTGCAACTTCTTGGACAACTTATGCTCCTTGGGCTAGAGATGTAGGGAACTCTTTACTCTCCACACCCTTCTCTTGGTTGTGAGGTTTCTAGGGTGAACCTATGAATGAAATTGCATACACTTTACTTCCTAATTCCCACTCAACTTGCAATGGTGGAAAAATTTAATTGTGTTGTTGTATGGAATTCTTAACATAGTCAGTTTCTCCTTGTGCCAATGAGTTTGTTGTTGGTTGGGGAAATCTTCTTTCCATTCTTCATATGAAAACAATATGGCTTGTGGCATGTGGTTTTCTTCTCCCAACAAGATTCCTTAACATGGTCTTTCTTCCTATGAAAGAGACATACTTGTATGTACCAACAACTGACAACCATATGACCTTTCTTCTTGCAACAATGACAAACAAGAGATGTCTTACTTATTGCATACTTCTTGCTCTTTGTCTTCATGTTCTAGTCAATCTTCGTGCCACTTCTTCTAAGTATTGGTGTAGACTAAGTCTTATCACTTTCCTCATCACTTCCCTTCTACAATTTTCCATAAGAAATTGGGATGGGAGTGTGCTCCTCTCTTCCTTTGTTGTTTCTCTTTCGTCTAATGAGTAGGTCAACTCTCTCATGTCTTTCACGTTCACAAAAGTGGTCTTCATGGTCATGGGATTTTCCCCTTTGCCACTAAAATCTAGGCCTTCATGCTTGACCCTCAGTACATTTACAATGGGGCTTATGATGCTTTGTCTTCTCATACCTAACCCTTGTCCATCATAGCCCATATTCCTTAACAATTTTGAACCAAGGCCTCTGGTGTGATTTTCAAATTCACCCAAATTCTCTTGAGAAATGTCTAAGAAATGTGAGCTTACCATATTTGTCTTGGTCATGGTGTTGGCCTTGGCAATGCAAATAGAAGATAGCTTTGCTTCATTGGTCTCTTAGACAATTGATTGTAGCTTTTCCAATGCTTCTTCCTTCTTTGTCAACTCTCGATTTAGTTGAGCCCTCATCTAAGCGAGTATGTCCTCTTGTCGGCGATCCATCAAGATGACCTTCTCTCCCAATTGCATAAGTTGCACTCTTCAATTGTCCCAATCTACCCTGACAATCGTGAGGGAGTCTTGGTGTTCATCAAATCGCTTCTTTAGCAATGGTAGCAGTTTGGCAGAGGTCTCGAGTTTCTTCCCCATCTCTGCCATCCTCTAGTCATACATCTAGAACTTCTATTTCAAGCATGCATTATCTTCTTGAAGCTAAGCATTGATGGCCCTTAAATCTTCCAACCTTTCTCAAAAAAATTTACCCATGTTGAGTCTGCACTCTCTTCAAAGTTCGGGTAGTTGCATCACGATCAAGGATTCAACTGCTCGGATATCTTTGATCTATAATCGAGAGACTTATAGCCCACTCGCTTCACGAACATGGATCCTCAGTGGAAAATGAAATCGGATCTTTGTTCTTAGTCTTATGCAAAGATATTTGTCTTTAAAATGGCTACCAAGGCTTCTAAACTCAATGTAA
>SNQJ01S0003642.1:255514-267885 GCA_010110895.2 Picea sitchensis
TGGTGAAGTAGTCTACTGCTACGATGATATAACGGTGCCCCCTTGTTGAAGGGGGTTGCATGTAGTGTAATCAATCCCCCACTTGGTGAAGGGACCAACAGTAATGACGGGAAACATGGGAGCAGGGTGTGCCCTCATTTTCTGAGAGAAGATCTGACATGGGTGGCACTTCTTGACCGATTCAACATAATATTTGATTAATGTCGGCTAGAAGTAACTAGCTCATAGAATATTTTGGGTTGTTTCCAACCCAGACAGATGACCACCACATGCTCCAGTGTGGCAATCGTTAAGCACGATTTCTGCTTCTTCATGCGTGAGACATCGGCGAAGGATGCAATCTACACCTCGACGATATAAAGTGTCCTCGAGTATGAGATAGTTCTTGGCCTAATGGTGTATACGACGATGCTCATCACGAGAAGCAGAGGCGGGGCACTTCAAAGTCTGGAGATATACTAGTACATATCCATACCAAGGGTCCGAAGACGCGATCAAAAACATGTCTCCTTTAATAAGTGACTCTTCAGGCATAACATCACCTGACTCGACCGGAAGTTCCGAGATGAGTTCCGCAAATACCAACGACTTTTTGGATTTTTCCGAAACAAAATCTAAGTCAAATTCCTAGAGGACAACAATCCATCTACTGATCTTTCCACCAATTACTCATTGTGTCAACATGTACTAAAACAGATTCACAACAGCAATGACGGCGGTCTTGCGAAACAAGATATAATGACGAAACCATTGGACAGCATGAATTGTTACCAATGCAAGTTTTTCAACATGGGAATAATTGAGTTCTGGTCCAACCAGGCCTCGAATCAGGTAATAAATCACATATTCTCAAAGAAAATGATCCTCCTGAACTAAGACCATACCGATGGTCAACTCTATCGCAACCAAGTACAATAAGAAATCCTTATTATAATTGGGTGGCCGAAGAAAAGGGACAATCGTGAGGGCATGTTTCAACGCTTCAAAAGAGCATTGAGCGGCTTCATCCCATTGAAAAGGAACGTCCTTCAGTAAACGTATAAATCCCTTTCTGATCTCGGCATAGTTTGCGACGAAACACCATAAAAAGTTCACTTTTCCCTGTAAACTCTTAAGTTGAAGGAATGTGCACGGTGGAGGCAACTGAACTATTGCCTCAACTTTGAGAGGATCGGCTATGATCCCTGTTGTCAAAACTATGAAACCTATCAGATGACCCAATGTCACGCAAAAACTGCATTTGTTTGGATTCAAGCAAATCTGGTAGTAGCGACATCGCTCAAAGATAAGTCGGAGGTGTGTGGGATGATCAGCTCTCTTACGAGATTGTGATGCCAAATAATCAAGGTAGGCCTCGACTATATGTTTGAGATAGTGGAAAGAAAAATACATGGCCCATTGAAAGGTAGCCCCAGCATTTTGCAAACCAAAAGGCATCTTTCGATAAGCGAATGTACCCCACGGACAAATGAAAGTGGTTTTGTGTTGGTCTTCAGGTTTGATCTGTATCTGATTGTATCCCAAAAAACCATCCATGAAAGAAAAGGCCTCGCAACCTGCGTATTCATCGACTATCTGGTCAATAAATGGTGTGGGGAAATTATCCTTTGGACAGGCCTTGTTTAAATCACGGAATTTCGTACATACGTGAATCGTACCCTGGTTTTTTGTTGACTAGAACGGGATTTGAAACCCATCAAGTCAAATGTACGTGGTAGATAAAACCTGCTTTGAGAAGTTTCTCTACTTCAACCTTAATAGTTGTTGCTTTCTTAGGATTTACTGGACGAAGCTTCTGCCGGACCAACTTAGTGTCAGGATAAGTCATGATTTCGTGTTCGATGATTCTTGGATCAATGCCTGGAATTTCCTCGTAAGACCATGCAAAAACGTCGCAGGATTCTTTAAATAATCCATGTAGATTCGAATTTCCTCGGGGGAACAGTCAGATCCGACGAGAATATTCTCCACGATGCCAGGGGTTCTCGAGATATCAATAGGTATCGTT
Source organism: Picea sitchensis (assembly GCA_010110895.2). Lineage (NCBI taxonomy): Eukaryota > Viridiplantae > Streptophyta > Pinopsida > Pinales > Pinaceae > Picea > Picea sitchensis. The sequence continues at coordinate 257,523 of SNQJ01S0003642.1, forward strand.
TCAGCAATGGTTTCCATATTACCCTCGGCATAAACAACATGTATAGCCAAGGGGTTGATAATACAAGACCTATCTCCAGTCATAGTCAAAGTGAATTCTCCTGCTTCAATTCTTCTTAACTCTGGGAGGAAATAAGATATGTGATGGAGATCATCGCAGGGTCTATCCGGACTAGTCATTGCTTCAATAATCGCTTCGTCTGAGGGCAATACTAAGTCTAAAGAATCAGTATCGGCAAGGTAACCTTGAGCCCAAGTAGGCTCGAGAATCGGATCTAACTCCTGTGCGGGAGTCAGATCAGGGTCGGAGGAAGGTTGATGGACTATTGAGTACGCAAATTCAACCACGAACAAGGGCATGGCCATACCCTGGTGCCATGTCCCTTCCATCGTGGTCGATGGGGAAGGAAGAGTCCACAGATCGTTGAAGTAAGTCATATGAAACGATGAGACTTGAAAAATCTCAACCTTAGGCTAGTCTGATATGAACTTAACATCGCCAGAAGGAGGTGGGTAATCTAAAGTACCCATCGAATGTGGGCACAAACCAACCCCTATGTTGACGATGTCGAGTTGAGGGTTATCAATCACCGGGACCGTGGATGCCCCCGATGAAGGGTCAGGATGGGAGAAATACAACTAATAAATGGTCACGATCCTACCCTTGTGTGGAAACAACAAGACCCAGCAAATTGTAGCGACCATTGCTTGCATAGCATAGGTCCAACTCCTTCCTAACAAGATATTGTAGTCGAGAGATGCATCGACCACCTCCACCTCGATGCACACGGTCTTCCCTCCTAACTGCACAGGGAAAGAGGGGATGATGCCATGTGGTCAAAATGATTGATCATCGAAAGTGGTAAGAAGAGTCAGTGATAGAAACAAAATGGGTTGGCCTATGGCCTTCCAACACGCCAACGACATCACGCATGTCGAGGCACCCTCATCAACCACCGTGCGAAAAATGTTCTAAGTAAAAAATTATGTGGTGTAAGCCACTACTATTTGAAATGCCACATGGTAAGGGAGATGAGGTTTTAAGTCGGTCGTATCAAGCATGATCATACCCGAATTACAAGTCTCAGCAGATCCTAAGGTGGCTAACAGAGCCTTTCTCTGGGAAGGGCAGCTCTAGAGGACCTCCAAAGTAGACATCGCACAAGGGTTTTGAGACAAATCCTCCACCATAGAGTAGTTATGGATGTCCCTTGCGGTTGAATTGTGAGAAGCTTTCTTGAACGCACCTTTTGGGATGTGTGTCATTGTTTCTCCCAACGTCTTCTCAATCTGGAGAGGAAGAGGTGGGTTTTCATCTTCTTTACTCTTCTCAAGGGTGTTTGGCATTCGGTAATCATGTGCTCTAGTCGATATATAGGTATCACATTTCATCATATACACATTTGTGGATGAAGGATTACTCAAAGACGGAGGGGGTCATTGAGTGCCCTCATCCGTGCTCGGAGAGGCTTGAGTTAAATTTTTCCCATGTTGAAATGGGTTCGTTAACACAGCAGGTTGTTGTTGCACCAATAACTTTTGGGCCTCTGTAAGCCGAAGGCACTGGTGGGTCAGGTGGTCTTCTATGCACAGGTTACACAGATACTTCGACTTCTTCTTTTCTGTGTTGCCCCCGCCAGCATTATTGGTAGGTTTCTTATGCCCCTTACCCTTATTTCATTGTTTCTTCTTTCCGTTGGGTTGTTGGGTGGCCTTTGGGTTTTTCGATTGCACACTGTTCACATCCAACATTTGGGTAGGGGGGCCAGCCGAACCAGTGGTCTGGTTGGACGCTTTCTACTATATCGACAATTGTTACAATTGTTTTGACAGTTGATCAGCAGGATTCATTTGTGTTGAACCAACAATACCATCGGCATGTAGTCCAGATCTTTGTCGAGTCTTGTCAAGTATTGACTGTGGTGCATCTGGATAAATTTCGTAAAGTAAACCAGACTAAGAGTAAATCATCTCTAGTTGTTGAGCTCTCATTATTGCATCTTCTTCAGAAAATACTCCCGATGTTGCGACGTCTTTGGATAACTGAGGTACCAAAGACTTAAGGAACCACTGAAGCAGGAATGCTGGTGGGACTGGCACTTTTATCAAACTCTTCCGGCATCTCCATTCTCATATGTGATTGGAGATATGGTCTGCCTTTGTCTTCTCAAATTTGGCCAGAAATTCGGTGTCGGCGTCGTATTTCACAGGTAATTGGAAATGGTTTAAGAAAGCCATTGCCAATTCGTCGAAGGAAGAGTATCTTGAGTGGTCAATCTCAATGTACCATTTCGCAGCACTCCCTATGAGAGTGCGTTGAAATAAATGCAACTGGACGGAGTCGTCTTTAAATGAATTGGATGAGCACCAAAGATGAAAGGTAGTCACATGATCGTTTGAATATTCATTAGGCTTAGATTCGAACTTTGGAATGTCCGAAGGAAACTTGGTCAGCATAGAAGGCCAACGTAGATCATGACAGATAGGGTCATTTAATAACCTTGTCAAGTCTAGCAAATGCAAAGTTGCCAGAAATGGTAGTTTGGGTTGTTGATTATAACAATGGAAAAAGGGGCCTCGAGTTTGACTAGCACCATGTTGCCAGGAAAAGTTAGGTTGTTGGCCAGGGTTCTGGTAAAAACCATGGCCATGACCAGTGTATGGATTTTGCGCTTGTTGAGACATCATCGGCTAACTCTCGTAATAGGACATAGAAGGTTGGACTTGCGTTTCATTCCAAGGATTTTGGGAAGGGTTTCCCCCTGTCGATCTGACAGGCATAGGTCCTAAGAATTACTCAGGTTTCCATTAGCTATGGAAGGGGTTTCCCCCGGTCAGCATCCCTGACAAGGGAACTGATCCCTGCCATGGATTCCAAAGTCCTTATGGGGAAGGAATTCTTGAGTTTTCCCCCTGTGCAGGAATAGTACCCTGCATAGGATTTTGTTGTCCATAACCGAGGTTGCCCCCAGTCGAGATGGTAGCTGACGAGAAAGCATTGTTACCAAACGTGTCAAATAAAGAGAATGGTGTCGAACCTACCAGCATGCTATAAGAAGGAAGTCCTTGAATACCTGCTCCAAACGAGCTAAAGTTTATGTTTGGCCCGGTAGGATGCTGGTGAGCACCACCGAGCGAAGGGGACGAAGGAGGTATATGACCCCCTCCGTAAGGGAAAGAGTTATAGGAAGTTGAAGTGTTGCCCATGGATCCTTGCAGAGGAGCGTTAGAGATCCCTGCCCCTAGACCTAAAGTCTGTAGAGTGGATTAGGAAAGGATAGAGTTTGTATCGAAGCCAGGCATCCTGTATGAGAATGGAGGGCCTGTCGCACTCTGAGTGAAAGGAGAAACGGTCACCACGATAGATGGAATCGGACCATTAACCGAGGTAGAGCCGGTGGTCGAGACCATGATGGTCCGGACCGACGATGGTTGGNCAGTCGTAGAGGGAATATGAGAATTCCCTGAAGAAGTCAAATCATTTGTTTCCATTGTTGTCTGTGACACTATCTGGTGCTCATAAGGATAAACCTGTACGATGATGGGCGTCGATAGATCAGTGTTCGGAGGTTCGTGCCAACCAAGAGCTTCTGCTCCAAGGTCTGAAATGGTTGGTTCCTTCGGAATCAAATGTTCTTCTCTCGAATATGTGTCGGGCACAGTTTCCTGTGATCCAGTCACCTCAAAATACCCTTGATGGTCTAGTCTTTGCCTTAGCGGTGGCGGTGGTGGCTCCATATTAACCAGTGGCAAGCCAAGGAGCCTTCGTGACTGGTGGAGCTCTTGATCCTCCACTGTGTGAGAAAATCAATGACACACTAGGGCTTTCTATTAGCGTTCAATAACTAGAACACACTAGAAAAAGTCCCTATGAGATAAGACAAGCAGATCACTAGCTAGTTGGAAGAATAGTTACACCAGTCAACACTAGAGAAACTTATTGGTGCAAGTTCAACTCGAATACAGAAGCACCCTTTGGGTATACTCTGCAAAGTGTGGCCTGATGTCTATCCTAGGTACTGCGGTATACCCCCGCAGTCACCTATGTCAGTCTCTAAAATAAAGGCAACTAGGTTGCCAACGCGCGAACAGTCACCAGGCGAGTACAGTCGACAGTCGGGTGGACCACAATGAGCAGGCTATCAAGCCCGAAACCTATCAAGGGTATCAAAAGAAAGTGTTCCAGAAGACAACTGAGGACCTTGAACGGATTTGAGACCCACAAAGCTCCATGGAAAATGTGATCAACAAAATCCCAAGATAAGCCCTCTATATGTGTTCCCCACTACGCTTGGTCCGGCTTTGGAGGGGTTATCTCCGCTACCTTTTCGCATGCGACCTCGTGTTTAGCCCCTATTTTAGAGGGGGGTCCCAGATAACTTTCACGATACTGGACATTTTAGCACTCCATAGCACAGACTCTTATGTTTTTTTTTGTAGCCTTGAAGAGTTTCCTCTCCAATTCTAAATCAAGGCTCTAGCCTAGACTAGTTGATGGACCCTACAAACATAAATTCTAGTTGATTTTAATTAATCGTTAATTTTTGTGGCTTGTCTTAAGTCAAAGGAAGCATAAATGAAACTAGTGATGTATTTGGGAGACGAATAAGAAAACAAACAGAAAGTTGTGAACAAAATTACTTCTTCTTGACAAATTCAGATTTGCACATTTAAACTCTTTAACCAACTTTTCAAACTTCCTTTTTTTTCTAAGATCTTTTAACAGAAAACTCAAAAGAAGATTTCACTGGGATACGAGCTACTTATTGTCCTAATTCAATCAGCCAAGAAATTATGAAAGAATTATTTTTCCTGATTATTAATGCAAACAACCAACTACTTAACCAAACAAAGAAAGTGAAATCTATATTTTTTTATTATGCTTCCAAAACAAGAAATTTTAAAATGTATTATTTTCTTCTTTTCTGAAGCAAAAGGGGGGGGAATAAAGACAAGACAAAACCAATAAATGACTTCTGGCCCACCTGCGGATCGCAGGGAGTCACTGACCAAACCAAAAAAGGTTGATTGGAAAAGACTCGCAGACTTGTCTCAAACCCTATAAAGAAAACACAAGAAATCTTTGAAAGAAGAAAAGCTAAACTGAAGTCAAACCTAAGCGATTGGTTGTTATAATAGAGACCAGGAATGGATCAAGAAAACCCCTGGGAAATACAACTTCTGACAGGGAAGAGGATGACTTCCCCTTATAAAAAAAAAAAATCTCAACACAGGCACGCTACTAACACTTCAGCAGCTAACGTATGTATGTGGGTTGTCCAAAGGTAGGGCACGTATGTATGTCTGCAGGCTACGTACACCTCTGTAACTTCTCAAGAATGAAAACTAACAATCCATCAAATCAGGCAGGGAGTACTGGTATTGAAAACTAGAATCCCTTAAAGACACAAAAACTTACTTTCATAAAGAAAATGCAAGGAGAATTTTGATAAAGCAAAGCTAATCTGAGGTTATACCTAGGCTACAAACTACAACAACAGAGACCAGGACTAGATCAAGAAAACCCCTGAGAAGGATCACTTCTGACAAGGAAGAGGATGATTGCCTTTCCTTTTTTTTTTAAGATTTTCTGAACTCAGGCACGCTATTGACACTTCAGCAGCCAGCGTATGTATGTGGGTTGTCTAAAGGTAGAGCATGTATATATTCATGTTGGCCTTCTACAGGTCATGTATACCTCTGTAACTTCCCAAAAAATAAAACAGTAGTCAAGCAATCAAAGCAAGGAGTACTGGTATGGAAGACCAGAATCCCTACAAATTCAGACTCTTGCTGAAACTCACAAAAAGGTAATCAAACCAATTTAAAACACCCAAAAAGTATCCCCGAAAAACCCTAGAGATATTCCCCAGTATGGTCGCCAATTCTAATGTGGGTGGGAAAACCCCCTACGAACTAGCACTAAGGGTTCTATAATGCATGCAGAAATAACAGTCTAAAGTCTCGTACCTTTTACTATTATCCCGGCATAAACCCCACATTCATGCATAAAACACAAGGATAAAAGGATCTGGTAACTCTACCTTGAACTCCGTGTTTGGTGTTGATACTTTTTCGTTAGGTTGCTCCTCGACTACAAGTCTCCTCCCAAAGCCAACCTACATTCACAAACATACAAACAAAGAACTACAAACATGCATCTTATATATGAATTAGTGGGTTAGATGTTCTAATAAAATATCAATCAAAACTGAATATTGAACACCTCATATGGCGGGACGGGAAAAGTAATTCTTTTTATTAACCTCACAAAAGTCACTTACAATGGTGAGATCGGCTACTACCACTCACAATGGTGAGATCGGCTACTACTCCTCGAATCTGGTCCTGGGCTCATCTTCAACTGTGCACCAACTTTTTCCACATATGCTTCTCTTCTTCAGTTCTCAGAAAATGGTTGCAAAAGATTGGGGCAAGGGGAATACAAAAAAGGGCAGAGTTTCTTTTCTCTTATTTTTCTCTTTTGAAATGGGACACCTACCTCTTATTTTATAAGCTAAAAGAGGGTAGTTATCCGATTGAGTGGCCGGATATGGGTGGTCAAAACGGTTTAGGCAATTACCCAGAAATTTGTATTTCGTCTGCAACTTTCTATTTTTTGTGCTTTTGTCAATATACGCAGGTTGTAATGGGTTAGCTAGCATATACATGCGGGAAAAAGTGGTGCAGGGCGCGTACATCTTCAAAAGGATGGTTTTTAGAAGAGTTGTTCAATGGTGGCTTGGCAAAAGTGGCAAGTGAGATGGCATGATGCCAAGTATGCATGTCTAGTGCAAATTAGGGTTATAACAATGGTGTTGGATCTAGGCCACGAAATGTGATTTTTTCCTCTCGGTCAGTACCATGACCATTATGGGATATGTGGTTGCACCTATTTCTCTCACGTATCTAATTTTTCAACATGTGGTAGGTTAACTTATGGTTGCCACTGGAAACTAGTTTCACTTGTTGACAAGCCATGTTGGAGGCGGAATCGATATTTCTTATGAGCATTGCATCCTCACCATCTCGATGGTGCAAACTATGATGTTTTCTGTCATTGGACATGTGATGTTTGTGTTTAGCAGAAAGTGTGAAAATTTGATTGTGTTGTGCAGGGAAAAAAAAAATTAGATTGTGATATGTGAGTTTATATCTAGAAGGAAGCGTACCAATGTATTTTTTTCTCTCACGTATGACCTTTTTCAAGTTGTGATAAGTTAGTCTACGTTTTTTGTTTAAGTTCAGTATGACCTCATGAAAACTGGGATGAGTTTCATTCTGATTAAATAGCATGCGATGCTTATGCAGACTCGATGCGGTTTGGGTGGCATGGAAAGTGGATCTTGAACTGGTAGTATTTCTTATACTACCAATGTATTTTTTTCTCTCATGTATGACCTTTTTCAAGTTGTGATAAGTTAGTCTACATTTTTTGTTTAAGCTCTGTATGGCCTCATGACAATTGGGATGAGTTTCATTCTGATTAAATAGCATGCGATGCTTATGCAGATTCGATGTGGTTTGGGTGGCATGGACAGTGGATCATGAATTGGTAGTATTTCTCATCAAAGGTTGATAATGGATATGTGGCATATTTGTTTTCATTGACATGATGTCAATTGTTCGATCATAGTTTGAATCAATACAGTAGGAATGGGAAGTACCATCCGACAAGGCTGACCAGACCTGGATATTTACTTTGAATATGATAGATATCCATTGCAAACAGAATCTGCCACCCTCTACATTTCCTTTCTCATATGGCATTGCCATGTTTACAAGGTATTGTTGCAAGCTTCCAATTATCGGCATACTTTCTAGGAGATATGCTAAAAGGTGTTGATGCAAGCACTTAAAAGCATGTTGGTCGCTGCCTATAATTGCATTGCAAAAGGATTGTAGAGTGTAAAGTTGTAGGGAGTGTACATTGAACTATGTTGCTACCAAATAGCAAATTGCATTGAACATACTATCTCCACAACTAGATGCAATAATTTATGCTATGCGCAATCCATGGGAGTGTATATGATGCATAATTTGTTTCCAATGCAATTGAAGGTCTTTACAAATGAGGGAGAAGTAAATATATGGTCCTCCAAGATTGCATATAGATAATTTTCTATAGAGTAGTGGTTCATAATGACCACTGACAGGATTGGCATCATGGAACAAGATGCAATATGGATCCCTAGATGTAGTTATGTTGAATAGTAGATATCTTGGTTTTCTTGTCAATGACCATATTCCAATTGATATATTCATCCACTTGGACAGCCACCATATACAAAATGTATCTCCCCAAATTCCCCTCTCATGCGTAGGCATAGTTGCAGATGCAGACAACTGCATCTTTGAAAAATACGTAGTGACATCATGTATTCCATGTAACTGGCAAAGAAAATCAGATGCCAATTCATATTGATATGAATACAATGCCTCGATGTCGCCATTTTCTAAACAGGCCAAGAAATGATATATCAATCCATTGCGCAGGTCGGTCGAGGAATAACAGAAATGCAATAGAACTTGAAATGCATCGAACACGCAATCTCCCACAGTATACGAGAATGCATCCAATCTAAAAAGCCCATTTCTATGCAATACCTGGTCAATGTTGTTAACAATGGAGTATGTATCTATTTCATAGCACTCAACATCTATTACTTGCTCCATCTCTTAAGTTGTGATTTTCAAGATGTTTCTTAGCTATATTCAGATAATATGAAAATAGGGAAAAAAAGAAAAATGAAAACTATAAGTATGGAACTGCATACCAATTATGCTATGTATCCTTCAACCTTCTTCCTATCAAATTCAATCCCCCTGGTCGCTACAGCATATAACAAACAAACAAACGTATAGTGAACAGTGAACCAAACAGAACAGACAACGTAAATGAAATAACACTATAAATTTGCTCAGCACAAAGACCAAGTATTCAAGGCATATCATTTTTTAACCTATTCCACGTGTGCATCCTAAAAGTGCTTCAGTGGCGGAAGATGCTTTGCAAGACACAAAGGACAGCATAAAACCAATAGCTAAATGTGGTTTTTGATCCAGAGAATAAAAGCATGCCCTGTCACAAGGTCTTGGCAGATGCTTGCTCCGCAATGACAACTCTAAATTTGTTTTGTAAACCCCTTTGCATTGTTATTTTTGAAAGAGCTATGATATGATATCACAGACGTGGAAGTGGGAATATGTGATTGGAAGGGAACAACCTGAAAAAAATGCACCAAACGTATGGTTTCCAGGAACAAAAAATATGAGGAGAACATTCGATTTCCTTTTTTATATGTCATTGTGGTTGCAACAGATGTGGGTTTTGTGTCCAGCATCAACATTCAAAGGGGAACAAGACGTTTTGGAAGGGAACAGAGTGGGAAAAATGCACCAAACGTATGGTTTTCAGAACCAGAAAAAATGAGGAGAAAAATTGATTTTCTTTTCGATATGTCACTATGGCTGCGACAGAGGTGGGTTATGTGTCAAACATTGACGTTCAAGAACAAGGAAAAGACAGCAACACACTATTGTTTCTCTGCTCGTAGAAGTCACACACAAAGATGTTTTGCAAGAGGATTTTGACTCAGGCATTCCTAGTATTGAAATTTTTTGCTTGCAAGCTGCAGATAGTAAACAACAAACAAGGAATAGGAATGAAACCATGGCACTGAAACTTACCCGTGAACAAGGAATGACAGAGGCGCAACTCCAAACCACGCAAACTGCAACAACATGTCCAACTGCGGATACAGGACCCCAACCTTGCAAAGTTGAAGCAAACAAGAGCAAGTAGCAAACAACAAACCAGTGAACAAGCACCAAGAGGTCCAACTGCAGTTGCAGGACCTCAACTTTGCAAAGTTGAATCAAACAACAATAAGAAGCATCCAACGAACCAACGAGCAAGCATCAACCAATGAACCAGTAATGTCAGTGAAGAAGAGCATTTCCCAAATTCACTGCAAACAAGATTGTATCCAAAAATCGGAGGAAATTGTATTGTAACACACCTGTTGAGTAAACATTTAAGGTTGTGAGGCATGTTAGGTAAACACTTAAGGTTGTTAGAACCGTCGAAGGCCCTCGCGTTGTGCAAACATTTAATAAAGAATGGAGTGTGGTGGGCCTGTTTATGCACATAATAATGAAAATGCCTCTCTAAGTACGTAATAATAAAGAAAAAATAATAATAATAATAATAATAACAATAGTTCGAAACCTGCGGGGACAAAAAATCCAACCATGTTAAGGGTTGGTGTGGCTCAGGCCGGGTGCGATCCCCGGGTGATTTTGACGGCTTAGATGCCCCTGAGTCGCGGTTTCTCAAGCCACAGGTTAATCGCAGGTCCTGC
>SNQJ01S0003642.1:272115-283300 GCA_010110895.2 Picea sitchensis
CAGGACAAATCTGACGAAGAAGAAGAGAGATGGGCCCTCCAGGGCCATGCTCAAGTCAATCCCGCTCTCGGTACTCCATGTCTAGGACCATGTGGGCCTCGAGACATGATCTCCTAGTTATCCCTAGATATCGGGGATAACATACCTCATTTTTTCGCCAGATTTGTTCCAGTCTCTAAGCCAATATCATGAATATTTTGAGATGATGTCAAAGCCCAGGGTTCCATGATTAGTTATGCCATCACAGGGATTTGTATTATGTATCATGATCCACCAAAAGTGTGACCATGTATCTTATGTATTCTTACTAGACCATGCTTAGTGATTTATGTAAAGTGTTTTTTGTTGATGTTTGTAACATCGGACAGGTACTTCTGCACAGGTCTAAGTGTCTAGACGTGTGGAAGTCGTCCAAAGCCTTCTACCTTGGTAATTTACTTAATTAAAGGAATTATTAAAGTAAAGTGCTTTTTATAATTCAAGTGAGTTTAGTTTAATCAAATGCTAAGGTTATTAGCATTAATGAATTAAATGAATCTTAGCCATTGATCTCAAGTGAGGTGAAATCTAACTCAATCGTTAATCACTTTGGTTCGGTCATAACTCAAGATTATAAAAGCAAGGCTAGGTGAAGGAGAAAGACACCCACTTGAAGAGAAAAGGATTTTTGCTTAAGTGCCAGAGTCACGAAGGACTGTGACTCAAGGGAATCTCAGCAAAGGTGAAGAAGGACTTTCATCTAGAGATCAAGTCCAAAGGAGGAAAGTGCAGGTAGTGCAATAAGGAGAAGAAAACCCAGCAGCCAGAAATAGAAGGACGGATTTCTAGGGAACAGATCTAAGGTACCAGCGAACAGATCTAGCAAATTTGAGGTACCAGCGGAGAGATCTAGTGCAGATCTGAGGTACCAACGGGCATATCTTGCAGATTTGAGGTACCAGCAGGCAGATCTAGTGCAGATCCGAGGTACCAGCGGACAGATCTAGCAGATCTGAGGTACCATCAGGCAGATCTAGCAAATCTGAGGTACCAGTGGACAGAACTAGTGTAGATCTGAGGTATCAGCCGGCAAATCTAGCAGACCTGAGGTACCAACAAGAAGATCTAGCAGATTTGAGGTACCAGCGGATAAATCTAGTGTAGAGTTGAGGTACCAATGGACATATCTAACGTAGATCTGGGTATCAGCAAGCAGATCTAGTAGATTTGAGGTACCAGTAGGAAGATCTTGGAGATATGAGCACCAACAAGCAGATCTAGTGCAGATTTGAGTGTCCAACGGACATATCTAGGCAAATAGCGCAAAGGGTTTCTTCAGGGCTAGAGTTTCGAGGTTTGTTGTAATTTGTATTTTTCCTTAGTGAGCCATTTTCCCAGTAAGGGAGACCTTGTAAGCTTGGAGTCATTATTCAGAAAAGTTGATTTGAAGGGCAAAATTTTTGTCTGCATGTGTCTAGTTTGGTTTCCATATTGCTTCCGTTGTTTTATTTATTTTCAACTAGTATATTTTATTCTATGTGCTATAATTTATTTATCAGCCAGGAAAAACACAAGGTACTAATTTATCTAGGTGTTGGGGATAGTGAAATTTTTTAACATGGTATCAAAGCTTGCACTCTGAGAGGGAGACAAATTTCAGATACACAACACAACTCAAGTGAGAGTAAAGGACTTTTGCTCAAGAGACCTTGAGTGCTTGAGACACAAAGGACTGTGACTCAAGAGGATCTCAACAAGGGTGGAGAAGGACTTTCATCTAGAGATCAGCTCAAGGGAGGAGAATCAGTGACTCATAGAGAGAGCAAAGGACTTTTGTTCAAGGAGATCTCAGTAAGGGTGATAAAGGAGCTTCATCCAAAGATCAATCCAAAGGGGAGAGCATGCCTCTGATGAAGTTTCCAAACTTCGTGGCGCTAATGAGTACCACCATTGATTCCAAGTCTTCCAGTACTCAGGAAGCAGCAGACCAACACGTTTGATGGGATGCCATGGTGCAGGATGATGTGTGGGACATTGTGTCAGGACCGGAGAAACAACCAGTTCCAAGTGGCTCTTCCAGAAGTACTTTCCTCGCTAAGAGGGAGTGTTGATGTTTGTAGCACCGAACAGGTACTTTCGCATAGGTTTAAGTGTCTAGATGTGTGGAAGTCGTCCAAGTCCTTCTACCCTAGTAATTTACTTTAATTAAAGGAATTATTAAAGTAAAGTGTTTTTTATAATTAAAGTGAGTTTAATTCAATGAAATGATAAGGTTATTAGCATTAGTGAATTAAATGAATCTTAGCCATTGATCTCAAGTACGGTGAGATCTAATGGGGAAGTTCTTGAGATTCTATCATATCATGATCTTCTGGAATCTCATCATCAGGGGTAACTGCAACTTCCTTCATGGGTTCTGCAACTCTGGGAGCTAAAGGTTCTTCTTCATACACTTCTTCTAAATGGCATTTCCTTGATCTCTTGAGTGTTGCATCTTCATCAAATGTTACATCTCTGCTGATCTCAATATGATGGTAACCAGGTATGTAGATTCTAAAGGCCTTAGAGACTTCACAGTATCCAACAAATATTCCCTTATTTCTTGAAGGATCCAACTTAATTCTCTTTTCTTTCGAAATGTGTACAAATATTGGACAACCAAATATTTTGAGATAGCTTACTTCTGGCTTCTTTCCGGTGAACATTTCTTCGGGGGTTTTGAATCCAAGTGCACTATGGGATAATCTGTTCTGGACATATACTGTTGTTCTTGCTGCTTCAGCCCATAAGTGCATCGGAAGATCTTGATCATGAATCATAGTCTTTACTGCTTCCATAATCGTCCTATTCTTTCTTTCTGCTACACCATTTTGTTGAGGATTATAGGGAGTGGTAAGCTCACTCTTAATCCCGGCATCTCTGCAAAAGCTTCCAAATTCATTTGAAGTGTACTCTCCTCTATTGTCTGACCTGAGTTTCTTGGTTTTCCTTTCAGAGAGGCTTTCTACGAAGGCTTTGAATTCCTTGAACTTTCCAAGAAATAAACCCAAGTATTACGAGAGTAATCATCAATAAATGATACATACTATACATACCCGCTTAGAGAGGTTGATGGCATTGGATCGCATACATCTAAGTGGACAAGTTACAAAATTCCTTCTGCTTTACTATCGCTCTTTGGAAAAGGATTCTTTGTGTTCTTTGCTTGTGCACATCCCTTGTATACACCTTCATGATCAACCTTTAGTTCTGGTAAACCTGTAACTACCTTGCTCACATATGGTAAGGCTTTATAGTTGATGTGAGCTAGCCTTCTATGCCAAAGTTCACAAGGAATTTCAGTAGAGTGAGCCAAGGCTTCATCTGAGTGACCCTTTAACTTGTACAAACCACCTTCTTCTATTCCAATAAGAACTGCATCTTCTATAGTTTTTCCTTTAGACCACATAAGAACTTCACCATCTACGAATTCAACCCTGAAACCTTTCTTATCTAGATAAGAAATAGAAAGTGAGTTCTTTTTCAAACCTGGTACATAGAGTACATCTTTCATTCTCATCAGATTTCCTGAATCAAGTTTGTAGGTGGCTTCTCCCAATCCTTTGATTGGGTATTGATAATCATCTCCAAGTGAAACTTTCTAGGAGGAGTTTTTCTCTACAAGACTGGAAAGAGTGTTCTTCTGACCTATCATGTGTTTAGAGGCACCACTATCTATGAGCCAATTATCCTTTCCAGGTGTCACAGATCCTGAGAGAGCGGAAAACAAAACATATTCTTCAATCTCTTCTTTAGCTAACTTCTTGGGTGACTCATCATCTTTAGTTGTGGTGCCGCCTTATACACACTTGGGCTATCGTGGAAGAAATCTTCAATCCACTTAGTGTGTCCTTAGGGGCAAGTCTCGAGTCAAGGTGTTGTCACCTGATCCTCGACTCCTCTGTCTAGGCCAACTCCTAGCGAAGCCAAGGGGGGTAGTCCCTAACAAATATACTAAGGCTCTTAAGCTACGTTAGGCAAAAAGAACTATTCTAGGAGTTTATTGCAAATAAAACATGAAGCATTCAACTCTGATCATTCATCAAATAAGATATTCATATAAAGCATTTGCCCAATCATAAAGATGCATGCATAATAAAGTAGGATACGATTTATGCAAGATTGATAAATTTGTTAGACAATCACATTTGAGAAAGAAAATACTGTTCATACACATAAAGATGTAACCATAGAACCAGTGCCTTAAAAGTGTCGTGGGCATTTGTTGATAGCATGTTTTATTAGGGTTACCTCTTTAGAAGTTACCTCTTTGTTTGGAAACTTGTTGAGAACCTACCGAAGCCCCAAGGCTTCACCAGTAAATTCACTAAAGGTGTCGGATGTCCAACACGGGGAGAACCTAGATCTCAAAGTTCTCGTCTGACTTCACACACTCCACTTAGGCGTTTTCTCGCGCATTAAGGTAACAACTATTAAGGTTTTCCCTAATTATACTACTCCGCACTAACAACTCTGGTTCTGATGAATCCCAGGATCGAGCTAGGCTCGCAAGGGTTCAAAGCATACACCGGTAGTTGCGGGGAAGGTTTATTTTAAACTTGAAAAAGAAATAAAACTTGAAAATGAAATTGTAGAAAGCTTTGAAAGATTTTATAATTACTAAGAGAAAAAATGAAATCTAAGCTAACAGGCAAGAAAAATTGAAATTATTTTTTGTGCTTAAGTGCATGAAAAATTGAGTGCTTTGTAAGATTGATGTCCTTATGCTTGTGTGTTTGTAAAATAAGACGATAAAAAGTTGCAAGGAAAATAAAAGAGATAAGCACACAACACCACCAATCCCCCTAAAGGGGATGAAGAAATTGGGCGCCAAAGGCCCGCTTTTATTAAGCCTATTACAACTTTGAGAGGATGACTCTCTTTTTCCTCTTTTAAGTTTTTTTATTTTTTGGATCCTTATAGAATTGGATCAATGCTAAACAAACTACTACAAAAAGACTTTTGTAAGTCTAGGTCTTCAAAGCGTCCAACTCGGGGTGAAGGATCTTCAATTTGGGTTCCCCAAAGGTCAAAATCCCCCTTGTATTGTGACAGACCTACTAAAAACCAGCAAACAAATTTTATTAGTTTTGGCAGAAAATGATATAAGAAGTATAAAAAGATGAAGCAAAAATTGTCAAATTTTTTCAATAATTTTACGTAAATAAAGGGAAAAATTCAGATTTTTTAGAAGAGGTTAGAGGACTCCTGGTTGCTTGGATGCCCCAAACTTGTCCAAGTTGAACAGAACTTCTCTTTGGCTGTCCAATAACCTGTTAAATCAGCAAAAAGAAAACCCCAAAAGATGCCCAAAAATGATTTGGGACAGCTTAGGGGATTGATCAAATTTGCTTGAAAATAAAACAAGAAACTACAACTAATAACTAACAACTAAGAAACTTTATTGCTGATTTTTTTCTTGTTGTTAGGACAGCAAGTAATTAAGCACTTAAAATGCTAGATCTAACAATATAACGCCAAAGGAAAAGATCCAATTTTACCCTTTAAAAATATCAGAAATTGCTTAATGAAAGGGGATCTTTTCACTATATCAGACCTAGATCTATTAGATAAACTTTAAATAAAAATCAGATCTAGAAATCCTATGCATGCATAAGAAATTTAAAGTTTTAGCCTTAGAAATTAGATTCCAATGCTTGCATGTAGATGATAAAGTAACCAAGAAATTGAAATTAGAAGGGTGAGAAAGAGAGAGAGAAAGCCTTTCTTCAAGAATTGAATCTTGGGCTATGGAGTCTTCCGGTGAAAGGATGAGGGACTCGTTCTCAAAGGATCTTGAAGAATGTGGAAGATCGAACTCAGATCAGCCACCACTTCAAGTATGGGGACCTGCAATCTTGATAAACCTACATACAACTTGTTAAATAATCGGTGTTCCCTACACATGAAATTTAAATAGCATGCAATTTAAACAAAGTTAACATGCAAATTTTCAACCGCATATGTAAAATAACAAAAGATCTTAATATCCAAGCTAGCTAAGAAGATCTTTCCTATTGGGTGATAGCACCACTATCAAGGCCAACCTACAAATTGAAATGTATGCAAACACGATACAGTTACCTCATAAATTTAGACCATGAACATCAACATCCACACAATGCTACCATCCACCATGTGACCTCCAAAGTCTTCTTTATTCAAACTTGAAAGAAAATTACAAATATACAATAGAAGATAATAAGCTCTTTCCCCCATCCTCTGACTAACTTATATGAAGGGGGTCAACCTTCCTTTATAGTGAAAAGGGTGAAGTTTCCAAGAGAAGGGCGCATGGCAAGAGAGGGAGTGCGCCTAGCTAAGTGAGGGATGCGCATGAGTGGAGTGGGGATAGAGTGAAGTGAGTGGAGGGTGGAGTGGAGTGATGTAAGGGTGAGGGGGAGTGGAAGTGGAGTGGTAGGTGAGGGTGAGGGTGAGGGCGAGTTGGACATTGGGATTAGCGCCCCCTCTTGCAAGTGCGCCATCTAAGAAGGGAAGGTCGAGTCCTAGCATTGGGATTATCTCCCTTGCACACATCATCAACCAAGTCACCTTCATCTCTAGTGAATTCGTCCTCGCTCTGAGTTGACTGAAAACAAAGGAAAAACATGTCCCCTACATGTTTCCGAAAATTTAGGAATGCCCTAAATTTTAGGAAAATTAATTAAAGTCCCCGTTTTTTTCTTTTTGAGTAAAATACATTTTTGAGTGATTAAAATCACTTTTTTGCCCCGACAAAAGCGGAATAATGGTTTAGGGGGTGCTCTGGCTTAGAAAACGAGCACAAATATGGCATCTGACATTGACTGATGCCATTTTTTTACAACTTTATTGACCTTTACATTAAAAAAGTTCATTTTACGGGAAATTTTTATTTGACCAAAACATTAAAAAAAACCTGTGGGGACTTAGCACAATTTCCATATGACTCAATAGACATGACCTGGCATGAACTCATATACATTTAGACACTAGACATTGGTTATAGCATGCCAAGGCCTAACCACCAGCACATACTCTAGATTTGGAGTCAGTTTTGAGTGAAAAAGCTTAGAAATTATTAATCGCCTGAGAAATAGGCAAGAAATAATTAACAAGTGAAAAAAAACACTCTAGAGTACATGCTCGTGCCTAGGTCTCAGGTGGCCAATAGTCTTTTATAACTTTCATGCTCAAGTCATTTATTACAATGCCCCGGAGGGATAGAAATGTAGAAAAAGGGTGGTCTAATAGACATTCTGAATTTGTGAACACTAAATTCTGAGCATCTGACTGTTCAATCTTTGCCGGCTCATCTTCAAATCCAGCTAGTGCAACTTGGTGGATAACAAGCTGCATGGGCATGATGTCTTTTGTTATTTCTCCTCTTGTATTCTTCCCTTTTGGCAGGACAATTCTTAGCAATGTGTCCCATCTTATCACAATGATAACACTGGTAGGAGGAGACATCTTTTTTCCTTCTTTGACCTTTATGATATTTCTGGAATCTCTTTGGAGAGTGAGACTCTTTATGAAAGTGAGTCTCCTTTTGAAAATGAGACTTTCCCTTTCCACCCTTAGCATGAGCAGTTAGGGCTTGAACTTCATCTCTTAATAGAACGGCTTCTCAGTTAGCCACTCTTGCTTCTTCTTGAACACATTCTTCCCATAAACTGTCAAATTGGAGTTTCTCTTTTCTTGCACAAATAGTTTGGATGAAGGCATCCCAAGGTGTTGTGAGACCATTAAGAGTTGTCATCACGACTTCATCTTCATCTAATTCTCTCCAATTGCCTCTAACTGTTCCTTGAATTGAGAAACCCTTGAGAAATAGTCTTGAACTGTTTCTCCTTTTTGCATTCTTGTCTTCTTGAGCTGGGTTCTCAAGTTCATCTTTCAGTTGATGTTCCTTCTTTCATACATTCTGGTTAGGGAATCAAACATATATTTTGCAGTATTCTTAGAAGACACTTGAGGGATCAAGTGGTCTTTAGTAGAATCTGCAATTATGCTTTTAGCCCTAATCATGTCCTTTTTCTTCTCTTTGGCTTCATCTTCTTCGGGTTCCGGTACATTTTCTTTTATGAATTTTGCAAGGTCATTCTCTTCAAGAATGAGTCCAATTTTGTACTTCCAGTCACGGAAATTTTCCACACCTTCTAACTTGTCAACAAGCTTGGTGCTTGCAAACATCTTGACCTGGGGCTAAGAAAATGACCGGAAAATGAAAGTTCTCAGAAAATGAAACTGAACTTACTAGGAGATGCGTTGGACTGAGGCGAGTTTGCTGGAGCATACCGTTTCTGAAAATTTCAAGTTTTACCCCTTGAAACTTGACCTGCGCAATTCTAGACTGTTGCTTCTGGTACTGGTTCTGGTTTCCTGGTTTTCTAGTTTTCGGGTACCAGTCAAAACTAGGGTTTGACTTTCCGGAGAATCCAACCACTGAAAAGGTTCACTCAAGCTGCCAAAAGATGCACTAGGGCAAGGCACACTTCCCTAGGTGGTCTTTGGTCAAAAATTCTTCTACAGTGAAAAGCCCTAAATTTCTTGTACGACAACAGAAACGTCTAGATACCCAGTGAGAGATGCTCTAATTAGTCAAGCTCTGATACCATGTTAAGTTTTTACTGTTGTTATTAGGTTATTTCCAAATTTCATGAGCATTCAATGCATTTCCAAAACAACAGTATAAAGAGGATCACTAAAAGAAACACAATCACAAGGTACACAACATTTTATCCTGGGAAACCCTCATGAGGAAGAAAACCCAGGAAAACTTTCTCAATAATAGATTGCCAGTACAATGCCAAGACTAAGACCAAAAACACCAAAGACAGACCAAGACCAAGCATGCGCCTCTCTTCTCCTTCATTAGACTTCTTCCTGCAACTGCAATTGTCTTCAAGATATGCGCACTAGATAAGTGAGTGAGTGTGTTCAAATGAGACACCATCCTCACATATAAATACAAGTTGTGAGGTGGCGCTAGGGTTGTGACTCTTCACTTGGTGGAGCCGACTTCTCCTAGAAGTGGCTAAAACCACTTTACAATTACTAGGGGCCGACTTTACAAATACCACCATACAAATACATGTTGACCAATCCACAAAAGGGGATTTGATCTATACAATAGTGACTCAAATATAAGTAGAATATTCTTCTAAGTTACAATAATTCAACACCCACCAAGTTGCATTAGGGTGGACTTGCAGTTGACCCGCCAAAGATTGAACAAAGACTTGTTCAAAATCAGAGTTTAGAAGTCCAACCGGCCATCATGGCCCTTTTTCCTCTTCTTCTTCTTCCCGCATTTTACATACCCCCTCGTGGGAATTGTAATAAGATGAGCTAGCATGATGATCTTTGTAAAAGGCTTAGCCCTCTAAGATTTGGTCATTAGTACATTACTCTAGACTGTTTATTTTACTTACTAATTATATCTTGTTACCTTACAAGCGAGTTATAATTCTTAAGTTTTTCACTCAATTTCTTCCAAAGTTGGAGTATGTCCAACTGGCTAGGCATTGGTGTGTTGTCTAAGTCTAGTGTCTAATGTATATTATCATGCTAGTCATCACTTTTGAGTCATATGGAAATGCGCTAAAGACCCCTTAAGTTTTTTTTAATGTTTTCATCAAACAAAATATTTCTCGCAAAAAAGAGATATTTTAATTGTAATGTATGCATAAGTTAAATAAATTGTACTAGGAGGCATCATATGCCTTGGGGTACTCATTTTCTTGCTTAGAGTACCCACTTTACCTGTGTACCCCATTTTGTTGAGTGAAAATAGTTATTTAATCACTAAAAAGTCAATTTCTCTCACAAAAGGGAAATAAAAGGTGAAAAAAGACCAAAAAATCAGCTTTCCTATTTTTAAGGAAACATGTCGGGGACATGTTTTCTCTCTCTCTCTCTCTCTCTCTCTCTCTCTGACTGTTAGTGGCACTTAAGAGGGAGTTTAGACGACTTGATGGGGAGTTCTCTCTACTTGGTGGAGATCCCTATGAATAGTGTGCACCTCCTTGGAGAGGTGGCGCATTTGGAGAGCTTGACGTGGATCCCAAGAAGGTCGCCACCTTCCTTTGGCAAGGTGGCGCCCTCTCTTTCACTCTCACAATGAATTGAGGTGAGTTATCTCAGCTTGGAGGAGAGGTGGATGCAATCAAACCTTCCACTTGTCTCTGTCACTTTGGGATGTGCGCCCTCCCTCCTTGGGAAGTGCACCCCTCCTGCTACATAAGCAAGCATCCTCTCCTCCTTTTGGTCAGAATTCCAAAGATTGGAGAAAGCTTGTATGCTATTGTTGTAACCTTGTATGCTATTGGAGACCAAGAATCACCCCAGAAGATGCCCCTTCCTTTCTTGCAGCTGCAGTTCCAGACTTGCGCTATACTTGAGAAAGTGAGTGAAGTGTGTGTACAAATGAGCTAAAGCACCTCCTATTTATAGTGGTTCTTGTCACATGTCTGGGCCAACTTGTCTTTCTGGAAGATAATACTTTAATATTAATTATTCTACTAAGCTGACTTGTAAAGATCCCAAGCTAAAAAAAAATTTGGAATCACTAACTACTACTGATCTATTGATGTGAAGGTATTTATTGAGTTATTAAGTGCGTACAAGATTCATCAACACATGAAGATCACAATATATTCAAGAGGTAGAAGCACCAGCAAAGATCTGACCTTTTTATTATGAGCAATGTAAGATCAATACAATAGATGGTTGATCTGGCATAAACCTCAGATGGTCGTAATAGATATGAGTTGTTACAAAATGCTCTCGACAATACAAAATAAGCCTCCAAAGGCTGGATATACAATGAAGACTGAATCAAGTAGATCTGAGCCGTACTAATGCTCAACCTCCAAGCTGGAAAGTGCCACGCCCTGCTAGAATGTTGAAGCCCTCAATAATTCAGCCCTGCTACCAAAAGTGTCCAATCATCCCGAGAAATATGCCAAATGATAGATCGGGCAACTGTAAGGACAACCCAGATATCCAAATTCCCAAATCCACTCTCAAACCCTGTAGATCTAAATTCCTCCACTGAATGGTGCGCCCCACTGGATGACTGAAACCCTAGCTGGTTCGGCCCTGATGAAGGAGGCCTCCAAATGCTCTGAAACTCTCCAAGAATATAGATCGGGCTATGAGAATCCCGTGGGAGAAGTTTCAGACT
>SNQJ01S0003642.1:311959-323065 GCA_010110895.2 Picea sitchensis
AGGGAGCAATCTCAACAAGTCCCAACTTGTCCCTCAAGTATGTAAACTTTATCTTGGACAGAGGCTTTGTCAAAATATCAGTTGTCTGCTCATCGGTGGAGGATGTACTGGAGAATCACTTCTCCCTTCTGGACTTTATCACGAATAAAATAGTACTTGATCTCAATGTGCTTCGACCTGTCATGGAACATGGGATTCTCTAAAAGCTTCACACAGCTCTGATTATCACAATATATCACAATCGAATCCAACACTTGATCAAATAGTCTAGAAACCAGCTTACGGAGCCATACTGCGTTTGTAAAAGCATCACAAGCTTCAATATACTCTGCTTCTACAGTGCTAAGTGCAACAGACTTTTGTTTCCTGCTAGCCCATGATATCATAGCAGAGCCCAAAATGAAACATATACCAGAAGTACTATTTCTGTCATCTGCACTCCCTGCCCAATCTGAATCAATAAATCCATGCAGTTGTACGTCACTGTTTGAGGCATATCTCATACCATAGTTTTAGCATCCCAGGAAGCTTTCAATGGTGAGATGAGATACCAACTTAGAGATAAGGAACCAGCTAATCTAAAGATTGCTCAGGAAATGGCCATCAAGATTGATAGAAACATGCAAGCTTCTAGCAAGTCCAACCCTTCGGGTTTCACAAGGGGTAATACTTCTAAACAGTAGGAACCTAAAGATAAAACAGTTGCTTCAGATAATAAAGTTGCTTCTTCTGACCCTTTGAAAGAGTTCACAGAAATGAAGGAACTTGTAAAGGTCATGGAAGCAATCCATGCAGCCCAATTGAATGCCATGCAGACTAGGTTGATTGCCATGGAAAGATCTCAAGTCAACAAATTTCAACCTAGACAAAATAATGAAAAATGGAAAAAGAAAGGTCCACTCCAAGATCAGAGACTACCAAATTAGTTGGAAGCAATGAATGTGGTTCAACAAGAGACTCATTTTTGTAGGGATTGTGAAGAATTCCATGAGGAATCTACTTGCTCTGTGTTTTGTCAGATTAATTAGCAAGGGTTTCTTGGATCAAATAACTATGTTGGATTTTCAGGACATCCAGATTTTAGAAATAATACCTAGATGTCACAAAAGATAAAGGTAGACAAAATAAAGAATTAAATACGAAAAAAGAAGATTTGAAGATGGATAATGTGACTAGATTGTATGGTGAGAAGCATAGATTTGAAGATTGTCATCATGCACCATCCACCTCTAACTTTCACATTGGTTAGAGGTGGATGGTGCATGATGACACATATCTCCCTTGATGGAATTCCCTAGCATCTTTGAGAATTTTTTACATTCCTTTTACATCTTCATTTGGTTGACATCATCATGATAGGGAATGCTTAGCACTTTGCTCCTTTCTTTGCCTTGGTTTCACACTAATTTAGGATGATTTGACACAATATTAGCATGGTTAGAGGCTCATTGCTCTAACGCCCTAGCTCTCTTGGATGTTTGTCATGTATGGATGGGTGTCTTATGGTGTGAAGCATGGTTTTATGTTGAGTGTTCCCCTTCTTTGACCCACATATGGAAGTATATGCACACTTCTCATCATTCCATGCAATTATTGATGAGGTTGTTACACTTCTCAATGAGTTTGTTGAACTCTTGGGCAACTTGGCATATGGTTAATAATGATATAAGTCTTGTTTGACTCATTCCTCCATTGGTTTAGCACCTTGCACATGCCTTGATGGATAAGTTACATGTTGGAGAGCCACATATGCCATTTTGGAGGATTATTTTGCATGGATGTTGAGGCATATTATTATTATATTAGAATGGAGAGGGGTCACCCCCTTGTCTTCATGGAGTTCATTGAGCTTGTTGACATTTCATATGGATTTGGTGCCTTGTTTCATAGATCCACCTTTTTGGCACTTATCTTGAGGATGATGTCCACCTTGGAAGACTTTGCCTTGCACATTCTTCTATGCCATTGATAAGGACGACCATCTTAGAGAAACCACACATCCACTTGACGAGGTTGCTTACACTTATGCCTATATGCTATTGTTGAGGGCATCCACTCTTCAAGGCATGTTGGTTTCATTACTTGTGGTCGTTGTTGGAGCTCTCCACCTATTGAGGCCTCTTTTCACATCTTTACACACATATAATAGAGGACGTCCACCTTTGGAGCTTCTATTCATTGCTTGTGGATGGGACGTCTCACCTAAAGAGTCACATGTGGCACCTTGTGAAGGTTCTCACTTAGTCTTTGCATGATTTTGAGGAGGTAGTCTCACCTTGGAGAGCTACTTGTCCACTCTTTAAGGGTTTTACTTGGACGTTTCATCTTGGAGAGCTAAACATCCACATTAGAGGAGATCTAAGAGGCTTCAAACCCTAGATCTAGGGTTTTCATTGCCCATCTTGAGGAGTTGGTTATAGATTGCTACACTTGGAATCCTTTGGAAGCTAGACATTAGATCTTTGATACATCTTATGCCCTCTTTGATGGAGACATCCCACTTTCATGAGGCCATTTTGGTTGGAGACTTGTACATGTGGCTTGACCACCTTGTTATTTTATGTAGTGTTGGTTAGTAGTTGGAGGGTATTACTTCTTCATTCCTCCCTAAGCTAGATATAGGGTTTTGACCTTGGATATTACTATTTTATTGTAGATGAAGATGGAGCTCAAACCTATATAAGGGTTTGGTCTCTTCATCATTTCTCATGGTTGAATATTTTGGAGTTTCCCCTCCTTGGAGCTTAATGGATACATCATTCTTGGAGCATATGTGATGTGTAAGGGTTTTCACCCATCTATGTGTGGCTTATTGTTCTAATGCTTTCAATTGTTGCTTATGGTGGTAAAGATCACTAGAGGTTGCTTTGTAGGGCCAAGAGAAAAGGGTATATCTACCCTATTGGAAAGTTTTATGTGTGGAATTTCTCCCTCTTGCATCTAACATCTTCTTGAGTGGGTGCTAGACTAATGCTCCATTGTGTAGGGCATACCCTAATGGCATAGTTTTGATGTGGCAATTTTAAGGCCCTCCTAGTATTCCTTTACTTCCATTTTCAACAATGTTCAGTTCTTCTTGTGACATGCATATTGCAGTCCTTGTAGTCTTAACCTTTATTTGAGCTTTCCCTCTTGGATCGACCTCTTGACTCCATTTGTCCTTCTTGGATTGGAACTAATCTCTTGATCCCTCCATCAATCTTTTACTTCTTCACAAATACAAAAACATTGTTTTACTAGAACTATCTCTTCACGTCATCTTTGAGCCTCATTGACTATAGTTTTAGTAATCCTATATGTTAGGGATATCCCCCTTGAGTTGGAGAAGAGCAAAACAAAAGTGAGAGGACAAGTTGCTTAGGTGATAGTGTTGACCATCCTAGTAGTTCCCCCTCGAGTTGCAGCTTATGGATTACAACTTTTGTCATTAAGTGCGAGTTCGGAAGGTAATAGGAGGAGCATTAGAGCTTTGGAGGATTATGGACAAGGAGCATTGGACACATCTCCTAGAGTGCTCATGCCTTGGAGCCTTGCTTGTGGACATCTTCACCTTAGAGCTTGACATGTATCACTTGGAGAGAAAGCACTCCACTTGTGAGCCTACTTGTGAATGTTGATGTTTGTAGCATCGGATAGTTACTTCCACATTGGTTTGTGTCTAACACGTGGAAGTCATCATTAATACCTCTTAGAACTTTGGAAATTCACTTTAATTAAAAGAATTATTAAAGTGAATGTCATTTTATAATTAATTTAGTTTAATTTAATGAAATGCCTAAGTTTTTGGCATTAGGGAATTAAATGAATCTTAGCCATTGATCTCCACTGAGGTGAGATCTAATCTCAACCGCTAATCACTTTGGAGATTAGGGTTGGGGTATAATTCAATATTATAAAGGGCAACCAAGGTGAGAGAAAACGACATGTTCCTTGGACATCTATTGGAGTCAGTGACTCATAGAGAGAGCAAAGAAGGACTTTTGCTCAAGAATTGAATCACGAAGGACTATGATTCAAGGAGATCTTAGCAAGGGTCAAGAAGAACTTTCACCTAGAGATCTAATTAGCCCAAAGGAGAAGAAAGAAACAACAGACAGATCTGGTAACAAAGACAGATTTGGGCAGCAAAGCAGCAACAGGTACAGTCGCAGATCGGGTCATGCAAAGCCGTAGCAACGTCGTACGTGGGTCGTAAGTACAGCAGGGTGCGTACAAACGTGAGCTACAAGTGCAAAAGGGTGCGTACATACGCGGGATGTACGTGCAGAAGGGCACGTACATACACGGGTCGCAGGTACAGCAGGCGCGTACATACGCGGGCCACAGGTCCAGTAGGGCACGTACATACGTGTTGTACAAGTCTTGACAAGTGCGTACAATTCGTACAAGCCATAGTTGCAAGGACGTACAACAACGACAAAGTTGTTGAGCTGCTGAGTTGTTGGGGTCAGTCGTTGATGAGTTGTTGAGTTGCTAGGGTCAGTCGTTGATGAGTTGCTGAGTTGCAGGGGTCAACTGTATATTTATGTTTCTATTCTCAGTGGGTAATTTTCCTAGTTTGGGAGCCCCTTGTAAGCTTGGAAGTTATTTGAATGAAAAGTTGATTTGAAGGGGCAAATAATCTGTGTTGTGTGAAGTTTGGTTTCCATAGTT
This sequence comes from Picea sitchensis, assembly GCA_010110895.2. Classification (NCBI taxonomy): domain Eukaryota; kingdom Viridiplantae; phylum Streptophyta; class Pinopsida; order Pinales; family Pinaceae; genus Picea; species Picea sitchensis. Next base: position 316,613 of record SNQJ01S0003642.1, read on the forward strand.
TTGCTTCCGCTATTTTATTTCCAACAAGTATATTTTATTATGTGTGTTGTAATTTTACTATAAGCAAGGAAATACACAAGGTAATAATCTATCTAGGTGCTGGGAATCGAGTTTTCAACATGGTATCAGAGCTTACACTCTGAGAGGGAGACAAATTTCAGGTTACACAGCAGTTTACAGCAGCAGATCTATTAGATCCGATTCACAGCAGTGGGTGTTTAAAGGACCAAACATAGATCCACAGCAGTTTGCAGCAGATCTGTCAGATTTGCAAGGAGATCTCTGCAAATCTATAAACCAGTAGTCAGAAATCAAAGGACAGATTTCTGGGAAGCAGCCATTCAGCAACAAAATTTGTTTTGCAAACCATACATGCGCTAGCTACTATGGTTGCAGGCGCATACATACGCACGTGACACAAGTACAGAGCACGTATATATGCAGGATACAGAAGAGCAGGGCGCGTACATATGCGTTGCTCAGGCTTACAGGGTGCGTACAACGCTATACAAGGGCAGTTTCAACAGGGAAGTTCTTGTGGGTGCTTGAAGGAATAAGCACACAACAATTGTTTTGTTCAAATCCAGTAATGGCAGCAACCAGTCTCAGGTTTGAAGACCGATTGGATGGAGCATCTAACTATTTGTCTTGGAAGGCGAGGGTAACCTTGCTTTTGAAGGAACATGACCTTTGGGAGATTAAAGAGAAGGTTGTTCCTACACCGACAGATGTTGCAAAGAAGGTCGCTCTCGAGAAGGACGTCAAATCCTAGAGTGTGATATTGGACGCGGTGAAGGATCATTTGATCCCTCACATGGCAGAGAAGCAGTCGGCCAGAGAGATGTTCAAGGCTCTAGTGGATTTGTTCCAGAGTGACAACTTGAATAGGAAGATGATCTTGAGAAACAAGCTCAGATCCATCCAAATGTCAAGATCTGACAATGTTACCAATTACTTCATGAGGATCATCACCCAGACACGTGATCAGCTTGCAACTATTGGGGAGAAAGTGGATGACGTAAAACTTGTGAATGTGGAACTAAATGGTTTCACTAAGTCATGGGAACCATTTTTCAAGGGAGTTTGCGCTCAAGAGAAACTTCCAGATTGGCAGAGGCTTTGGGACGAATGCATCCAGGAAGAAAATCGAGATGAGTCTAAAGCCTGCAAGCAAGAAGATGGAGAGGAGAACCTGGCTCTGGTCAGTCAGGCCAAGAAGAGCAAAGGAAAAGGTTCCAAGGGTAATAGTAAGGGGGCAACCTCACAGTCAGGGAAGAAGGACTTGAGTAAAATCAAGTGCTTTGCATGCCACAAGACTGGGAATTATGCATCACAGTGTCTAGAAAAGAAGAAGGGGCAAGGGAAGACACAAACACAAGCATTAGCAGATTGATGAGTTTGCAACGAAGTTGGAGAAGGACTTCTCACTAGTCTCCTGCCTCTCTACCAACACCAACACAAGGAATGATTGGTACTTGGAAAGTGGTGCATCTCATCATATGACAGAAGCACGGGAGTTATTCAGCAGTCTGACGGAGAAGGACTCAGGGAGCCATGTAGATCTTGGTGATGATGCCAAGTATGTAGTGAAGGGGGATGGAACTATCTTGTTCCATCTTGAGTCAGGTGGCTCGTTTGAGGCTCGGGATGTGCTTTATGTAACAGAACTGAAGAAGAATTTGCTCCCGGTCTCAGTTTTGGAAGACAGGGGTTTTGTCTCATATTCAATAAAGGGTAAGTACTCATACGTCTAGAGGAAGCTAGCCCTCACACAACAGTGAGCATTGGTGTTAGAGAGGGCAAGCTATATAGGTTGCAGGGAAAGCTTGTTTGTAGGTCCAAGGGGATCTTGGATCTTATCCATTCATATGTAAATGAATCGATGTCAATGGCAAAGGACAAGGAGCAAAAGGCTTTGAAGGGAGATCATACTTCAGAGACTTCCAGTTCAAGGAGTCAACCTTCAGGTGGGGAGGAGTTAACCCCTTCCAGCTCTGTCAAGACACCCAGTTAGTTTGAACTGACTTTGAGGGATGCTCAAGAACAAGTTGAGGCTCCTAGGAGCACATTCAGGGAAAGCAAGACTCCGAAGAAGTTTTCGAACTCCATGGCACTGATGAGTAACATCATTGAAGAGGCAGCAGACCAGCAGGTACGGCAAGATGCCTTGGTGCAGGATGATGTGTGTGACATTGTGACATGTGTGTGAAGGGCATCCTACAAAATTTCAAGAGAACTCCAATGCTTAAGGGAAGAATACCAAGATGGCACCTAACTGAGGTCAAGCAATCACTGAGCAACCTATGTCCACCGTGCAAATCCATCATAGATCATCTCCCATGCACCTATTCATCTTGGACCATCTAGGGGAGAAACATATGCCACGTACCCCAAAGCTCATGAAGAACCCCAAACATGGTGTAAACACTTTCAAAGTAACCCCAAAAGCTAACACAACACCCCTTAGCCCTAGGCACTCTATGGATGTCATCGTCAAGATTTGCATCAACTCCTTCACAGTCATTGATGAGGACAGGTATGCTTATTCTCCCTAGTCTTCCTCTACTTGTATTTCCACTTATGATGTTGATGTTGAGCTAGGGCCTGGCTCCTCTTAGGGTTTTCCTAGCTCTTGCTCGTATCATTCTTTTATTGTCATTCATGGCTCTTATACTTTTATAACATTTTAGCTTGAGACACTATGTTGTTTTGTAGCCATTGATTGTACTCTCTAGTCCCATTTGACCTATCACTTGGTCATTGTGGACATTAATATAAGTATTTTATCTTAGCTTATCAAAGATGCCATGATAAGAGGGTGAAATGACTAATTTATCCCTATATTTTATATGTCACGACAAATAATCAAAGTTTAGTTTATTTATAAAAAGTCTAATACTAAGATTCAAAAAATGTTGCATAAAATTCTACTAAATAATCAAGAAAGAGAATAACAAAAGAAATTTACTTCTAATAGATTGTCCATCTATATTAAATCAATTACAACATTCTTATTAATTCCCTTTATAGAACAAGAAACAAAAGTAAAGTAAAAATTCAAACCTTGATGTGGCTTGCGTTAGTCATTGGGAAGTCATTGATACCTGAAGGGCACATAAAAGACTTCACAATTACATAAGATTTGTTAGTATACCATATGATATAGATGTGTGAGATATACATGATATATTTAAAAAATGTAAATAATATATATGGATAATAAAAATATAGAAGAGCACATTAAATCATGATGTCAAAATTTTAGTTACAAACATCCCCACAAGCCTTCCAAAAAGCATCCACTCTAAAATGATAAAAAGAAAATGCATAAACGTGATAGAGATTAAAATCTTAACTCCAAAATCCTTTGTTTAATAATGAATGCAAGGAGTATAACACCTACATTCACAAATAGAAATGCAATAGCAATGATCGAAACGGTATGAATAAATTAAGATGTATAGGGTAAATGCGAAGTAATAACAAACAAGGTGTTAAATTAATATTACAATCAAGTCTCTTTGATACAAACATAAATATTTTTTCATTTATTACTATTATATTACTAACATACCATTTGCTAGTAGATCCTAGCCTTTATAGAAGTAACTATAAGGCTTAATATGTATCCGCTAGATTTGGCCTTCATCAAACATTAAATACATGTGTAACTTAAGAGGAACTTATGCGTCCATGGAAATAATTTGCAACCAAAATCGAATTATTGTCTTTGGCCTAATATGCATTGGGATGTAAGCTAGTTGTAAACATTGAATTTTCCCTGGGCATATTCTATGTCAATCTTCAATACATTCGTGAGTACATCTTTTGTTTATAGAGTTCAAGATCAAGCCTAGCTCTATTTTCAAAGATTTTCAAATTGACATGGGGGACACCATGTTCAGTGCTACTGCCTAAGATTTTAGTTCAAACTTCGATTCTAATATTATCAGGTATCCCATGCATGCATGGGAAGGTGATTGTTTCAAAAGGGTAATTTCCGATTTTGGGATTTGCTATTAAAGTTTATATTTTGGAAACCTACTATTAAAGTTTCTATTCTTAGAAACTTATTATTTTTAGCAATTTATTACAATGTTGAGTACCCATCTTATGGTTTTCCCAAAGGGTATTCTTCAATTCTCTAAGCTAACATTTTTATAAATTTTCTACTCTTGGACACCAATCACATTTCTAGATACCCTTTTCAAAGAATAGTGAGGGTGTGAATTTTGGTGGCAATTAGGGAAAATTTATTTTTAGACTATCTACTTTTAGAAAGTGGCATGCATGGATGGGGTCAGTGGTGGAGAAGAAAACCCAAACATTCAAGTGATTTTAACAAAGTGTAGGATTAGGGAATCACACCTATAATAGTGCCAGTAGGGCATGTTGTCGTCCTAATACACACTTGCAAACGTGAGCTAAGTCCGGCTCACTTAGTGTGTCCTTGGAGGCACAATGCCTAGGTTCAAAACCCACGCTGTCACTTTGGCTTGAACCTCTTCCGTCTAGGCTCACTCCTAGGGAAGCCAAGGGGGGTTGTCCCTAGTTACTAGATAAGTTTTAGAGTTAGGTTCTAGAAGTTGATTTTAATTTCTTAAGGTTAGAGGGGATCTAATCTAGGATGCTAAGACAACAATGCAAGGTGCAAGGGTTAGCATGTAAAGCAAACCTTTTCCTAGGGCAACTAAGACTAGTGCCTAAAGATTGGGCTTGGGGTCAACTAAGTTAAGGGGTTGTTCGTTACAAATAGATTACAATATTACTTACAAAAGAATAACTTGATCAAATAAATATTAGATACAAGATTTACAATTCAAAGAATGCTAAAATACAACAACAAGCTAACCACTTTGTTTATTTGTGTTTGTGCAGGATATAAAAGATTAAAGCATCATATAACATTATCATCAAAGCATCAAGATCATCATCATCAATACATCAAGAAGAAGATTTACAAAGTTAAGCACAAGTATCAAGGATGAAGATCAACCACTCTTAATTATTAAACCCACAAGTATTTAGAAATTTAGATCCAAGGTTGAGTTGTTAAGCTTTCTTAGGGCTATCAAATTTTATTAAGCTTTCACCAAAGCCTCCTCCTCCTATTGCCAAATAACTGTCGGGTGCTCAATAAGTGTTGCCACCCTAGCTTCGCAGGTCAGCCCTAAGACAAGAGTACTTCCCGAAGAGGACACATCCTGTGCGCCATGAGACAGTCCCCTGCCTACACCCTCCGTTGTTTTCCTCAAGTCCCGTTTTAGATGGTGAAGATGGTGGTTTAAGGTACCCTAAAGAGTCTATTAAGTTATTATATGAGTTGGGTAGACTTTTAGGAGTGTTTAGGAGTGTTTTAAGAGTTTTATGACACTTTTTAATAGTGATTTAGTGACTTGGTCGAAACTCACTGTGGCCTTAAAAGTGTGTTGATTTAGTTAAAAAATTAAGAGCATTAACACATGTATGTCACTAAAATGCACAATTAAGATAGCTTGAAAGAAAAACAAAAGGCAAGAACAACTTGCCACCCAATAGAAGATAGGCAATCACACTTTTATGTGTTTCAAAGCATTTAGACAATAGCATTTAGTGTGAAAGAGAAAAAGATTTAGACGTGCATATTTATCAACTCAAAGGAAAGAAGCTACTTCAAGCATATGGCATCAAAAGATCTATGCATTAAATAGAAACACCATCTACTTATGAAGCATCAATGATTTAGATCTAAGCATGGAACATAAAGATAAACATTTAGTGAACTAAACATGCATAAGATCTAGTTAAGTTGATTTACGTGCCCAATAGGCTTAAGCTAGAGAATTATTTAGTGTATTAGATCTAGATCTAGAATATTATAACATTAAGCATTTAGATCATTAACCATAAATTAAAACCCTAACCTAACCCTTTGGGGTATTCCTCTCCCAAATAGGTAGGCAATTAAATTAGCTTGCTTATTAATTGAGATTATTGAAAAAAGGAAAGAAACAAGCAAGCAAGGAAAAGGAAGCAAGAGAGAGAAAAGCAAAGCAAGAAGCAAGCAAAAGGAAAAACTAAACAAGCTAACCAAGAAGCAAGCAAGCAAACCCTACCCCACGTCCTAGGGTTTGGGAGATACCCTTTATCTCACAAACCCTCACGTCCTAGCAAGAGAGGTAAAAAAGCAAGATCTAGATCAAACCCTAATTACCCAAGGCTCACACATGGGAGGAGGCCATACCCTTTTTCTCCCACAAATGTGAGCCATTACAAGCAACCGAAAAAATGAGAAAAATGAAGGAAAAAGCTAAAAAAATGAAGGAGCAACGTTGAGAAATAGCTACCAATCCCTTGGGGGGTCTTTGAGTGTTGTGTGGATGCCTTTGGGTAGCCAAAACCCCTCTCAACCAGATTTGAACCTGCAAAAACCAGCAAGCTATGCTTGCTGGAAATGACACACACAACTATACA
>SNQJ01S0003642.1:330732-351506 GCA_010110895.2 Picea sitchensis
GATATCACTGTCTTTGAACTTCTCCATAGCTGCAACGTTCTGCGGTTCCTTCTCTTTTCCTTCTTCAAACTCTGGCTTCACGATCTTTCCTTTCACAATATCCAGCACTTTAGTCTTGGCAAGGATGAGGTCAATCCTTGTCTTCCACGCTCTGAAGTTAGAGGCTCCATCTAACTTGTTCTTTGACTTCATAGAATAAGTCATGGCTTCTTTGACTTGGTCAAACCCTAGATTTGACCACAACTCAAACTTCACGTCTTGGCTTGCTGAGAGTATCAGGAGATGTGCTAGGCTAGAGCGCACTGATCTATCCGTAGATTAAGTCAATCCATTCACTTAAGGTGCCTCAACAAGAGGATTAAGGTTTCTGCAACTGCTCCTGCTAGTAACCCTAGCGGCAGTGTCTTGGAAGTTGCTTCTGCTAGTAACCCTAGCAGCAGTTCCTCAGCGAGCTCAATATCCTAGCGGCTATGTTTCCTTCCAGCGTTCAAACTGAATGAAGGAGGTGTGGGCCCATAACCTGTTAGAATTTGAAGGATTGTGTGCTCGTTCTACCATTGACAATACCCTTGTCACCCAAGCATAGGCCGAAGCCACCCTCCGAGCACCTTAACCTTGACAGAGAATCACTCCGGAAGCAAACCCTAGGCTAGATAGCCAAACAAAGGGTAGCGCACCTTTCCCCAAGGATAGCGCACCGACAAGAGCTAATCAGATGTTCCAAACCCTAGCCAAGAGATAGTCCAAGCGTAACTGCTAGCTGCAGCAGCTGCAACGGCAGTTGTCCTCCAAACCTACGCACAAGACTGGGCACTGCAATGCGCACAAGATTGGGCACTGCAATTCCGAGACTACCTGCCAAAATGAGAACTGGCCTCCTGTATTTATACTAATTCTGGCTAACTGCCTGGGCCGACTTCTCATTCTGGGTATCTGTCTGTTCAGTATATTATTATTTCTTCTGGCCGACTTCTTCTATTGGAGGCTAATAACCTAATATAAATTATCTTCTTGAGCCGACAAGTCTTCTAGGGTTATTAGCCAACTCATTAGGGTTTCTTCTTGCTTCCCGTAGTATTCTATCCTCGTCAGGTTTACACGTGGAGGTAAATACCTCCCGCAGCTACCATAATATCAACACACACATAGCTCACAAATGCATGTTAAATTTAACCGAAAATGAAGCATGCATTGAAGAATCTATGAAGTAAAGAAGCAATAAGATAAATCAAGCTAGATTACTCTTACCCTATTATATGATAGCATACCTACAAGGCTTTAACAATTAAGTATAAAATCAAAATGTAAATCAATACATGTTACCTCATAAGAATATTTGCATTTAAGTCAAAGCATCGACACATTTGAGTCCACACCAAAATTGCTCCAAAGTCTTTTTATTCCAAATGGTTACAACAATATTACAATAGCTTGTTTGCCCAAGACTGAACTCACTTGAGGAGAGGTCGACCCTTTCTTATATAGCATTTGAGGTGACAATTCCTAAGTGAGCATGCGCTAGGGTTAGGTTTAGGGTTTAGGTAATGCATGGGAGATGAGGGAGTTGCGCACTAGTCAAAGGGTAGATGTTCTAGGGATAAGGGGAGTGGATGTGGAGTGATGTTTGGTAAAGAGGAGTGAAAGGGGAGTGAAGGAAAGTGATGGGAGGTGTGAGTGGGAGTAAGGGGTAGTGAAGGTTTAGTTAGGAATGCGTGGGCCCTTTAGGAGATGCGCCATGCTCTAGGAATGTGCCACCTAGGAGAAGGGGTCGAGTTCCCACATTAGGATCTCCTCCTAACTCCATGTCACCTCAATCAAGTGGTCCCTACCTCAGTTAAACTTGCCCAGGGCCTCCACTCAACTGGGGACATGAAAAAACATGTCTCAATCATGTTCCCCAGTTCTCCTAAAATTTAGGAGATTAATTTAATTATCCATTTTCCGTATTTTTCGAGTAATTTTGATTTTTTAGTGATAATAATCACTTTTTTGCCTCAAAAGATGGGAAATAGGGGTTTACATGGTGTTTTGGACTAGAAAACGACTGTAAATATGGCATCTGAAAATGTTTGATGCCATATTTTTTACATTTATTGACTCAGAATTAATAAATTCCAATTTTGCGGGAATTTAATTAATTCACTGAAAACTTTAAAAAAGACTATCAAACCTAGCCGCAATTTCTAGATGACTCAATCAATATGTCCTAGTATGAGCTTATATACATTTAGACACTAGACATTGGATTTTTCATGCCAAAACCTGCTTGCCAGCACATACTCTGGCTTTGGAGCTTAGTCTTCTGAGTGAAAAAACTTAGAAATKATTTAATCGCTCACTAAGGCAAGCAGAAAAAATAATTAACAAGTAGAAAAAAACACTCCAAAGTATGTGTTCACTCCTGGTCTTAGGTGGCCAATAGCCTTTTACAATATCTCATACTTAGGACATTTATTACAATGGTAGAAATGCGGGAAAAATGGGTCTTTCATAAGACCGGCTGAACTCTGAACTCTGTCATATGAGCACTGATTGTTCATTCTTTGGCGGCTCTTCAAGAAATCCAGCTTGTGCAAACTGGTGGATAACAGGTACACAATTAACCATTAGTAGTTGGGACCATACATATATATATATATATATATGGGTAATCATACTAGGTAAACCAATTAATCAAGAACATAGTAAGATTCACATAGTAGACCCCATGGATGCTAAAGAAATAATCAACTATTTGTAGTTAATAAGTGCGACATTTCTAAGATAAAGCCTCAAAATCCAAAAGTCCAAATAAGAAAGCGATTTTAGAAGACAAAATGTTCGTTTTTTACATGTCCAAACGACACAATGATTCTATAGAGTCACCTCTAGCCGAATAGATAATCATTCACAACAGGCATAATAGTTCTATATAGTCATATTTTCTACCAACTATTATCACATTCCATTATATCATGCTCTGCTTATAAGACGTTAATGTTCCTACCTTGTGCTATAGTCTGCAAGTTGAGAGTTATAAAAAACTAATAGACCTACCTCAATGATTTTGCACATTAGCATCATTGGATGTTACCTTGCGTATGAATAAAGTAGATGTGTGGTGAGGAATCCAGAATCAGATAGGAAAAATAATTCTAGGCATTTCTTTTTGGAGCATTCACATGGTTAGATTGCAAGTTGAATAATTTAGTATCAAATAGGATTGACTGTGACTAGGGAATTGTAGACATTTCTCTTGCCAACTATTTATGCAAGCACATTGAATGTCCTTGTGGCCATCAATGGAAGTCGACTGCTAGTAACTGTAAACTAACATGTCTACACCTACATCTTTATAAACCCTCAACCTTTTGAGGGCCATGATCATGGTTGACATGATAATATGCCAGTGCTTGATTGCTAAAATACTTTGCCTACTTAACGATACAGGTTTTTGCATCTTATAAACTCTTCAAATATTATAGAATCAACTAATATTTACATTGAATGATGAGTAAAAAACACTAAACCTGCCCAGTTTTTCAAAGACGAGTTCCACTCCAGTTACAAATGTTAATTAACTCTTCCGAATATCTATATGTTTTCATTTCATAGCATATGTGAACTGTGCAAATATAGATGAATCAAAAGTCAAGGCTCACCTTCAATCCAAGTACACCTGCCCCTAGAAGTTCATTAAGAGCAGTAATGTTGAAAGCATTCTCCGGTACTAAACCTCCCCAAAACCCTTCATAATAGCAAAATATTAAAAGTCAATAGCCAAGATTTCAAATTATAATACGAAAAAAAATAAGAATAACTGAATTTATTCTAAGCTGGACATGAAAAGTAGGAATAATTGAACCAAAGCATTAGACAAATAGTACTTAGGGGTTTTCTTCATAAATAACATAACAGCAACATCAAAAATGTTTCTAGGGCTATTTCTATGATAAAATAACACCAACTACACTGCAAGGCATATTTGAATAAGTGTATACCAACATCAACAAAAAGCCTCCCCTTTGCCGCATCAACCTAACAGTACACCATGAAATCCTAGGGTAAGCTCATCAATCAAGATATGTATCTCCCTTCAAATTAAATAATATTATAATAGTGTGTCATTATTGACCAAAAGTAAATAAGCTCTCGACAGGCCAAAACATCATAATCCAAAACAAGTTTAAATTCAGAAGGCTATTCATTAAAATGGACAAGACTGGAACATAAAGCAATAGGGCACATATATGGGTCTTTGTTTTTCAATCAACTGAATGCCACTTACAGAGTTATTTAGGCCAATGTTGCAAATATTGTGTCTGTGAATATATTACAGAGGATCTGGAATATAACTTATCAGCAATATCAAGGAAAATATCAGACAATATCAGCAAACTTATATTTTGCCTCTGCTTTTCAAAATGAGGTAAAAAAATCTAAAAATCAGATCTTAAGGCCTTATTGATGCAGACCCAGTAATATTTTGAATCGGCTCATACTATATTCCTGAAATATCACGATATTCTACAAATATCACGATATTCTACAAATATCACGATATTTTACAAAATTTACGATTTTATTGTAAGTTCAAATATATCACGATATATCAATGCGATATGATCCCTGCCTTGGAAATATCACAATATCAATGATAATATCGTGATATTTTCAACACTGATTTAGACTATTTGATTTAGTTGTATGGCTACATAGGTTGATCTACAAGTTGATGCATATCTCTACATACACAGCCTTGGTCCTGTTATCCCCTACCCTAGGGATAACTAAGGAGATCATGTCTCAAGGCCCAAAGGTCCTAGACATGGAGTGCCGAGAGCCGGATGACTTGAGCATGGCCCCGGAGGGCCCCTCTTTTCTTCAGTGCAGCCCATTTATCAGCCACAGCAGTATCCATCCCACCAGCCTGGTCCTGAAGTAGCAGTAAGTCTTGCTCCATGAGGTAATGAGTCTGGGTATCATGGTATCTGTCACTCTGATTATTGAAGCACTTGAATATGTTGCTTTGAATTCTCCTTCATTTCATAACGTTTGCTTGGAAATTATGCTCTTTAACATGTTCATACCTGGAAGGGTGACATGATGCCCTAGTAAGTTGATCTCCCTTTAGGATGGGTTGCCATTGGGTGGGTCTGTGAAAGGTCATCGTCCGTTCCCTCCATACTTATCACGTTCCCTCTTTATTCCTTTCCTTTTCCCCTACCTTTGTTCAGGCATTGGGATTTGCCACAATAGGAAAGGTTGTAGTATGTACCTTGCCTTGTGGGAAGAAGGGGCTAAAGGCCCAGAGGGTAAAAGTAGATGGCAAGAGTTAAAATATGAAAATGAAACCTTTGAGATGCTTCGCCCAAGGGTTTCTGAGAAAGCAATAAAACGCTTCTCAATAAGAAAAGGGAACCCATAAGATAAATAAACACTCAAGGTATTAGTTGGTGGATGGGAGGTCTCATCATGAGCCGACCTATTATGACCATGGGCATGTAGCTGTATGACACTACCATCTATCTGGTCACCAAACCAGGGTAGTGGCTCTTGGTGTCATAGCCAAGAGAAAGGGAGTCTAATCAAGAGCCAGCCTTCTCATCTTCGTGAAATGCTTGTGGATAATGTTGTCACCTATGGTCACCAAACCAGGACAGTGTCCCTCAACTCTTCCCTTGAAGCATAAAAGCAAAAGATCAAAAGCAATGAAGCTAAGAATAAAAGGCATTGAATGGGCTAGGAAAAAATGGCATCTATGACAAGGTGCAGCTCGCCCTCTACAAAGGCACCCATAGGTAAGATCTACATTTCCCTGTTATCACTGCACCCCATGCCCAAACACTTACCCCACGCCACATCACACACTAAGTGTGGTCTGAAATTTGCGCCCTATTTGGGAGTTATTGGCTGAAATAGGGAGGCGCACTTGTCTTGGAGGCTAAAATTTGCAACTTGGATCATTTCTTCGTGACGTTACTTGGCAATCTAGGGGTTTATTGCTTAATTATTCTTGGTGAAGTAAGTAAATCTACAATTCTTCATTTCATTTGAATGGTTATGGTATATTTGTTTATTCATGTTAAAGATTATGAAATTGTTTGCTTGACAAACCCTAGGAGTAAAGGACTTAAGTTACTACTCCTTTGCTCTTCATTTGCTAGACTTTACTAAGGTGATTTAACTTAGATAAGCTTCTAAATCCCTAAATACTAGCACTCTAGATTCTAGAAGCTATAATCTAGTTGTTGTTGCTCTTATTACCTTTTCAATAGTCTAAGGAAAGAAGATTTGCTAGGGCCTAAAATTGTTTACTCTCTAGTGAATTTATCTTTAGGATTTGGATATTTGAGGCCTTGAAGTGCCAACACCTCCTCCATCCACCTCTTCTCCTTAGACAAGTATAATCATTGTTGCTGCTACCTCCAAGTAAAAACCGTCACCTATTGACTCCATTACCCATAAAGGCACTAGTCTACTCACTCTAGTGAATGATTGATCAAATAAACACTCAAAGCTTCTTCCTTGAAGCTTTTGCTAACTTCTACTAACCCTAAACTAGACTAATTCACTAGCTAACTTGTCGATGTTGCAAATCACTGCTACAGCCATACTCATTCATACTAATTTGCTACATACACCTACATAACTTGCACCTAACTCATTCAGAAATTGCTTGTAGGAATTGCCAAACAATCTACTAGATTAATGCTAAGTTTACATGGTGTTTTCTTGCAATTCTAAGCACAAGAACTTGGTGTTACAAAAGATTGTTACAGCCATCTAACTGCAGCAAATTCTCTGCAAAATTAACATCTAAGGCTAGCCAAACATTGCCAAATTTGTTTGTGACAATTAATTATCATTATGCCTAGTTAAAGCTACATTTTCTTGTCTTTTTCAAGCAATTTCAAGGCATATTCTTTGCAGTTGTTACAAAATACTTATTGTTGTTGTAAACTATTACATTGCTGTAATTTTATATCAGCTAGCTTATTTTTCAAAGGTTCATGGTCTTATCAAGCACTAACATCATTTTTGTACTTGAAAGTTGCCATATTTTCTTTGTTGTCTTGTTTTGGGCAGGTACACTCCATTTTACCATTGCTTCATCCCTTAAAGACCTTAAGAACCTTTTGACTTGAGTGACCAGTGAGAGGGGGATTTTCTTGCATTCTTGCCTTAGTTTTATCAGCGCTTTAGGTCACTGGGGACGTCTCCCTTGGGGTAACTTTGATATACTCCTAAACAGAAAGGGGTTTCCTATTAAGGTGACAGTGATAGGTCACCCCCTATTACGCCAATCTTGCATTTACTTGCCTTGGGCTTTGGGCAACTACAAATTGTGCGATAACATTTTCGCGTCGTTGTCGGGGAACATCGAGTCAATTTTCCTCGAACGACACTTTTTCGGTAAGCCTTTACTTCACAAAGCTTACCCGGCGACTCCACTGAGGGTGATTCCCTCCTTTCCCTTTGATGATCCCTAGAAGGATTATCTGGCGACTCCACTAATGACAAAACCAACCATGGCATCTCAATGGGACCCAGGTAACTTTACACCCTTAGATATGAGTGAAATCCTGGGTTACCCTCGACAAATGCCTCCAAGGTATGAAAATTGGCTCCCTAGATTCACTGGTAATGATGGGGTTAGCGCTGAAGATCACATGGATAATTTTTGGGCTTTCTTTCAACTCCACCCTATCAGTGATGATGTTGAAGATTTGGCAATGAAACTTTTCTCTGCCACTCTTCATGGCAATGCTAGGAAATGGTATAATGATCCCCCTGATGCTAGCATCACGTCTATGAACCAATTAGAAGAAACCTTTCTTGAGAAATAGGGTATTAAATTAGAAGATATCCACATGCTAATAAAATGACTAGAGTACATGAAACAAACTAAGAACGAGACTGTCAAGAAATTCCATACCAGATTTGAGATTTGCTACACCAAATTCCTAGAAGCTATCACCCTAAAGACAAGTGCCTCGCTTACCTCTATACCAGTGCATTTAGGGTTTCTCCTTAGTAAAAAAGGGCCAAGAACAATCCAAGAAGCTTATCACTTGGCTATACAAATCGAGGCAAATATCTCCTTGTTCAAGGGAGAACACCTCTTTACTCCAGAAACTAAAGTTGATGACCCCAAAGATACCCCAGATGCTCTTAGCCTGGAAAGATTAGTTTCCCTTGCAATCTTTGTTAGTAAATTCCAAGAAAGAAGGGAACAAGTCATCTACCAACAAGAAGTTGAGGAGAAGGATCCTAATGAAGGTTTCCAATCCCATGAGGAAGAGCAAGAATTTACTCATGCTTCTATCGAGGATAATGAAGACCTGGTTGAAGAGCGAGAGCCTGAAGATATCAAACATGATGATGAAGTATTAATGTGTGCTCCTCCCTCTGATAAAGCCATCTGAGATCCTATTCCTCCTGCACAAAAAGAAGAGGATGAGGTTAGTCACTTTCCTTTCTAGGTTTTTGACGATACCTTATTCTATGATTTAGAAGGTGAAGAAGAAAGGGAACCCTTGGACGAGCTAGACCCTCCATATTATGAAGTTGAAGATGTGAGGGCAAGTCATGAGGACGAGGCATTAATGCTTGCTCCTTCATTTGATAAAGTTATCCAAATCTTTGAAGCTCCTACACAGGAAGAAGTGAATACGGTGAGTTGTTTCCCTTTCCAAGATTTTGGTGATGCCTTATTTTGTGATTTGGAAAGCAAAGAAGTGTTAGAGGAGCCTTTGGATGCTTTAATCCCTTCATGTTATGATGAAGGAAATGACATGCTTAATAATATTGAGGAGTTCATACATGTTGGGAAACGTAAATGAGATGTAATTGGTTATAATGGGGATCCTATTTACGACATTGAGGATCATTTCCAAATGTTGCCTTTATAGTTATCATATCAGGTCACTACTAATTCTGACATTTGGCAACAAGGAAATGATATAGTTACAGACATCTCCAAGGGTGACCTAGTTCTATGCTCTCCTGATGATTTTCGGTCATACCTTGAGGATTTTGATCAGTATTCCTATGAGCACTTGGATTTATTCCATGAAGAAGATTATCAACCACCGTTGTGCTCAAATCTTGATGATGGTGAGGACATTTCTTGCCTGAAGAAGAATAATTGTGACAAGGTTTTCCAGCCTCCTTCGATTACTTTACCTCGCTATGTCACCAAGGGTGTAGTTGGAAAACATGTCCCTTGTCTTGAGTTTTCTCCGAAGCAAAGCCTTCTTTTAGAATTCAAGGCTAGGTTGAATACCTTATGAAGAAGTTTATTATTTCAGTCTTTCAGCTTTCCCTTAAAAAATTGTCAATCATCCTCTAGGATCTTGCTAGTCCCTTCCCAGACCTCAGGATGTGATGACGTCCAAGGTAGCCAACCTTCATACTCTTTGAGTCAGTCTTTTGAGCCTTTGATTTTTCTCGATCCCTTTCTGAGATGGATTGAGCACTTTCCTAGAAGTGTGACTTGGCATAATTTTGTCCCTCCCTCCCGCCTCCATGAGCTAGACTTTATGATTTCCGATGATAGGATACATGCTCTAACTCATGTTATTTTTGTGCTTAACTTGTCATTGTTTTGGTTTATGATGAAGCAAAGAGGTAGGTATTATGAGATATTGCTAGGATGGTTTCATTGGTTATTTGACTACACCAAGCATTCAACCAACAGGTAAGTAGAGGTAGGTAGGAATTTTCATCCATTGTATATACCACCTGCATATCATGTTAGCATAATTATAGTTTCATTTTCATATTGTATTCTTCCATTATATATATATGTATGCTTATGATAGATTAGAGCTGCTCTTTTATTATCATATATGAACAAGGGGTGATATCACCATCCTAGGGATTATTGATGCATTTTGTTGAGATCTAACAGGCACGGGTCATACCAGAGATGTTGAGGTTCTCATGCGTTCTACGGTGAGCTCATGTCCCCGAGTTGGAGCCAGATGTTATCCACTACCCTAGGGATAACTAAGGAGATCATGTCTCGAGGCCCACAGGTCCTAGACATGGAGTGTCGAGAGTCGGATCACTTGAGCATGGCCCCGGAGGGCCTCTCTTTTCTTCAGTGCAGCCCATTTATCAGCAGCAGCAGTATCCATCCCACCAGCCTCATCCTGAAGTAGCAGTAAGTCTTGCTCCATGAGGTAATCAGTCTGGGTATCATGGTATGTGTCACTCTGATTATTGAAGCACTTGAATATGATGCATTGAATTCTCCTTCATTTGATAATGTTTGCTTGGAAATTATGCTCTTTAACTTGTTCATACCTAGAAGGGTGACATGATGCCCTAGTGAGTTGATCTCCCTTTAGGATGGGTTTCCACTGGGTGGGTCTGTGAAAGGTCATCGTTCGTTCCCTCCATACTTAGCACTTTCCATCTTTATTCCTTTCATTTTCCCCTACCTTTATTCGAGCATTGGGATTTGCCACACTAGAAAGGGTTGTACCTTGCCTTGTGGGAAGAAGGGGCTAAAGGCCCAGAGGGTAAAAGTAGTTGGCAAGAGTTAAAAGCCGAAAATGAAACCTTTGAGATGCCTTGCCCAGGGGTTTTCGAGAAAGCAATAAAAAGCTTCTCAGTAAGAAAAGGGAACCCATAAGATAAATAAACACTCAAGGTATTAGTTGGTGGATGGGAGGTCTCATCATGAGTCGGCCTATTATGACCATGGGCATGTAGCGGTATGACACTACCATCTATCTGGTCACCAAACCAGGGTAGTGGCTCTTGGTGGCATAGCCAGGAGAAAGGGGGTCTCATCACGAGCCAGCCTTCATCTCCGTGAAATGCTTGTGGATAACGTTGTCACCTCTGGTCACTAAGCCAGGACAATGTCCCTCAACTTTTCCCTTGAAGTATAAAAGAAAAATATCAAAAGCAATGAAGCTAAGAATAAAAGGCATTGAATGGGCTAGGAAAAAATGGCATCTATGACAAGGTGCAGCTCGCCCTCTACAAAGGCACCCACAAGTAAGATCTACATTTCCATGTTATCACTACACCCCATGCCCAAACACCTACCCCACGCCACATCACACACTAAGTGTGGTCTGAAATTTGAGCCCTATTTGGGAGTTATTGGCTGAAATAGGGAGGTGCACTTGTCTTGGAGGCTAAAATTTGCAACTTGGATCATTTCTTGGTGAAATTACTTGGCAATCTAGGGGTTTATTGCTTGATTATTCTTGGTGAAGTACGTAAATCTGCAATTCTTCATTTCATTTGAATGGTTATGGTATATTTGCTTATTCATGTTAAAGATTATGAAATTGTTTGCTTGACAAAGCCTAGGAGTAAAGGATTTAAGTTACTACTTCTTTGCTCTTCATTTGCTAGACTTTACTAAGGTGATTTAACTTAGATAAGCTTCTAAAGACCTAAATACTAGCACTCTAGAAGCTATTATCTAGTTATTGTTGCTCTTATTACCTTTTCAATAGTCTAAAGAAAGAAGATTTGCTAGGGCCTAAAATTGTTTACTCTCTAGTGAATTTATCTTTAGGGTTTGGATGTTTGAGGCCTTGAAGTGTGAACACCTCCTCCATCCACCTCTTCTCCTTAGACAAGTATAATCATTGATGCTGCTACCTCCAAGTAAAAACCGTCACCTATTGACTCCATTACCAATAAAGGCACTAGTCTACTCACTCTAGTGAACGATTGACCAAATAAACACTCAAACCTTCTTCCTTGAAGTTTTTTCTAACTTCTACTAACCCTAAACTAGACTAATTCACTAGCTAACTTTCTTCTGTTGCAAATCACTGCTACAGCCATACTAATTCATATTAAATTGTTGCATACACCTACATAACTTGCACCTAACTCATTCAGAAATTATTTGTAAGAATTTCCAAACAATCTACTAGATTAATGCTAAGTTTACATGGTGTTTTCTTGCAATTCTAAGCACTAGAACTTGTTGTTACAAAAGATTTCTACAGTCATTTAACTGCAGCAAATTCTCTGCAAAATTAACATTTAAGGCTAGCCAGACATTGCCAAATTTGCTTGTGACAATTAATTATCATTATGCCTAGTTAAAGCTACATTTTCTTGTCTTTTTCAAGCAATTTCAAGGCATATTCTTTTTCAGTTGTTACAAAATACTTATTGTTGTTGTAAACTATTACATTGTTGCAATTTTATATCAGCTAGCTTATTTTTCAAAGATTCATGGTCTTATCAAGCACTAACATCATTTTTGTACTTGAAAGTTGCCATATTTTCTTTGTTGTCTTGTTCTGGGCACGTACACTCCATTTTTACCATTGCTTCATCCCTTAAAGACCTGAAGTACCTTTTGACTTGAGTGACCAGTGAGAGGGGGATTTTCTTGCATTCTTGCCTTAGTTTTAACTTTTATCAGCCCTTCAGGTCACTAAGGATGTCTCCCTTGGGGTGATATACTCCTAAACAGAAAGGGGTTTCTTATTAAGGTGACAGTGATAGGTCACCCCCTGTTACGCCAATCGTGCATTTACTTGCCTTGGGCAAGTACAGATTGTGCGATAACAGGTCCTATGGTCATTAGCTTCTGATTTTGCTAGTGGAATGTTTACATAAGAAGTGCCAATTATAAATAAAGATTTTGTGATTTTAAAATCTTTCCAATATTTTGTTGCCAAGAAAACATTATGCATTCTAGTATCCACTAACCTACACTGTTTGAGAAGAAAAACTATAGCTTGCATTCATAAGAATGTAATAGAAGGAAAAGTGATACCATCAACAGACCTTCATCTCAAAAGCTTCTTTGCTTGTAGTTGTAGGGAAACTGTTGAGAGGCATATCAATAAGTGTTGTGAATCCCCCTGTTAAAAAGTACTGCCATCAAAACTGTTCCTTGGGCCATAAAAGTTTTGCAAATGTTTACTATATAGGATCTTTTACACAAAAATACCATAAGCATTGATTGCATTTATTCTTATAATGTAGAAGAAAATCCACAATAAGTAAATTTTGCAAAAGATCTGAATCCACTGGATACTAGATCGAAACATACAAATATAACAAAAAATCCTTTCTTCATACAGACCTTTTTCATCCTAAGATATTAAATATTTTATGATATTTACTCATACATTGGACAGCATTATCATAATCAAGCATAGTAAGCCATCTGTTTCTGCATTCACAATATACAGGTTTCAGAGCCAAAACCGCCTTGGTGCATGCCGAGAAATGCTTGTCAAAATGATTTGGATGTGTTCCCATAACATACTCTTTTTGGTTGTGGGCTTGGTTTGTGGCTTTAATGTTTTCACCTTATCCCTTCAATATAAAATGAAAACAGCTCCAAACATTATTATTATTTATGCTTAACATTCTGCAGAATGAAGATGCCAGGCCTTTTACTCCCAAATGTGAAAAAAAGACAAGAACCCCATTAGCCAGAAAAGCACCTACCTGCAGCGGCTGCCTTAGTTCCTGTCACAAATCCTTCCCATTCAACTCTTCCAGGATCATTTAGATGCACGTGCCTGCATTATGAAGATAGAAATTGTATTTGTTGATTAAAACAGGCATTTCATCCATTTACATCTGTAAATAAACATGTACTTCACCTAAAGAACAGCTAATGAATAGAAACAAAGCATAAATAATTTCATAATTCTTCTGCTATCCTGCAAAGCAAAACGGATGGGGGCATTGTGGGTTCAGAGCTAAATAATTAAGATAATTTGAAACATAACTTTGTGCACACAGCCTAAGGCTAAAACTTATGCTGCTGTGGTCCCAAATAAATAATAATAAAGCATTATTTATAATGCAGATACAAATTTGGCAACAGCACAGGATAGGAAGAAAATATGTGATTTAAGCATTTCCAAATAAAGTCTGCAAATGCAATGATATGTTCTTTCTATGGATGTGCATAGCGACAATGAAATTGTTGACAAATTTCTATGAAAACGTACACATCAATAAGACCTGGCATGATAACATCATTTCCATAGTCAATCACATGTACTCCCTTTGTTTGTTTCTGTGCCTTCTCTCGGTTGACCACAGACACAATGCGCTCTTCATTTATTTCCACTGAGAACAAGGTAAACAAATTTCATGTGAGCTACATTTAAATATAACTAAATATGCTTGTCATACATTTGCCATCATAATTGCTTAAAAATAATTCTAAAATGCCCAGCATATTCTAATATTTTATTGATAGCAAAATTATCCCCAGCTTTTTACAAAAAAAAAAGGTATTCCCCACTTAAGAAAGATTTCTATATGTAAAGGAAATGCTGGGGAAAAGTATATGACAGATTTGCACTTTCAGAGTTAAGAAGCAATAAAGAATAAGTGTCAATATTGTAGAGCAAGTTATAATACTATACAGAAAAGAACTCCAAGATACAAAACAAGAGCTGCTAAACAGTGAGAAAAAGATCCTGATTCATGCTGAGAGCTCAGATGTGGCACAGAGGACAACCAGGAACCCCCAGAAGAATTCATGGCTACTTACTGAATGCACAAGTTTGTGTAGGAGACAGATGGAAAAGAATGTCATAAGCAGAACACAATAGGACATCAGATGCCCTACCCTAAACTGTACAGTTGTATTAATGAATGAAAGAATGCATTTAATTGCAGAAAACAATGAGATTGTAAGGGTGGAGACACTATATAGACTGTAGTCCAGCTGGGGACTGTGAGATTAAACCTTGCACAATGTACGCGTTACAACAGACGTTCTCAGCTGCAGAAAACAATGAAACTGTTAGAGTGGAAATGCTCTGTAGACCATAGCCCAGTGAGGGACTGTGAGGTTAGACCTCGTGCAATGAAATCAGCATGTTTTTCAAGAATACAATATACTCAAATTGCTAACAGCCAATCCTCTAGAAGAAGTGCAGAGTGTTAAAATAAAGATGTCTTGCTAAAAATAGTAATGTCTCGCATGTCGCCCGAAAAAAGCTCATCGGCAACGTGAGCTCGCAAGGATCCCAAATGTGTAATCACCTCTGAGATGCGGACCTCCAAACTCAGGCCCCTAGAAAATAAGAATATGCTGAAAGTAGCAATTTTCTCCAAAACTGATGAATATGCCTCTGAAATGCCTCTGCTCTGAAAATGGATTCTGATCCATGGAAAACCTGTCTCTTAACCCTCCAGTTGCACAAGCAAATCTGGGGGTTAACAATGGCGACTCAAGGGAACGAGATCCTCCTATGAGATGTCAAGAATCTCAAAACCTCTGTACTCTACACCTGTAAATAAATTATCTTTGGAAAATCCAACTTGTAGACCACTGGGTAATGGAGTCAAATGCATGGTGCCTCAGTTGATCAGCTGAAAGGAGGACTTACCCATGCATGCCCATCTACAACACTACCTGCAATCCACCTATCATGTGTGCTCCTCCCACTAGAAAATGATCTAAAGTCGACAAATAGGAGAAAGCCACCTAGTCAGGTGTCAATAAGGAAACTACCTGCTAAGAATGAAGGAACCCACCAATGAGGCTAATGGGCCCTAAGGTACGAGCACTGCCTGTCAATGTGAATGATGCTCTGAACTCGAACACTAACTAAACTCTCCAATCAAGACCCAATGATGACCAGTCTTGTTGACTGTGAGACGATTGCCAATGAGGCTAACAGCCATCAAGGTGCTATAGCTTATAAACCATTCCTCAAATGATGTGTTGGAGTTGATATTGCTAAGAGGAAGGCAATGACGAAAACCTTTCCCTCAGCAAGAAGTGAAAAACAGGAAGTAGAAGAAATGGTGCCATATCCCTAAAGGTTGGATGAGAAGCTGACTGACTGAAGAGGATAACTCAATGCAATGACTGTAATGTCCCCATTTTGGGACATTATAACATTACAAAGTGTTATTCCTACCAAAGTAGCCAGATAGGGGTGACAGAGAGTTTGGGAGATATTGAGGGGTTTTATTGGGCCAGACTTGCATCGTTCATCATCAGGATCCATTCCTCACAGCTTGGCTTTGGTTCCGTTGCATTCCGACGATTTCGGTAATTTTGAGTTATTATGGGTCATATCTTAATTAAATTCACTAAGAAGGTCATAATGGGCATATTACTTGGAGAAACCTAAGATGATGAGAAGTGACTTTCGGTGGCCGGAGAAGCCATCAGGATGGATAAATCACTTTTTAAAGGCAAAATGGTTAATTAATTAATTAATTAAGTGATTTAATCAAGGAATAATAAAATAAAGTAAAAGTCACTTGGAGGGAAAAGGTCAACAACGAATTAGGGTTTCGGGAAGCTATAAAGAAAGGATAAAGCAACCTAATTCATAATTATGTTATGATTTGATGTTGAGATATTTGCAGAGGAGGAGGAAATCGACCCCCTTATTGTTTTGTGGATTTCTGGAGGAAACCACCACCATTTATCGGTTTCGGTGTTGAGAGACACACCCTAGCCTATCGGAGATACCATTCAGGTATTTCACCATGCATTACAGTATCCAGTTCAGTGATTGCGCAGCTCAGCCAGTGAGAGCACAAGTGTTAGAGAGAGGGTTTGTGCGGCCGCTTGATATAGTTCAGTATTTGGTCGATTCCTTCCGACCCATTAGAGAGCTAGCCAAGGCGCACCTATTGAGCCACATGTCGTCAGTTTCCGACTGTGGAATCTCCCGGAAAGTAGAAAACAGTCATTTAGGGCGTAGCTTTTGAGGAAGCGCATTTGGGGTTCCAGGGGACATTCCGGAGAAGATCTAAGGAATCCCTTCCGACCCATTACAGAGGAGGCCAGGACGATCGTTTTGAGCTATACATCGTCAGATTCCATCAGTGGAATCACTAGGGCGCACTCATTGAGCCCAGGAGGTGCGCAAACCCCCAAGGGGTGACATCCGGAGCTTCAAAGGTCGGATCTTCGGTCCAACAGTCATCGGGATCAGCCTAGAGGCCAGGGAGCATCTTTTGAGACAGTTTCCAGCTCATTCCGACGGGTATCGCTATTAGGGCGAGTTTTCTAGATTCTACAGCAGTTACCATGAGCTGCCAAACTGCTTTTTGCCGATCTATCCGTGCATGCACAGAACAACATTCATTCTTCTGATCACAGGTATTTCTTCTTAGTTGATTTGTATTCCAGTGACGATCCATGAGATCTAACTCATGATTATTATATATGCTTCCAGTTATTATTGTATTTCCGGCTTTTTCCGCATTATATATATATATATATATCAGTGAGTTGTGTTGTCCTTATTTCGCATGCATTGTCTTATACTGCTAAAACACAATAAATTGGAACACACATGCAAAAATCACCAAGCATGTCCACACATTAACTCAAACGCATTCAGAAACCCCCAGAGTATCAAATTTCAGAGGCAAAACTGTAGTTCAGTAGTAGATATCCAGATCAATTGGATCAGGGATATTTCAGTGGTATCAGAGCTGGTTTTCTTGCCAGCCTATGGGGAAAATCAGTGAGGAGTTATGTCAGATTATGTCCACTAAAATTCAGCGGTGATAACTTGCACTTATACCTCCAGATGTAGTAGTAGGGAGGAAAGGTCAGATAAGATATGGAGGACAGCATGAGGGATATTCGTAGGATGCTTGCACAAGGGCGACAACAGTTACGGCAAGCTATGGAAAGCCTTCAAAACTATACACGGATCAAGGGAGCTAATGAGGAGTTTGCAAATTGTTTGAGACAGTATCAGGAGCTTGGCACGGAATTTCATGCAGACATGTCATTCAAGGATTATTGTACCATCAAACATCCTAAGTGGTATGAACTATCAGGGCACAAGAAGGGGAAGGTGCACATTGTTGAGGTACACTATGATAGTGAGGATGAGGAGGTGCATGAGAATGCAACCACAGATGCTTATGTAGAGCAGTCAGATGAGGCTAGTTCTTCATCTTCCCTATTAGGCAGTGTTGAGACTTCAACACTTCAGCATAGCGATGACACTTGTGAGGATTCATATGTGTTGGCACTTGGACATGATGAGATAAGGTCGTTGGATGACCAACCCTGGGGTATAGACATGGCTTCCAGGAAATCATGTATGGAGGATGATGAGCTTTCTATGATGACAGTGACACATTTTTCATCTTCTCAGACACCTATGATAGCCACAGCACATGAGGATATCAATGGCATTCCTGATATGGTAGAGGAGCCTTGTGTGGGGATTGTACTCAAGGGACATATGGATCTGCAGACCCAGGAGGAGAGGTATGGCTTGGAGTTAGTTGACCTTACACATACCCATCAGTATGAGGAGAGTGAGTCACCACTCTTGGAGATTCCACTTATGGACCAGGTTGTGGAGACCGACAGCTTGTGGGGACACTTACTCCCGGGATCGATCTCCAGTGATGAGGATGCACTCCTTATTGGACGGGATGACCATAGCACGTGTCTGGACACATCTGTATGGGATCCAGGCGCAAATGATATTAGTAGGGGGAGTGCACAGGAGGATACATCATACAGTTGCCCATACAGGATACAGTGCAACTCAGATGAGGGTCGCAGTTGGTGATGGCATGCAGTGGCATACAGGAGGACTCAGTAGCACAGGGGATAGAGGGCAGCTCAGTGCCTTATCTTTTGAGGAGTGTGTTGTTGGGGGCTCCATTGTTGACACTAGCAATGAGGGGCATGAGGTAGAACCTCAGCGGGATTGTGATCAGGAGTTACGACACTGGACGGGACAGTTGAGAGTCAGTGAGGACATGATCATGGCAGCCACTAGATGCACGGATGATACACACGCATTGGTGGCAGATTATTGTTGGAGGGCATCAATGGCACATGATAGTTCAGATGGGGGATTTGCCATGGATGACTTTCATACTCTCAGGGAAAGAGTAACTATGATGAGGGTTGACTACCAGCAGTTGTTGATGGACAGAGATTACCTATTGGAGGTTGGTGATATGTATCGTAGGGCCCTGAGGGAGTAGGAGTTGGAGGTGGACTGACTCACTCATGAGTTGGTGAGCACACGAGGATTCTTGGAAGGCACACAGACAACCCTTCAAGAATCAGAGTCCAGATTAGATGAGCTCCTTAAGGAGACTGGTCAGAGATACACTATATCTATCTTGACAGAGAGTCAAATATGTTCCTCAATTGCATTGTTGGAGGATGACCAGGTGTCACAGGGGCCACCATTCATGGGTAGTTCTGACTCTTGAGACAATCAGTCATACACATACACATGAGGATTCCAGAGCCAGGGACAGTTACGAGGACACTTTCATTCGTGTTCCAGGATTGGTTGATATCCACACAGAGGTTGATCCAGTAGTACACCTTGGACATATGATGATGAGAGAGATGTATAGTGGGATTCATGGGAACACATTGGATTGCAGGGAGGAGACACACTTAGTGGAGTATGAAGATTCCTCTCCCTTGCAGCAGCACATAGTTCTGGGAGATCACCTTCACAGTAGCAGCAACTATCTGGGTGATGATGGAGGGAGAGTGTTTGGCCCGCAGTTTGTGGAGTTATCTATTGTTGTATCCGATAGTTGGAGTTTAGACGAATATTCACCATGGGCACTAGTGGATGAGCCTTTGGTCCAATCCTGGGGATTGACCAAAGCATATGATACTTTCCAGTCCTACAGTCGGTTACAGATGTTTTTATTAGCTTTTCCTGATACTTTCATCATTGACAACAGCATAGAGGGAGATAGACAGTGGCAAGGGACATGGAGAGTTGGTAGGCTGAGACCACCTAACAGGAGTGTCTTTATTGCATACATCAGGATAGGGGTGGATCATCAGAGACAGACAATTGAGACCTTGGATGTGATGGTGAGCATCTTAGGCCATGGGATAGCAGATATCTCAGAGGGTGACACAGATTCAAATTCTCATTGGGATGAGGATGGAGGGCTTCCGACAGTTATCAGTATGACACACGAGCAGTTAGTGGGGATTGAAAGTGATGAACTTCCAATGTTTCCATGGGATCTGGGAGTCCATTTGGTTAGTGGGTTGTTTTATCTTATGATGGCCCAGGTTGCGCCAAAGAGAAACATACTTCACTCTTGGATGGTTTTGAGAGGGCTTGCAGGGACTTGTTCTATGTGGCAAGACAGGTTCTCCCTATTGATACTCATGATCGAGTATGGAGGTGGTTGGGAAGATGTTGATTCCACAGAGATACCTTTACAAGTTCAGCTTCTTGACAGCAAGCCAAGTTTTCACAAGTATTTCAGCATGAGGATCTAGGAGTGGGGGATCCAGTATGTATATTTTGAGCAGACAGTCATGATCACAGTAGTGTAGCATCCGTGTGATGGTCCCTGTCAGAGGCTAGCATGGGAACTTGGGATTACAGGGCTGGGCATTTCATTCACTGATGGAGATGAGTGGATCTTTGCAGGGGGGAGTCACTTTGACTTTCCAGTGAGCTCAGTATTGGGGGAGCACGTCACTTGTTGGTGATTCATTAAGGTCTTGTAGTACCTCACCATTGCAGCAACATGTTCAGTTGGTGGAGGTCGTGTTGGGGTTGGTACGGTCTTGGAGGACAAACTCATTTCAGGTTGAGACTGTGTGTTATTTGCAGGAGACTCATGGTATTGATATGTTACAAGACTATATTTCACGAGGCATTGCAGTTCACATTCTGATATGGGATCCAGGGATTGGAGTGCTTGGTAGTTTCGCGTTTGATGGAGTTGAGTTTCGAGTAGAGTGGTTGCTCGGGGAGTTGACTGAGATTCTTTGGCCATTGATCATTCTACTCATCAGGAGCATGTGGGTGTCATGCGTGGTG
>SNQJ01S0003642.1:368439-396546 GCA_010110895.2 Picea sitchensis
CATACTTCCCTTGGTTAAGGAAGATCCTCTTTGGACTCTGCCATACCTCAAGACCTAAGAAATAGTGCATTAGGCCAAGGTCTTTCATCTCAAATTCTGAAGCGAGTCTCTTCTTACATTCAGTGATGAGATTTTCTTCTCCAGTTAAGAATAACTCATCCACATACAGTAATAGTATTACTGGCTCGTCGTTCGTAACCTTGAAGTAGAGGTTAAAATCTGCTTTACTCTTGGTAAAACCCAAGCTCGTCAGAAAGCTGTCTATCCGGCCATACCAAGCTCTAGGAGCTTGCTTCAATCCGTACAAGACTTTCTTCAACTTGCAGACATGAGACTTCCTGTCTTCAACTTCAAATCCTTGAGGTTGCTCTATATACACTTCCTCTTCGATGACACCATTTAGGAAAGTTGTCTTTACATCCATCTGGTGTAACTTCCACTTCATATTAGTTGCAAGGGCTATGATGATCCTGATTGAAGTGTATCTGGCTACAGGAGCGAGTGTCTCTTCATAGTCAATGCCTTCTTTTTGAGAAAAGCCACGAGCTACAAATCTTGCTTTATACTGCTCAATACTTCCATCAGCAGTATATTTTATTTTGAAGAGCCATCTGGATGATACCACATCCTTGCTACTCGGTCTGGGAACTATTTCCCATACATCGTTCTTTATTATGGATTGGTATTCTTCTGTCATGGCATATGCCCATTCGTTCTTCTGAATGGCTTCTTCAAAGCAGGTAGGCTCCTTTTCTAGGAGATCACACATCAAAGCCATATAATTGGAGAACGGCTTAGGTCTCTTCACATGTCTCGTGGTTCCTTTGGGAACACCATATTTCTCTCCATCTTGAATAAGCTCTCTAGCCCAAGCTGGCTTTCTTTTATGGGAGATTGTCATCTGAGGAGGTTCTTGAAACTCTACTACGTCATGATCTTCTAGAATTTCCTCATCAAGGGAAGTTACGACTTCCCTCACTGGTTCAGCAGCTCTGGGAACCTCCCTCACTGATTCTGCAACTCTGGGGATTACAGGTTCCTCTTCATATACCTCTTCAAGCTGGCATTTTCTCGATTTATTGAGCGCTGCATCTTCATCAAAGGTCACATCCCTGATGATCTTAATGTGGCGGTGACCTGGTATATAGATCCTGAAGGCCTTGGAGACCTCACAGTATCACACAAATATTCCCTTCTTTCCTGAGGGTTCCAGCTTGTTTCTTTTCTCTTTCGGTATATGTATAAACACTAGGCAGCCAAATATTTTGAGATGGCTTACCTCTGGCTTCTTTCCGGTGAACATCTCTTATGGGGTCTTGAACCCAAGTGCACTATGGGACAATCGGTTTTGCACATATACGGCTATCATTGTTGCTTCTGCCCATAAGCACATAGGAAGATCTTGATCGTGGATCATGGTCTTCACGGCTTCCATTATCGTTTTGTTCTTTCTTTCAGCCACACCATTTTGTTGAGGATTATAGGGAGTAGTGAGTTCCCTCCTGATCCCAACATCTTTGCAGAAGTTCATGAACTCTTTTGAGGTGTACTCTCCTCCATTATCTGACCTAAGTATCTTGATCTTTCTTTCAGAAAGATTCTCTATCAAGGCTTTGAATTCCTTGAATTTGCTGAACACTTCATATTTAGATTTCAAGAGATACAACCAGGTCTTACGAGAATAATCATCAATAAATGATACATAATATACATACCCACTAATGGAGGACGATGGCATTGGGTCGCACACATCTAAATGAATGAGTTCTAGGACTCCTTCTGCTTTGTTGTCTCTCTTCGGAAAAGGGTTCTTGACGTTCTTCCCTTGTGCACATCCATTGCATACGCCTTCAGGGTCAACCTTGAGTTCTGGTAAACCTATGACCGCATTGCATATGTATGGTAGCGCCTTGTAGTTGATGTGAGCTAATCTTCTATGCCAAAGTTCACATGGATTCTCAATGGCGTGGGTCATGGCGGCTTCTGAGTGACCCTTTAGCTTATACAAGCCACCTTCTTCTTTTCCAATGATGATTGCTTCTTTTAAGGTTTCTCCTTTAGCCCACATAAGAACTTCTCCATCTATAAAGGCAACTTTGAAGCCTTTCTTCTCTAAAGCTAATATGGAGAGTAGGTTCTTTGTCAAACCTGGTACATATAGTACGTCCTTCATCTTCATTGCATTTCCTTAATTAAGCTTGTAGTTTGATTCTCCCACTCCCTTGATGGGATATTGATAATCATCTCCAAGTGTCACTTTCTGAGAAACCTTATTTTCTGAAATGTAAGAGAGAATATCTCTTTGTCCTGTCATGTGCTTGGAGGCACCACTATCAATGAGCCAAGTGTCCTCTCCAGGTGTTACCGATCCTGAGAGGGCCGAGATTAAGATATGTTCTTTAATTTGTTCTCTTAACATTTTTATAGGTGGCTCTTCATCTTCAACTGCATGGACATGGTGCCTCTTTTGTTTCCTCTTGTATTCTTCTCGTTTAGCTGGACAAAATTTCGCAATGTGTCCCATCTTGTCACAATGGTAGCATTGTACAGATGAGTAATCTCTTTCCTTTCGTTGTCCTTTCTTCTGGAATCTCCTTGAATGAGATTCTTTATGACTGAATTTGTTTTGGGGTTGAGACTCTTTGTAAGTCTCTTTCTGGAAGTAAGACTTATTTCTTCCTCCTTTAGTGTGAGTAGCTAGGGGTTGATCTTCATCTTTGGTTGATCTTCATCTTTGGCTAGTAAAGCCTCTCAGTTAGCTACTCTTGTTTCTTCTTGGATGCATTCTTCCCATAGACTGTCAAACTTCAGTTTCTCTGTTCTGGCACAAATCGTTTCGATGAATGCATCCCAAGGTCTTGTGAGACCATTTAGGGCCGTCATTATAAGTTCGTCTTTGTCTATAGTATCTCCAATTGCTTCTAGATGTTCTTTGAATTGGGATATTTTGGAGAAGTATTCTTGGATTGATTCTCCTTTCTGCATTCTTGTATTCTTGAGCCGAGTTCTAAGATTCATCTTCCGGTTTATGTTCTTTCCTTCATATAGTCTGTTTAGGGCATCAAACATTTCTTTCGGAGTCTTCTTTGATGACACATAGGGAATCAGGCGATCTTTGATTGAATCTGCAATGATTCGTTTGGCCCTGATTGTGTCCTTTTGGTGCTTTGCTTTTTCTACAGCATCGGCGGGCTCCGGCACTTCTTCTTTGACGAATATTGCTAGGTCATTCTCTTCAAGAATGAGACCAATCCTATACTTCCAGGCACGGAAGTTTTCCACACCTTCTAGCTTGTCAACAAGCTTAACGCTTGCAGACATCTTTTACTTGAAACTGGGAAAATGTCCAAAAATGAAATTGTTCAAAATCAAATTTTGAACTTACCAGGAGGTGCGCTTTGCTGAGGTGAGTAGCCTGGTGTGCTTGGATCTGAGAAAATCCAACTTTTACCCCTCCAAACTTGATCTGCAGATTTCTGGACTGGTGCTTCTGGTTTTCTAGTACCTCTGGTACTCTGGTACTTCTGGTACTTCTAGTTCTCTAGTTTTTTGGTACTTCTCATACTTTGTGAAACTAGGGTTTCACTTTTTGGGAGATCTAGCCATTGAAAAGGTGCGTTGAAGGTGCCAAAATGATCCTTGGGAGAGGGCGCACTTTTCTAGATGGTTTTAGGGCTGAAATACCTCACCAACAATAAGCCCTAATTTGCATGTACAGCAACAGTGACGTTTTTCACTTTTCTCTTGTGAAAGATGCTCTCTTCAGCGTGGCTCTGATACCACGTTAATGTTTAAGCCATTATTATAGTTCTTTGCATTTCAATAGATAACAATAGCATAAGATAGAATCACTGAGAAATATACAATCACAAGGGACACATCATTTATCCTGCGAAACCCTCATGGGGTAGAAAACCCAACAAAACTTCCTTAATATAGATAGCCAATACAATGCCAAGAGATAACTCAAACAAGTACAGAAAGTCCTCTCCCAAAGATGTGCCTCTCTCTCTCTCTCTCTTCTCCAACTGCAACTCCGAAACTTGTTTCTCAATGAACAAGTGAGTGTGTGTCTAAGTGAGGCGCTAACCTCCTTATTTATACAAGTCTGGCACGTGTGGAAGTGTCTTTTCACTGGCAGGGCCGACTTCTTCTTCTGGGTGGTTATAACCACCTTTATTATATTTCGGGACTGACTTCTCTTTCTGCCTATTACAATTACATTATGACCAATCCACAAAAGGGGATTTGGTCCTTTACAGTAGCCGACATGATCAATCCACAATGGGGATTGATCCAATGAATAATATATCAAATAATAATTAGAATACACTTTGCAGTTACATTATTTCAACAAAAACCCTCTTAGCAAAGATGAGTGAAGTGAATGAAATGAGAAATAGAATGAGAGAAAAAGGAGTGAATGCATGTTTAAACCACTTACCCAACCCTAGGCTACCTTTCCCTTCCCTCATTTCTCTAAGAAAAACAAAAAAAAAGATCCCTAAGGCTTCCTCACGTGCGCAGGCCCGCGGGAGCGTTTTTAATAGTGGGAGCGCTCAGGGAGCGTCCACGGAGCGAATGTTCCATGAGGAGGGATCATGCGCTCCCTACAAAACCAAGGAGCGCAAATTTGAGAGAGCAAGCACGCTCCCAAATTTCGCTCCCGAACAAGAACATTCTAGGAGCACGCACCCTGAACGCTCTCGTTCAAAGCGCGATTCTGGGAGCACGCTCCCGTTCAGAGCGCAATTCTGGAGCAAGATCGTGCGGGGGGGGGCGCTCCCCCACAGCATAGCTTCTAGCACTTCTTTACTCTCTTATTCATCATGGAGAACTTATGCGCACTTTCGTGAAGATGATTTAGTGGATGCTTTTCAAGTTTCTTGTGGATGATTCATGGTTAGAGTTTCTTTGATGCTCATTGATTTGACTAGTAAGTGTTCTTTTCAAATCTTTTATGGTTTATTCTTGATGTATTAAGTATATGTTTTATCAAAATGATGATAATTGCATGATATCTTGTATTTTCTTGGATAAACTCTCTTGAAACCCTAGGAAGGTTTGTAGTGGACTACTCTAGGGTTTTGAGTCTTGACCAAAATCCATCTTGATCTCTTGCTAAAGGTCTTTAGAATACATAGGATGGCCTCTTAGGGTTTGTAGTGGACTACCTTAAGTTTCTCTTCTAAAGGGTTAACACCTAGGGTTTGTACTAGACTACCCTAGGGTTTAATTCTTGAGTATTTTCTTGCCTTTGATCTCCATAGAATGCACATCTTTGACTCCTTGTGCCCAAGGAAGCTAGACGGCACTAGTCTTTTCTCTTGCAAAAGTGATCTTAAAACCCTAATCTCCCTCCTCCTTTGATGTCTTATGGTAGATTTAGGATTAATTACATTATCTCTCCATTTCTTAACCATTTTTGGCCTACCGTCTAGGAATTGTAGACTTCTTTACCTTAGCATATCCCTTGACATCATTTATTGCATCATTGTTGTAATTTTCAGCCAACTAGGGTTTGATGTCTTGCACATTTTGAAGTTGTTTCATGCCATTTTATGTTTGAGCAAGCATTGTTTATTTAGTGTGTTAGTTTTAGCTTGTATTTCATCTCTCTTTCATTCCATTTTATTGGTTTTAGGACTGTTATAATTATGTTGTCATAACTTGTCGCAATGCTTAAGTAATTATCTTTATTTACAAGTTCTATGACAGCCATAGCTTTTCTTTTGAATTGTAGTGTTTCGAGGTATTTATTTGACTTGTTAGACTTTGTAATTATCACTCAGTGCCTTAAAACACCTCACACACAAATATGGAATTGCTTTATTTAACCACCTTGTGTTTACCATGAACCTTGATCTAAGTGGTAGTATATTTGAGTAACCAAGATAGGAGGCTTTAGACTTGATTCAATCTTGCTATAGGATTCCTTGAGGTTGCTAAGGAAGCCTCCCTTGTGTTGGATTTCAATCCTTCACTAAAACGAGGGATGCAATTGTTAAGGTGATAGTGACAAGTACTTCCATATATTACACTTGTCAAGCATCCTGTGAAGGCTTTGCACAAGTGCTAGATTGGGTGATAATGGGGACCAACAGTTGTACCAATAAGATATGGCCCCAACCAAAGACTGTCAAATTTTCCATGATCTCCTAGCTTCTCGTTCGTTTTGTCCCATGAAAAAAAAAAATCTCCTATCTGCAAAGATTTACCCTTAGCTTTCTAATCATAACCTTCTTCACCTAACCCTGATAACTAGTAAAGTGTGTGTAAGCTATACGTCGATCCTCATCAAGATGTACCAACCGATAAATGTGAGCCTACAATGCCTATTGATTGGTAGTGAACTCTTCCAATATTTTTTAGACCGACAACCTCAAATTGACTAGCAAGACTACATCCAAACAATAAACTAGCTCGAACGAACTGTTACCAATCGCACATTTCCTTGTAATATGATCTGCCCATAGTGCAAACTTGAGGCAACCATCCCATGCTCTTTTGTTTTTTCCCACCACCTTCTTAATGATCCGGATAAGGTTCTTGTTGCTAGACTCGGCCAATCCATTCCTTTGTGGATAATAGTTCCTTGAATGGGAAAACATAATGTTTTACTGGGAACAGAAAGTCATCAACTCAGCGGACCGAAAGACACTAGTATTATATGTAGTAATCTTGCTTGACACTCCAAATTGGGTAACAATGTTCTCTTCCAAAAACTTGACAATACTTGCACTAGAAGAAGTCTTCAACGGTACGGCCTCTACCCATCTGGTAAAATAGTCTAGAGTAGTGAGAATCCAACTGAACCCATTACTAGAGTTTCGATGGAATTGACCAATGAAATCAAGCCCCCACTGCTGGAAAGAGGTTTGCACTATGACTAGATCAAGAGGTAAGGCTGGCAACTTCTACTTACCCTCAAATCTTTGACAAGAATCATAGGCCTGCACAAAAGCATGTGTATAGGCACACAAAGTGGGCCAATAATACCATGCTCGCATGATCTTATGTGCAGTGGTCCTAGTTGAAAAGTATCCACCACACACACCTGCATGTAATTCATGCAAAAGATCCTTGGACACAATTGAATTGACACACCGAAGGATAATCCCATCAGGATCCCTCCATCCAAGTCCATCCTGCATCAAACCATACTTGGTTGCGCACAACTGTAAAGATTGCCTCTACATCTTATTGAGGTTAGAAGGACATGATAAATTCTTCAAATGGTAAATAGTAAATACTACTGAAATACCAGTCACGTTGTTCTAATGAAGAAAATAAAGCATTTACCCGATCATTAGACTGCAGATTCTCCACTGTATCCAAGCTACTCTCAACCATCAACCTTGCCAACCCCTGACCACGGATCAACTTAATCGGCTTAATCTCCATATTATATTCCTGGATCTTTGTGATCCATCTACCTCGGGTCCCACTACACTCCTACAATAATATATCTTTCACCATGGGGTGAGGAACATAAGGTACCACCTTAGCATTCCAGAAATAATCCCATAAATACTTCAAGGCATAGGCCTGCTTCTCCATTAACACATAAACCAACTCTAGACCTTGAAATGTCTTGCACATGAAAACAATCGGTTGTTCATTTTCCTCTTCGTTCTTCTGCAACAACACCTCATCCATGGTAAAATCAGAAGCAAACGAAAATAATTGAAATTCCTTACCATAATCTAGGTTGATTAGAACAAGAGCCTGACACAAAGCTTGCTTAATATCCATGAACACTCTTCTTTCCTCATCACTCCACTTCAAATTGTGATCTTTCTTCAACATGTCAGAAATAGGCCTTACGATCTCTGCAAAATTAGGGATGAAACTCCTAACAAAGTTAATACAACCAAAGAAAGCCTAGATAGCTTGTTTCTTTTTAGGAAAAGGAATTTCTTGAATACACTTCACCCTCTCAAGGTCAATCCATACACCGTCTTTCAAGACAATATGCCCCAAAAGTTTGCCTTCAAAAACCCCCATCTTTTGAAGGTAAGGGCTTTCTTGGTTTGAGGTAAAGGGATTCTTTTGATATCTTCAACTCTCTTTGGATCTATCTTTACCCCATCTTTTGAAATAATATGACCCAACAACTTTCCTTCATCAACACCAAACACTGACTTAGCTGGATTAAGTGAGATGCCATACTTGCGACATCTCTCAAAGACCTATTTTAGATGACTTACATGATCTGATCTATCCTTAGAAAACACTTTCAAGTCATCCTGATATATCTCAATGAATTTGCCCATCAATTCCATAAAGGAAAAATCCATTGCTCTCTGCAAGGTAGCACCTGCATTTAATAGGCCAAAAGGCATTCTCAAATACTCAAAGGTGCCCCAAGGTGTTGTGAAAGTAGTTTTATTTTGATCCTCTTTGTTTACCAACACCTTATTGTAACCAAAAAAACCATCTAACATGGACATGATTTTTGATCTTGTGACCCTTTGAAGAAAAGTTTCCATGTTAGGGAGGGGGTAATTGTCCTTGATGCATGCTAAGTTCAAATTCCTGAAATCAATACACAACCTTGTCCCTCCATTTTTCTTTCGGACAACAACTAAGCTAGAACACCAAGATGAGTGTCCAGTTGGTGCAATGATACCAGCAGCCAACATCTTTTGAAGCTCTTTCTGCACCAAGAGAGCTAACTTAGGATTTATTTTCCTTAACTTCTAACGAAAAGGCCTGGTATCTTCCTTGAGGGGGATTGTGTGTTGAATTACATCTTCCCTATATGCTTTAAGTTCATCAGATGTAAAGGCAAACACATCCATATACTATTGGACAAGATTTATTAGTTCTTTTCTTTCATTTTTTGAAGTTCCTTTTCCAATTTTTAGCATTTTTGGATCCTCATGTGTCCCAATGTTTATTTCAATATTATCACCCGGTTTTATTGTTTCTTTTTTCTTATATATGTCATGTCTGTCAAATATTTGCTCCAATTTTATGAGGCCTTTAGGAGTGGGATTTTCAAAATGTTCTTCTTCAATATACTCACGCCCTTCTTCTTTATAACCAATCCTAAAACCTGAAAATTCTTGCAAGTTGTTCATAAATCTAAAGATTTGATTATCATCATTGAAGACCTGCCAATGATTTACATTATCTGGAATTGATGGCCTGAAAATAACTTTCATTTTACCCTGACCACTTAATAATTCTTCTGAAAGCTGAAAAGTAGAAGTTGAAACTACCAACTTATCTGCTAAGCTATTATGCTCTCTGGGAATTGATATGAGATCTAAAGCACTAAAGAGTTCCATGGTATCCCAAATTGCATTCATGTACTTCTTCAATCTTTCACTCTTACATGCAAATTTATTCTTTACTTGGAGAATTACTAAGTCGGAATCACCTTTGATATTTAAAATTTTGATTCCCATACCCTTAGCAATCTCTAATCCTAGTAAGAGTGCTTCATATTTTGCCACATTGTTTGTTGCATCAAACTCTAATCTGAAAGCAAAGTAGTATGACTGCTTGGTTGGAGAAGTAAGAACAATTATTGCCCCTTTACGTGATCTAGAGTGTGCCCCATCAAAGTGCATTTTCCAGACTTCATCAACTTTCTCTTCTTTAAATTTATCTTTTACTGGTGCAAGAAAGTTGGAACAAATTGCATAATTGCTAATGTCATTCATGTGATAAACAAACTCATTCATAGGCTCTTTCAAATCTTCCACATGGAATTTCCACTCCTTTTCCCTAAGAAGTTTCACAAATGAGTTTTCAAAGGATGGGATGGTGGCATAAGACAAGTCCATTTGAATATTGCCTCCCATAGTGGCAGCCCATTTTCTAGATAAAAGCATGCCCCATGCATCCAACGCATCAATAACAAGTATATCCATGGGGAAGGTGATACTAGGAGAAGCTACCAATTTAACTTGAAGATTCAAAATTATCCCATGTGTCACAACTTCCTTGGAATCCATGGCACATACATTATGATAAGGCCTTGTAACTTTTAGATTCAACATATTCATGACATTCTTGGTGATAATATTAGATGAAGCTCCTGAATCATACATGCAATTATGTAGAAGGTCATTGATCATCAAAGATACAAAGAATGGTGGGTGATCTTCCTTTGTCCAATCCATACTATGTAAAATAACAGGGGCATCATCATGATATTCTTTAGGCTTATCCATAGCTTTCCCCTGATATCTCCCAAGACTTTGTTCATTAGATCCCTCTATGGTTTTTAATAACTTGACTTTATGTGAGGGTATCTTAATGAGTTCTAAAACAAGCACCAAAACCTTTGCATTAGATATCCAACTACCCAAATCAACACTCAAATCTGTATTTGGAGGAGTAGAAGCTTTAGGAATGTTCTGATGTGATTTGCTAGTATTATCATTCCCTTTTCTCTGATAAGTTACTCCTTTATACTTTTCCATTTCTAAGATTTGCTTTAGTGTAGGCTTTTCTCCATATAACTTTGTCACATTGTCAACATTCTTACTTAGTTCCATATTTTGTTTCCATTGATCTACAGTGACCTTGTGAATCTTGCCTACATTGTTGATGAAATCAGATCTTATAGAATCCCCAACATAGTTGCTTGTCTCAGGAAGTCCTTGCTCATTAATTTGACAAAATACTTGGCAAGTAGACTCTTCATGAATGTCCTCACACGCTCTGCAAAAGGGAGGGGCTTCTTCATTAACCAGATTTGTTGTTTCTTATCGATTTGGTGGTCTCTGATCTTGAGGAGGAACTCTTTTCTGCCACCTCTCATTGTTTTTCCTTAGTTGGAATCTATTGGCATGATTTCTTTCCATGGCAATCAATCTGTTTTGCATGGCATTGAGTTCGGTTGCATGGTTGGCTTACAATGCCTTAATAACTTCTGTTAATTCCTTTATAGGATCTGAGGAGGAAGCTTTATTATCTGATGCTACAACTTTGTCTTTAGACTCTTACTGCTTAGAAGTAT
The DNA here is from genome assembly GCA_010110895.2 of Picea sitchensis. NCBI lineage: Eukaryota > Viridiplantae > Streptophyta > Pinopsida > Pinales > Pinaceae > Picea > Picea sitchensis. The sequence continues at coordinate 379,418 of SNQJ01S0003642.1, forward strand.
TACCCCTTGTGAAACCAGGAAGGTTGGACTTTCCAGAGGCTTGCATGTTCTTATCAATCTTTATTGACATTTCTTGTGCAATCTTGAGGTTTGTGGGCTCCTTATCTCTAAGTTGGTATCTCATTTCACCACCAAAAGCCTCAATATAATAAAGAAGTATGGCATTGTCTGGAGGCTTGATGTTTGTATGAAGGCTTGAAACCAAATCATTAAACTTCTTGTTGAACTCTTCCATGGTTTCATTCTGATTTTTCTTTATGGTGTTCAGGGTTGCTAACAAGTGACGATGGTCTCTTTTATTCCCCCATCTTTTTGTGAAGGCATTGTCATCCCCAATTCCTAGGGATAACTAAGGAGATGATGTCTCGACTCTCGACGCCCTCAGGTTGCAGACATGGAGTACCAAGAGATAGCTTGACTAGCAGTGTCCACTTGCGCAAACAAAGACCCACCTCACCACCAAAGTTCCAGGTTCATCATGAGGATTTACAGCACATCAATTGGCTTCCGAAAGACATTGGGTCTTGCTACATGAGGTACAAGCCAGGGATTATGGTGAGTGTCATTTTAATATTTGAGGCATTTGAATTTGTTGCATTTTAAACTGTTTTTGATTATGTAACGTCCACTTGGAAATTATGCTCTTTGTCCTGTTTCACTTTGGTGGTTGACATTGCGCCCTAGTAAGTGGGTCACCCTTAGGGATAGGTTTGCTACTGGGATGTCCTCCTGACAAGTCATCGTGCCATTCCTTACCATACTTGTCACTTTCCACACTTCATCCCCTCATCTCCTTACCTTTTGGGATTTTCGGGTGTACTGACCCAAGAAGGGATTGTCCCTCATTTCATGGGAAGAAGGGGTTGAAGGACCAGAGGCTTGTAGCTAGAAAAAAGATAAAATCCAATCATGAACCTTCTAGATGCTCGCCCAGGGATCCCGAGGACAATGAAATGTCTCTCGTAAGAAACTGATGGGACCCATGAAAAATGACTAATACAAAATGCCAACCAAGCTGGAGCATGTGTGGGCATTGTTTTTCATGCTTAGGTAGAAGCCCCACACATTGTTTTCAACTTGGGGAAGCATGATGTGACCAGGGTAGAGTCAAGGTGGGCAGTGTTTTTTATGCTTAGGTAGAAGCCCCACCTTGGCTTCAACCTGGAAAAATCTTGAAAGAATAGAAGGCAATAAATGGGCTTGGGAAAAGGTTGCATTGAAAACGAAGGTGCAGCACACCCTCTACAAAGGCAGCCATAAATGAGATACTACAATCCCTTGTATGTCATGAACCCCATGCCCAAAAGTCTTTCCCCCATCCATGTCACTTTGTCCACATGACCTAGAGAGGGGTCCACTTGGAAAACGCTCCTAAACTTGAGGTATGATTCACCCGATAGGTCACTTTGTCAACCCTCCCATAACTAAACCTGGCAAATTGCATATGGTCTTTGAGCACTTGTTTATTTTGATGAGGTAGTTTTTAATGTACATGCTTAGATGGCTCTTTTATTGATTTGATTTATTATCATGATGCATTTGACTTCAGATCCTTGGAGGGTGTATTCATTGTCTTTGCAGGACCTAGTTGGTGGACAGATTTGGAAGAACACGCCTAGTTTGGGCTTCCTTGGGGCTTGAAGCCCACAGGTTGGATACCATGGCCCATACATCGGACGAGGATGCTAGCTTTTGGAGGCCTAAGGAGACACCATGGAGGACCTAAACTAGCCCTTAGCCAGCCCAACGTCTTGTTTTTTAGGCTAAAACGTCACATTTTAGAGCTTGACGTCACCCTAGGGCTAGGGTTGTGGTGATGGTTTTGTTGCTACTTGACACTTGGCACGTTTTGAAGGGAGAAGGCTTGCCTTGGACGAGGAAGACCTAGCGCATGAGAGGGAGGCCCTAGAAGTCCCAACAACCTCAACTTTCCACTCGAACGAGTTGCAAAAGGTGCCATAATGTCACCCTAGAAGAGGGATGACGTCACATTAGGGTTTTCTTATGTGCATTTTAAAGTTAAATTTGAATTTTATAATGTAAAGGGGCAAAGTAAGGGTTGACCCCCTACTTTGTGGTTTACCCTAAAATTAAGTGGACAAACACTTTTAGTAGGATTTGTATAAATAGAGATCATTTCTATTTCATTTTGATCATAGCTCTCCCATTGTGAGAAGACTAGTGGCTGAAATTTGCGCCCTACTTGGGAAATTTGGTATCTCTCTTGTGCAAATGATTTTTGGTGATATCTCTTGGTGAATAGTTGAGCTAAGGTGGTGTGCACCTCTTGGAGACTTCTTCTCTTGGTTATGAATGATAATTGCTTGGTGAACTAGGGTTTGATCTTGCATCTCTCTTGGAATTGGTAAGGAAAATCTGCAATTGTTAGTTATTCTTGCTTGTTTCATGATTATTGTTGGTTGAAACCCTAGGAGGAGTATAAGTGCATACACCCTCCATTAAGCTTCATCTCATTTGCTAGTTTATAAGTCATTTATTGCAAGGTTTCTAGGAGTACAAGGGTGTACACCCTCCTAGATTTACCTTAGTTTGATTTGCATGCCCTGGGGAGTAAGAGGATGTAAGGCCTCTAGGGCATCTAGGTTTGCTTAGTCTTCTTGAAGCTATAACTAGGAGTTAATGTTCATGGGTTAATGTTCATGGGTTAATGTTCAAGAAGACTAAGCAAACCTAGATGCCCTAGAGGCCTTACATTAACCCATCTAATGTTCATGCTTTTTAAGACTCCATTCACCCAAATTTTTAATGTACAAGAAATTGAATCTAGGAGTTTAAAGACAAGAACAATAGAAAAATATATCAATATACACTAGCAACATATATGATTCATTCACTAGGATTGCTTATAAAAGAGATATTCAAAACATAAAAGATACTTGCATGAAAGATAATGAAAGTAGATATTGATACTTGCAAGTAAATAACAATAAGCAATAAAGCACTTCAAGATAAATGAAATGCTTGACTTTGTGAAAGCTTGAAGTAAAAGGCTTTAAAAGTAAAGGTAGTGAGACCAATGCCAATTATTGTAAGATGTATGTAATGCTGCTGAAATGAAGATTGCAACTGTTCTTGTAATAATTTATTAAGAGTTTTTTAGGTGGAATGACTATTGTGAGTGCAAGTCACTATGTGAGATGTGTGCAAAGTGGTACAAGAAAGTAAATCTAATCTAGATTTGGCCTCTAAGAGGCTATCCCTTAAATTGGAGGTTGTACTATGCAGATGTCCAACAGGGAGAATATCCCTCTGACTTCGCACAGTAGCTCAAGAGATTGTCGGATGTCCAACATGGGGAGAACCTAGATCTCAAAGTTCTCTTCTGACTTCATACACAATCTCTCTTGCGTTTCCAATCAAGCAATAGCAACTTAAAGATTTCCCTATTAGGACTACTTCACACTGACCAGCCCCGGTTCTGATGTACGCCACACCAAAGATCAAGCCGAAGCTCGCAGAGGAGGGGACAGAGCAATACTAAGGGGCGTTGAGGGGATTGGTTTATTTGCCAAATTGAAATAACTGAAAATAAATTGCAAAAAGGAAATCTAACTACGAATTGAAATCTAACTAAACTAATCTAACAAAATGAAACCTACTCTAAATGTTTTGCGGTGCTTGTGATAAATTTTAAGGTTAATTTTAACTTTCCTTTAGGTGAGAATTGTAAGTTTGAGCAAAATTGAGCCAAAATGAACAATCACACAAAGACATTGTTTCCCCTAGGGGAAAATGAAGAGTGGGGACTATGTGGCCAACTTATTTTATTAATAAGATTACAATGATATTTTGGGATGTGTGTGGTTCCTTATATGGACAAGACCACTAAGCTTACAAGTTTTCCAAAGTCTTTATTGAAGAAGGAGGTTCTCTCGGGTGTCCCGAAATGTCCAAATCCGCCAAATTTTGGCAGAGTATCCCCTTGTTTAATCGCCAACCTGCAAAAAACAGCAAGGTACTTGTCCCAAAATGCTGCAAAACAACTATTAGAAGGTGCATGCAAAGAAAGGTTAAAGTTGTACAAAAGATCTATAAAAAATTCTAAGTGAAAAAACAATTAAACTAGTATTTTACAACACTAAAATAAGCTAAATATTTAACTCTTTTAGTGACTTCTGTTTGTTGTTTGGACAGCAAACAAATGAGCACTTAGTTTGCTAGATATTGAAATAAAATGCTCTTAAAAAGAAACTACTTATTAGCTTTAAAAGATCTAGATAAAGTACTTGCTAAAAAGTTGATTGTTTCCTTAGATCTAGTTTAAGATGAAGACTTGAAACTTGAATCTAGATCTAGAATTGCATGCATGCATAAGTAAAGAAGCTAAATCTAATCTTTCAATTAAAATTCAGATATAACTAATGCATGCAATTTAAAGTAACCAAATAAGATGAGATTTTGTGAAAGAGAAAAAGTGTAAGCTTGAGCTTGGAACTTATTGGGTGATGGGGTCTTTCCTTCGTGACAAACTGAGGACCTACATTCTCGAAAGCCTTAAAGCTTGTGGAAGGTACAAACAAGTCCAACCACTTCTTCAAGGATGAGGACTTGTAAAGCTTAGAAACACTTGCACAAAACCGTTAAATATCGGTGCTCCCTACACATGAAATCTAGATAGCATGTAATTAATCTAAATTTGCATGCAAATCTTTAACCGCATATGTAAAAAGACAAAAGATCCTAAGATACAAACTAGTTTAAAGGATCTTTCCTAACGGGTGACAACACCCCTTCAAAGGCCAACAATAACAAATAGAATGCAAACAAAATAAGCAAAGGTTACCTCATATATGAATTGCTAAACATCAAACATCCACACAAAGAATGCTAGCCACCATATGACCTCCAAAGTCTTCTTTATTCCAATGAAAATATTACATCAATAGTACATCAAGCCAAGACCATACTCCCATTAACCAAACCATGGAGGAGATGACTTGCTTATATCGCAATTTGGGTGACAATCCCAAAGCAAATTCGTGTGACAAGTGGAAGAGGGCGCACTTCTTTATGAGGGCAAATGGCAAGAGGAGGAGTAGATGGAATGACACCTCTCCACTTGATGAGATGACTCGCCATACACAAGAAAGAGATGTGAGGTTGAGAACTCGCCACATGTGTGAGGTAGGAGGAGAGGGCAAGTCATCCCTCTTGGGATTGACGCCCCTCCTCTAGAATCCGCCAAGTATGCAAGAGAGGGCAAGTCCCAACTTTGGGATCTCCTCTCTTGGACACCTCAACACCTAACTCGCCTTCTCTCTTGAGTTCGCTTGCCACCTCTCCTTTGACTCAAGACATGAGAGAAACATGTCCCCGACATGTTTCCTCAATTAAAGGCTTGCTGATTTTTTATTATTTTTTGCCTTTTTATTGACTTTTTTGAGAGAAAGTGGTTTTAAGTGATTAAATAATCACTATTTACCCTCAAAAAGGTGTTAGTTAGGTAAAGTGGGTATTCTGGATGTGAAAACGAATACCCCCAAGGAATACAATGCCTCCTGGTACCAGTTTCCTAACTTATGACTTATTTACAAATAAAAAATCTCATTTTGCAGGAAATTTTTTATTGACTGAAAACATTAAAAAATCCTAGGGGGGCACTTAGCGCAATTTCCATATGACTCAATTTTGATGGCTAGCATGGTAATATACATTAGACACTAGGCTTAGATTTTCCAAGCTAAGGCCTAGCCATCAGTACACACTCCAGCTTTGGAGGAAATGGGTAAGAAAACTCAAAAATTATAACTCGCTTCAAAATTAATTCAAGCAAGAAATAATTAATGAGTGAAAAAAACACTCTAGAGTTATGCACTCATGTTTAAGTCTTAGGAGGCTAAGCCTTTTACAAATTCATCATGCTAGGTTCATCTTATTACAATGCCCCATGGGGGGATGGAAATGCGTTATAGAGAAGAAAGAGAAAAGGTGACCAAATTGGTCGGCTAGAGTTCTGAACTCTGATTTTGAACACATCCATGTTCAATCTTTGGTGGCTCAACTGCAAGTCCATCCTAGTGCAACTTGATGGGTAACACTACCTAATGGCATTTACATTTGACATGACTCCATCCGTATGTTGTATTGGACTTGTGTCCATGCCCCAGATTGATGGCTACATTGGATCACTTGAGCCCCTCTTTGGACAATATACTTTGCATGGATATGAGCATTGATCCTTTGGAGGACTTTGAAGAGACCACCTTGCAAACTTCTTGGAGGACACCCCACTTCTTATAAGGACATTAGGCTTCCTATGAGAACGTCACACCTTGTAGAGACAACCTTGCACTTTGGGGAGGACGTGGCACCTTTTTTAGGCGACTTTGCACCTTTTGGAGATGACTTTACACTTGGATGATGAAACATTATACCCTTTGGAGGGAACGTTCCACTTTGAGAGCCTCTACACATGACTTTTGACATTATTTGAGTGAACCGTCCACTTTTGGAGACCACGCGTGTGACTTTGAGCATGCATTTATGGAGGATGTCTTACCTTTTGAGCATTTTACTTCATCTTGGGAGCATCGTTGGGGGTCTTTTGACCCATCCTCCCTTGTATCATGGATATTTTATGTAATATGACCTTATCTCTAGGACTTGTAGAGAGATAAAGGCAATTTTATATTTTCTTGGGGTTTAAGCTAGGAAAATATTGTTATTTTAATGAGAAGGGTGCTAGAGATCTCATGTAAATAGAGAAGCACTTTTCATTTGTGAATCATTACTAGAACTTGTAGAGAATATTACTTGTCTACTTTTTCTCTTCTATATTTGTTATGGATCTATGTTGCAGGAAACGCCCCCCCGGTTGGCATACTTGTACCTGAAATACCTGGAAACGTCGAAAGGGTACAAAACGCCTTGGAAATGTTGCTAGCCATACCACACAGTGTTTCCAAATTGGAAACGTTGTACGATACGACCAGTGACGTTTCCAAATTTGGAAACGTTGTATGGTATAACCGGTGGTGTTTCCAAGGCGTTTCGGTCATTTTTAGTGATGTTCTGAGCACTTTTTGGAAGTTTCCAAGCTGATCTAAGTGCCCGAGAAGGGCATGGGACCCATAGGGAAATGTCACCTTGTCTGTGCCAACAACCCTTTAAGACAAAACAAAGATAAGAGACTGAGCTTTGAGGAGTTTATGACCTCGGTAATTAATCTAAGTTGCACGAAACGAGGAAACGTTTCCAAGTTTCCGAAACCGGGACGGTACGAAACAGGCCCCCAAAAAATGGAAACGTCCGGGGAAACACCGAGGGAAACGCTGTATATAAAAAAATAAAAAAATATATATGTATATATAGTTTTTTTTAAAATAAGACATTATATTGCAAGAAAAACATAATGATGCAAAAAAAATGCAATAATGATGCAAGAAAAACATAGAAAATGCAAAAAAATATATATTTGACTGTTTGGGGGCCCCATGGCCCCCTTTTTTTTTCTTATTTCGCCTCAAAGACGCCTGAAACGCTGGTCATACGGGCCAGTACGGCCAGGAAACGCGACCGGTCGTACCGTACGGTGTTTCCAAATCGGGAAACGTCGTACAGTACGGCCAAGGGCGTTTCCTGGTCGTACCGTACCGGTTTCCGAGTTTCGTACCGGTTTCCTACCCGAAACAGAAGGGGGGGAGCGTTTCCTGCAACTTAGTAATTAATGGTAGTATTAAATTCTTAAAGTAAAAGGATAGACCACCAAGAGAGGTGTTATGTGAGAACAACGTGTTGAACAATGTTTGAAAGAGTGGTTGATTACCTAGTAAGGATGGTACACCAAAGAGCTTTTGGAGAATGGAAGGTTGCAAGGAGCTAAAAATACTCCTTATGGAAAGAAAGCTACATTTCTTACAATGAAGGAGATGTTTATAGTCTCTCCTAAAGGGAGGTATGGAGGGAGGATCATGGGTGACAACATAACAAAGATGTCTATGCATATGTTTACACTCTTCAGCGTACCAACGGTTCATGGGATAGAGGCCAACAGAAGGGGCACGAGTGTTATGGCAAGTGGTGTGGGGATAAGAATCGGGAAAAAATCCCCAAAGGACCCCAAATAGTAGGTCATATTTGGCTTTGGTTGTAGTAAGAGAAGACGTGTACGCAATGTGTGGGACTACTAGGAAAGTCGAGAAGCATAAGCATCTGTGTACTTGATGTTGAAGTGTGTCATGGTATACAAGGAGTCAAGTGAGTGTATGGTGAGGGGTGGAAGGGGGAATCGAGGAAGGTAAATGCAATGTATACATGATCAATAGTAAATACAATGTATACATGATCAATAATAGGGAGAGGGTGACATAATCCATCATGCTAGCACCCCTATTGCAAGGAAAACAAATGAACCTATTGGAGTCCCAAAAATGCGAGAGACCATTGAGAAGAAAGAGGTCATGGACTTCTCCCAGTTCGAGAATGTGTCTCCTATAGGTTGCAATGGGACCGGATGTGTCAATTGAATCTCTCTCAAGACCCACCTCATCATGATCAAGCTCCACCAAACACAAACCATCCTCATATCGATCATGCATCGATGTCTGTAAATCTATCATCTGAACCCCAATGTCACCTAGAAGGAACAACCACTAAAGAGCAGCCATGAAATCTCCAAGTAAAGGTCCAACAAGGGGTCACTATCCAAGCAAAACACAACTTGAGGATGCAAGGGGAAAGTAGCAAACAACAAAGAAAGTATCCCAGGAACGAGAGGTAGATCCACCTCGAACCCGAACCCACATGAATCTGGAATGCTCTTTTGAATCCACGACTAACATTCTAGTTAGGAGGGCTCACGAATAAGGTAGGAAACAACCCCAAAACCCCAAAGTCCATTGACATCTGAGTCTCATGTATAAATATACAAGAACCCATTGATCCTGTCATAGAAAGTAGTGTTCTCTCAAGACTCTCATGTGTCTCAGTGAGAAAAGCAAGGCCTTAATAAGTGACAACATCCTGAAAAACTCCCTGGAGATGACCAAATAGAGCCATCGTAGCTCTGATGGGCGATGAATATGGAAGAGGGCCCCCCTTACCCTCGCGAGGGCATCATTTCACCAACCAAGGGCGAGACCAGGCTCTGAGGTCCCAAATCACCCCCCACTTGCCCTCCTTCCTAGTAGCAACTATCTATTCTCTAGATTTCCTGACTCCCCCATCAAGAAAGATCTTGCGGGGGAGGAAGTCGATCCACATTTTGGCTCTAAGGATGTGAATACAATCTTCCAAGGACAAAAACCGAATGACTAGAGTTGAGCTATTTGTGTTCCAAACCCTATCCAAGCCAACATCCTTCAAATCCAAGGTGTTGTGGATGAAGGATAACTCGGACTGAAACGGGTCAAAGGAGGAAGAGGGGAGACCACAAACCTTGTGGTTCAATTCCTCTGACCACATTAGTGTCCTCTCCTCGATATTGGCCTGGACAATTGTCTCCACAACTAGGGGTGCTTTCTTTCCCTTCACAACTTGAACCTAAGATTCTTGCCCATCAACCTGTTTCTGCTGTTTCTGAATTATTTCATCTCACTTTTCCTTGATTTTCGACATTTCAACATGAAGGGGCACCCATTTCATCCAATGGCTTAGACATGTTGCAGTCCTCAAATTATAGGAGCATTCCATTTCTGCAAGGGACATCCCAAGTGAAGTCCCCAAGTACTAAGGGCATACAAGGGATGGAAAGGAACGTTTCCAATCAAGTCCTTGAGTTTGGGAAGCATGGGAAGCGTATGGGACAAGTCCCCATGGAACACTGCCACATAAAAATTTTAGTTTTTGAAACATATTAAGATATTTACAAAGGAGAAGCAAAAATTGGAAGGTATATACAATCTTTACTATATCGTCTTCCTCCACATATAATTTTAATAATATAAACACCAATTTATTGCTCTTTTATTTTTCTCTTTTGAACAAGTTTTGGGCTGAAAGCCTAGAACAATAGCAGTGATAAACATGTTCCAGCTATACCATTTCATAAATATATTACATAGAAGAGCCATACATGAAGTTTAGCATCCCGAACTCTCTCCACAACAACTTGGATATAAGAGAATTGTCACAAGTATACATCATCATTGTGGAAAGAAATGGATCTCTTAGTGAAACCACAAATGGAACAAACACTTCATCTGTAAATTTCCCAATGCTCTGTGATCCAAGTACTTCGAACAAACTCTGGTGGATACATTCCCATAAGTAAAATGCTACAGTACGAACAATATATCTTTGTCATGGAAAAACGGATTTCCATTTCCTTGTATGGGAGAGCTGTCACAAGCAAGACACATCTTCTTGGAAAGAAACAAATCTCTTAGTACAAATGGAAAAAACTCTAAATCTTCTACTGCCATTTCATATAAGCTGTTGGGGCAGGCTTTCATGGAAACCATTGCGAGAAAATAACCAACTAAAGTGCAAGAAAAAACTTTCCTACAAGCATGAGCATTCACTACTAGATGGAAATTAATGCTAAGAGCAGTAGAATTACTTTCTGGTAAATGTTTGAGTAAAACTTTCAAGCTTTCTCAGCCATTATCACCCTCATCAGCGCTCACTCCACCTTCATTTGCAGACTGGAATGAGATTGTGAATGTGATATACCATTTTAGATTATAATTATCCACAAGCGTGGTAATCAGACCAGACTAAGTCCACATATCATTATAAAGGACTGACTCAAATGGGTATCAAACATTAGTGTCAAGATGTCATAATTGATCAAGAAACTTTTCATAGAGCCTCTGCCATCAACTAAGTAATCAGTGTAACAGTCCCGACCTACCGATGCAGGCCAGATAACAAATTTTCTGTTCAATATTCTTTATACACATCGATCTACTTGGAAAAGAGACCAGAGTGCATGTACTTTAAGCTCTCTACATGTAGAAGCATTTTCATCCAGACACACCTGCTGCAGCAATTACTCCTCCTGGAGTAACCACACGATTGCTGTATAGCCAAAAGTGATTATGTGGCAGCAAACTGCACCCGCTATTTAAATCCTGTCACTAGCAGAATTAAAAGCATTAGTTTCACAACAATAAGTTTAACCATTCTTAACTTTCCTTCTCTAGTGTACATGCTCATAGAAAATCTCATCGAAAAAGGGTCCAAACTGTAACTAAACCTTATAAATAAAGCTATCATCTACATTGCACATAAAACTGTTGAATGACAACAGAAGGATAAAACTATTTATTATCATTCTGGAGGCATCTCAACATGTTAGTAGAGCAGGATACGAAAACAGTTGATTCAATTGTCTTCAAGTATGTATACTAGAAAGGAGAAAAAAAAGTAGTTTTGCTACACTCATAAAGACCACAAATGTCATTCATACAATGTTCCACCTTAGAGATGTGTACACCAAAGGCCAGATAATTTCAACTTTCAAGTGAAAAGCTAGAGAAATATAGAGACAGAAAGCTCACCATGGTTAAGGAACATAATGTCTGAGAGAATAAGAATTCGTAACATGCTTCTGATCCACCATCTTCAATACATTTTAACATAAAGGGGACGGAGGCAGCATAGAATAGAAAAGAATGTTTATTAAAATTCAAAACATCCACGAGGCCAAATGACCTATATCATATATGGAACAGAACAGCTTACATTCAATGCGACATTTCTTCTACAAATTTGAAAAAAAAAAAAATTATGGAGGTAATATGCAATATTTGGATAGAGAGAAAGTTTGGGCTACTCATATGGATTTGAACCCTCAGCTGGGTCACCTAAACCAGAGGTTGGCTTTCAGTAACTTGTCTCTAGTGCACATCATCCTTTATGCTCTATTTGTTGCTATGTTGCAGGAAACGTCACCCCCCCCCTCACAATCATCAATGTTTCTAGCTGGCAGTGCGGAAGCGCATATTGAAACATCTGAAAACATTTCAAGGAAGTTTACAAATTTGGAAACATACCCTTAAATCCCAGACTGAGTTTCTGACATTTCAGCCCAAACAAGCGTGTTTCAGGCCCAGAAAAGTGCTTCAAAGGAGCATGGACCCATTGCAAGCACACAAATGCCTAGTGACAAGAAAACAATGCCGAATTAAGTCTAAAATCATTCTAATTTTCTTGATCATTTTATTAAAATTTGCAAGATAATGTGATATTCAAAAAATACATATATATTTTTTGAAATATCAGTATTCTTTTGTAATTTTTAAATACCACATTTCCATGTTTCCAAATTTGGAGGGGTCATGTTTCCACAGCATACCCGTTTCCTTGTTCCATGCAACTTAGCTCTGTTGTGTCCTCTACATGACCCTCTTGAAATGTTGCTTCCCAACTATTGTTCTCTAGTTTTCTTCCCTTCCTGATGTGGCTATATTATCAAAGCAAAATAGGAAATGTTGCTCTATCTCCACTTCTACTTTTCCACATATCTAGCATGTCTTGTTATGCCATTCCTCTTCGGGTTCCTTCCATATCCCTGTCTTGCATCTTAATCTTTCTTACGTGGGCCAATATCTGCTTTACTCTTCATGGGATGTTGAGTTTCAGGTAATCTTGAATTCTGATTTCTACCTTCAAGTTGTAGTTATCTATGTACTACCATTGCTTCCTCTTGGAGTTTCTTTTCCATTTGCCTTTTTCTAAACATTCTTGTAAGTGGAATCTCAACTCCTTTGATCGTGAGAGAGGCATTATTCAAGAAACTGCATGATATTGGCATTTTTGAGACTCTCTTGGCAGCCATCATGAGACTTTATGATCAGGTCCTTGTCCGACTCCACACAACACATGACCTCTCAAATCTCATTAGAAGCACCATTGGGGTCTAGAAGGGATATCCTCTCTCTCCCGCTTTGTTTGGGATCTATATTGATGAGCTAGAGTCATTTCTAGCAGGGCAAATCCAAGATGGAGATGGTTTCCTTCTTCATCATGTGTTCATCTCTATCCTTATGTTTATTGATGATGTGATCCTTATGGCCTCCTCTGCCAAGGAGCTGCAGACACAGCTAGATGTCCTTTCACAGTGTTGCGATCTTTGACAATTGACTGTCAACCTTGGTAAAACCAAAGTAATGATCTCTTATACATCTCCTATACATCGCAGCAGACCCTCTGTGTGAGGTGGCAAGGGCTAGAACAAGGTGGATGGAATTCATTTTCGCTGCGGGGGAAAATATTTCATTATAATCAATTCCTTCAACTTGAGAAAATCATCTGGCAACTAACCGGGCCTTATGTCTTTCAACACTTTCATGTGATGCATACTTAGTTCTATACACCAATTTACATTTGACAAGTACTCTTCCTTTCAAAAGAGCTACAAGATCTCAAGTATCATTCACCATTAAGGAACAATATTCATCATCCATTGTTGTGTCCCAATCTAGATGGCTAGAAGTTTTTGAAATGTTTATGGATCATGAGTCTCTGAAACTTGATCCAAAAGAGAGGAAGCTCGCTGGAACTATGAATGTGTATGACGTTGATCTGTAGGATCATCGGCAAGATCACCAACTACTTCTCGTGTTGTACAAATCCATTTCGGAAGTTGTGGTGCTAGTGCAGGTTCATGTTCAATGGACCCAACTAGAGGAAGGTGAGAAAGCAGAGGTGGATTTTCATCCTCACTGTCGTCACCTGAAGAAGAAACTACAATAGGATCACTGACAGAAAAGTTGGGTAGAGAAGATGGCACAGACGCCGAAGATGGCTCATAGGCCTAAGATGGCACAAATGCTGAATTAGGCTCACGGGTTGAGAGATCTCACCAAACTTAACATCTCTCCTCGTAATAATTTCATTGGAATGAGGTTGAAGAAGTCTACAACATTTTACATCTTCAGAATATCCAACAAAAATGAACTTCTCACTATTAGGCTATAATGCTTTCATTTTCTCATTAGGAATTTGAGCCCATGCTTCACTACCAAACACACGGAAGTGGCGTACATATGGTTTAATTTTACTCCATGCTTAATCCAGTGTTATATTTTTTAAAGCCTTTCTAGGAGTGCAATTTACTATACAATTGCCACAATTAATGGCTTCCGCCCAAAAATGAAAACTCAATCCCTTAGTTTGGATCATACAATTTGCCATTTCCTTTAATGTGTGATTCTTTCTCTCAACAACACCATTTTGTTGTGGTGTATATGGAACAATATGTTGCATCTGAATGTCGTGTGCAATGCAGTAAGTTGTAAATTTGTTGTTAACATATTCACCTCTATTAGTTGATCTTAACCTCTGAAGTTGATGTCCAGATAGATTTTCTACCAAGGCCTTGTAGGCCACAAACATGTCAAAAACTTCAATCTTACATTTTAAGAAATAAACCCAAGTGCATCTGGAGAAGTCGTCAATGAAAGTTAAGAAGTACTTGCAACCAAAGAAAGAAGGAGAAGGAAGCGGCCCACACAAATCACTAGGAAAAAGCTACAAAAGAGCCAAGCCATGCTAAAGGGCACATTTGTCAAAACTATCCCAATGATGTTTTCCAAGAACATAACCAACACAAACACCATCTCTGCAAGAAACGAGAGGAAGACCAGTCATCATAGTTTGATTACATAGCTACTGCAATGAACGATAGTTTAGATGACCAAACCGCTCATGCCAATGTTTGTTCAAGTCATTGCTATGAGCAATAAAAACTGATGGAAAAGATGATGACCCAAAGTTGTCAAATTTGTACAACCAGGTAATATTAACAATTCCAATTGCTAGAACATGCTTAGGATATTTTAAATCCTTGATTACAACGTGGTGAGGTGAAAACTCTATTATTTTACCTTCACCCGAATGAGTGATTTGGCATACTAATAGAAGGTTGCAGGAGAGACTTGGAACACATAATACATCATTAAGATGACCAACATCTAACTAAATCGTTCCAAACCCTACAACACTAAGAGATCTATCGTCACCAACAAATATTTCTTTGGTGTTACATTCATTAAGAGTAGAAAAAATGGCTTTATCCTTAGCCATATGATAAGATGCTCCAAAATCAATCGGCCACCCATTAGAAGAAGAAGTAAATGTTGCATTGAAGAAAAAACTAGAAGCGGAAAGTGCATGTCCATGAAAGGAGGAGTTGGAAGATGAAGAATCAAGATTGATGTTGTGCTTCTTCATTCTTGCTTCTAAGGCCTCCAGCTTTTTAAAACATTTTCCCACAAAATTTGCAATTTATTCTTACTTTTTTATTTTAGTCCTTTGTCACCATTGGGAGTACAAGCTCGTTGAGAGGGTTTGGGACCTTTGTTTTGCTTATTGTTGCGAGGATGTTGCTTCTTTGGATGCTTGGATTTATCCTTCTGTTGGACCACTAAGGCTTTGTTAGATGTACATGCAGTGTTGATCACTCCAAGATGCAAGAGTTTATCTTGCTCTCTAATCAAAGAATCACAAAAAGATTCAAGAGAGGGTGGTTGTAAGCAGCCCCTAGAGCTTCTCTGGTGGAGTGAAAAGTAGATACAAAAACAAAATATGCACTATCAAGCTTTGCAAGAATAGCATATATACATCAATCATTTTTCATATCTATTTTACAGTTTGCAAGTAAAAGTTTGAGCATTTTGAACTTAGGTAGACTATCTTCAATGCAAGAGAAATCATTGGGATTTAAAGAAATTAATTGGTTTTCAACCTGGTGGGCTCCGATCTCATTGTGTTTACCAAATACGGCTTCCATCTTTTTCTAAGCTTCATCTGGGCCATCAATTCCTTGAAGGTGAAACTATAAATCACTAGAGATGGACATTATGATTAATCTACACGCTTCGTCATTTTTATTATCCCATTTGGCTTCTTTGCAACATCAATGGGGGCTTTTTCTTTTACCAAGGTAATCTAGTAAAGTCCTTTACTTCATAGTACATCCTCCATATGGGATTTCCATGAGAAGTAGTTGGCACTGGTAAGCAAAAGATCACTTGGACTAGCCATGTTAAAATATGTAGGCAAGATGGCTTTAAAAGCACAAATTGACTATCTGAATAGAAAGCTCTCAAAAAAATAGGAAGTTTCACAAAAACGACACTAAAAACGGACTTCGAATGTCAAAGTTATGCCCTTTTTAAGAAAGGTATAAAAGGTAACCAAAGTGGTATGTGACAAGTAGAGGTTGGTACACGTTGTGATGGATGCACAATGAAGTTGTTGACTAAAAAGCATTCCCTTCCTTCTCTAATTTTGTCTATAAGCTCACTTTTACAAATAAGTTACTTATAAAGTCACTCACTTTTATAAAATAAATGAGAATCATTTTTACAACGAAGTTAATAAATTAAGGTTGCATCCAAAAAAAACTTTAAAAAGAACAATAAAAATACTTTATAGTGATTCAATTTTATAATTCAAGTGAAATAAATTTACAATTTTGCATGAACTTTTTCAAAAAGTAACTTAATGAAAAGAAAGACTTGAACTCAAGATCTTAATTTAATAAAAGTAGCTTTCAACCAAGTGGGCTAAGCCAAAATATAAAGCAAATGTTATGAAGAAGGGGGGCCTTATTTTTTACTCCTTGCTTGGAAGTCCCTCCTTACCCCAAAAAACCTTGTTTTTGCCTTGACTTCAACATAGCCGCACACAAAAACAAGAAAAATTCCAAAAAAATAAACAAAAAATTCTAAACTTAACAATATTGGGTTTAGATCTCGATTAGCTTGCCCGGAAAATGGAAGTTTCCTCTTTATTTCTCATTTCCTGGGATCACATAAAACACAAAGCAAAGAGCATACGCAAAGAAGAAAACACTTTCCGCTCTGTTTCTAATTTGCTAAAATCACACGGAGCGCACGGCAAAGATCATACGCAAACTAGAAAGAGTAGCAAACCGAGAATATAAACAAACAACAAAAATATTAACATAGTAAAAAAAATTAAAACGTGTGATGAAACTTCATACCTCCGAATCTCGCAAAAATGGTTGTAGCTTGCACAAACAAAAACCTTTTCAGGTGGAACAAAAAGTGTTTCATGTTAGAATATAGAAGATGGTGTGCTCGTTTTACCATTGACGATACCCTCGTCACCCAACCATAGGCCGAAGCCACCCTCCGAGCACCTTAACCTTGACTGAGAATTTCTCCGGAAGCAAACCCTAGGCTAGATAGCCAAAC
>SNQJ01S0003642.1:405432-425727 GCA_010110895.2 Picea sitchensis
AACAAGAGAATTAGGGTTTCTGCAACTGCTCCTGCTAGTAACCCTAGCGGCAGTGTCCTGGAAGCTGCTTCTGCTAGTAACCCTAGCGGCAGTTCCTCAGCGAGCTCAATATCCTAGCGGCTATGTTTCCTTCCAGTGTTTAGACTGAATGAAGGAGGTGTGGGCCCATAACCTGTTAGAATATAGAAGATGGCGTGCTCGTTTTACCATTGACGATACCCTCGTCACCCAACCATAGGCCGAAGCCACCCTCCGAGCACCTTAACCTTGACTGAGAATTTCTCCGAAAGCAAACCCTAGGCTAGATAGCCAAACAAAGTGTAGCGCATCTTCCTCCAAGGATAGCGCACCAACAATAGTTGATCAGATAGTCCAAACCCTAGCCAAGATATAGGCCAAGCCAACACCCAAACTACTAGTTGCAGCAGCTGCACCTGCAGCTCTCCTCCACACGTGCGCACCAGTCTGGGAACTACAGTGCACACCAAACTGGGAACTACAATTCTGAGATGCTGTCAAATGAGAACTGGCGCCCTGTATTTATAATGGTTCTGCCAAATTTGCTGGGGCCGACTTCTCCTTCTGGATATGTGTCTGTTCAGTATATTATAATTATTTCTGGTCGACTTCTTCTCTTGGAGGCTAATAACCTAATATAAATTATATTCTTGAGCCGACAAGACTTCTAGGGTTATTTAGTCAACTCATTAGGGTTTACTCTTGCTTTCCGGAGTCTTCTATTCTCGTCAGATTCACACGTGGAGATAAATACCTCCCGCAGCTACCATAATATTAACATTTCCAACTGAAAGCGGTGCATTGGACGCAATGGAATTATGGAATAGCCTGTTCAACCCAAAAATGCACAGAAATAGCAAAATCCAAAATATTTTGATGCATGCGGCGACACAAGTTGAATATCTCGATCAACAATGGGAGCGAGTCTTCATACGGGCTTCGATGCCATGTTCAACAAAACAAAGTATTTCCACACAAGACAAACACCTTAAGCAACCGCTCACATAATCAAATCAAAGATCAGTACACCAATGTTTTACGTGGTTAAAACCCACAAAGAGGGGAACAGTCCACAACCCCAACCAACGCAACCACTTGAGGCAATATATTAATGCAAAAGAAAAATATTTTACACAAGAGTTTCTCACAATCGATCTTCAACAAATGATCCTCCGTGCTTTTTGTTACACCTCAGATTCACTTCAATGTACACTACATTTTTTCGCGAGATGTGACCCGTCATATGAACAAACTATGTACATCCTTGTATCATGATGAGCCAAAAGTGCGGTTGCCTTTGTACTCATGTATTGTATTGGGCCATGCTTGGATGTCTATGTATCGGTGAGGGGCCTAGGTGGTATCTCCAGACCCCTTATGGTCGATCATGGCCCATCCTTTTAGTTCCCATTTCAAGATATGCATTGCTCTTATGGCTTTGGTTGATTGCCCCTTGGTGGCAGTAAATCACCATCATGTCGGTCATTTATGATCTAGGTAGGCATGCAAGCATCTTGGGATGGATCTACTAGGACACATGATCTAAGGGAACTTCTAGTCTCTCTCACTTCTTTGTATGTAATGTAAAAGTGTTGCTCATATTGTAAAGGTTTTCATGCTTATTTAAAGCACACTTATCTTATGCCTAAGCATGGACTCCTATCTTATGTATTTATCACACTTTGGTCGTCTACTCTTAGAGATGATTCTACAGTTGCTCCCTCAGTTTCACATTTCCAGAGGCATTTCATAGTTCTCGAGGTGGTACACGTATCCCAATACACTAGTCACATATTCCAAAATACATTTGGGCTATTTTCACTTGCATGGGTCACCCCTCCACGTGCCACGTTGAAGATTCCAGAACGCTCTTTCATTTCATCACTTTTTGAGCCATTTATTGCTTGATGGGAGGGACAACCCACACGTATGGACTTTATGATGGTCGTTGGGTTATATTGTGACTTGATTTGACTTGGAGGGGCCTTTTCCATGTTTTATGGAGGTTCTTTGTTGGAGCTATGGACATGATCACACCTTGGAGGTATCTTGAAGGTTTATGAGCTTGATTTGGGAAGTCGTCCACTTTTTTAGGGTCTTCTCACTCTTTCCATGAGGTCATTCCACATTTGGAGGCTATACATTAGCCCATTCCTTGCTTATGATGACTCTACACCATGTTTTGAGGCTTGGACTACACATTTTCAAGGGAGCATTGAGCACCTACACCAAATCGGCCCCTCCTTTTGTGAGACATCCCCTTCTCATGAGGGTTTTATGTACATGTGGCATGTTTTACTTGTAGTTCGACTTAGTCTCCTTCATTGTGTGGATGACAAGTCAGTTTTTGTAATTATCCTAGGTTAGATTTTAGAAGATAGAAAATAATAAAGAATGAGATAGATGTAGAAGCCTCGTCCATAAATAAAGGCTCTCCTTTCATTCCAATTTGTTGTTGTTGGATATCATTTGAGAATACAATTTGTTGAATATCTACGTATTGGAGGTTTTGGTGTCAATTCTTGGAGCTCTATCTTTCTTGGTTATTTTCTTGGTGCATCAAAAATTTGTTATGAATGTTCAAGACTTCTACTAGCTAGCAAGATCGATCCATTTGAAGGGTTAATTAACCACTTGGAAGGAAGACGTCTAGGGTTTCTATCTCTTTATCTTCTTTGTTGGTTTGGTAAGTGCTCAATCTCTTGTCTTGTTTTTCCTTCGGTTCCTTGGCAAGGATTTCAAGTATTTTATTCAAGCCATAATTGTTCTTGTTGTTGAAGGCTTTTCCCTTATGGAATCCCTTCTTGTAGTGACTTGGTCCTCATACCTTATCTTGATTAGCTGAGGGATTACTCTACCCCTAGGGTTCTAATCTCTTACCCTAATCCTTGAGATATAAGTGACCAAATCTTAGAGGGGCATACTTCTTGAAGCCATAAGCCCTAATTGGAGAAAGACACTTGTCTTCTCCCAACAACCAACCAAAAACCATAAAATTCAAAATCATTTTATTTTTATTCATTTAGAAGAAAATATAATGGTGAAAAATCAAATAAAAACCTTTATTTAGATTTATTTCATAGTCTAGTGCAAAGTTAATGGTTCATTTCATTTCCTAGACTAATTTATTCAAGGGTTTGTGCTTTATTGTTGATTTCTAACCCTAATACGGTAAAACAACCCTATAAAAAGGTGCTACAAGATCTTATCTAACGTCTCATGGGCTGATTTAAGGCTTTCTCAAATCTGGAAAATAAATTACAACAAACAAAAATCATATTTGGTGAAACCCTAAGGCTAGGGTTTGGTGTTTAAAGGTGCATTCTTACTCACACCTAACCACTATTTCATTTCTAGATTGCTTCTATAAGTTTCTCTTACATATCTAGTGGTGAATCTAATCTCTAAAATGCTTATAATTGCTCATATTTTTGGAGATTATTTTGGTGAAGTCCAAGTGCTAACATGGAAACCCTAGAGGGATTCACCACTTATTTTGCAAGTTCTTGCTTAGTTAATGGTTATACACCTTTAGAACTTGTTTCTAACACTTGTTGGATTGTTGTTGCATGGTATAGCTCTTGCCCAAGTGTAAACATCTAAGACGTCTTGCTTTCTAGTGCATTAATCTCTCTCTTGGATGGTCTTTTTTGCTCTAAATCTGAAATTTCTACGTTATTTTATCATACAGTAGATTTAGAAGTAGTGGACAACTTTAAGCTTGTCCTTTCTTAGCATCTAATCAATTGGTAAGCATAGCACACATTGCACCATTGATTTATGCTAGTTGTTTTCACTCTTCGTGCCTTAAGTATGGAACCAGCCATTTCCGGTCCAAAACCTTGAACAGGAACTGGTCAGACTGGCCAGTTTTTCCGGTTCTGATAACACTGTTTCACACACAGAAATTACTCCACAACCACAAAACACACTAGAGCAACCACAGTATTTACCATAATTGCTCCTTATACCAAAAGTTTCCACCGGCACCTTTTATTGATACTCCAACAGCAACTAAATATTACTCCAACAGTAAATAAATCAATTCAAGCAAAAAACAAAATAGGTCGCTCTGTCAGCGATGAAGAGCAAAACCATAGTATTTACCCTGGAAACCCAAATGGGAAAACCAGTTTCAAGTAGTTGCTCAGTCTCTATTTCGACAATCTCTAGTTATAATGCAGCTCATGGCTCTATGGCCATTCACAATTTACAAAGTTCCTCTTGTGCATTGTCACTTAATGGCCAACAAAGAGCACTTTCTGAGTCTAATTACAACAAGATATAGGCAGAGATGGGGTAATGGGAAGGCCAAAAGACCTAACACTTCATTTCCCATTCCCAGCTCTCTTCTCACCTATTTTCATTTTTATTTCTCATTTAATATTTTTTTCCTCTTTTCTTTTCCTTTTTTTTTTTTGAAACTTGCAATGTCCTTTTCTTTTATTTAACTTTCATTAATTGTCCAATCACACCTAGGTATTAAGTCTTACAACCATTTGTCTTGTTCAAAACCATTTCAGATCAGCCAAGAAGAATTTGGAAGTTGTTTTGAGTGATGGTAGGGTTGATGACGGCTAGAGAAGTGACAAAGGACAGATCGTGAAGGTGATCCAAATGATGGCAAATTGTGTCTACAAGTTGTCTGGCGTGTTTTTAGTGGACCCCAATTCATCAACAGGGTGCCCACAAGGAGATTGCAGACGATGAGTTTCTCACACAATTATTGGAGTCATTCTGCGTGAATTGGGTTGGATCGGTAAGTCAACCACCAGTTGTCTTTCAAACAACTATCTAGGTTGTGAGCAAACCCATAGTGACAGATAAATGAAATTTTTGAGATAGTTGGAATATCTAGGCACTCCGAATAGGAAAGATGACCCACTAAGTAGAAGCATCTGCATTTTTAAAAAATCTAGAAAGATGGTAAACACAAGTGAAAGGAAATGAACACACTAAAGCAACCATAAACAATCGAGTGCCTAAACAATTCTAAGTGAACTCCAAAAATACGAACCAAAATTTGAAAGAAATTACGGATGGGAACAGAATCCCAAAAGGAGAGGATGAGAACAAGAATTGTCTATATAATATGCCTGATTGTCAAATCTACAATGGAGTTTTGTAATTGACAGACACTGGAGTGAATGTGAGGCATGGTCAAAGAAAAAAAGAAACTTGTCGATGGGTAGAACACTCTCCATAAGGTGTTTGGGTGGGAATTAGAAATCCCCTAAAAATAAAGCACAAATTTAGATTGATAGGAACAAGAGGCTCTGATGAAATGGACATTGGGTGGAGGTCAAAAACCTAGAAGAAAGCCAAAATTTGTGTGAGGTTGGTGTGTTTGAGTGTAAAACTGGGGTGGGGAGTAGAGAGAAACCCAAACGAAAAACCAGGACTTTTCTAGTGGAATGGATGTTCAGTGGGACGGGAATCCCAAAAAGAACCAATGTCCATAGGTCGAGGGTGAGAGAGGGTATTCACGAGACCCAAAGAACCCAAATGGATGGTGTGCAATAGATCTGGTTATATGCTCTACTACAAACTGATAACTTATAAGAGAAAGAACGAAGAGCTAAGAGAAAACGGAAGAGACACAAAAGATGCCAGAACTATACATGCTTTACACTCAGCAGTCCATGCCTTTAAATAGGTTTAGAGGTACATAAAGCCCGTTCTACAGAAGTGTGGTCACCCAAAACTATGGGCGTGAAACCATTGTCCAAGCCAAACATTAATGTCGAGGATTATAATATAATATTTTATTATTTACGATATGTTCGTAGACACACCCAATTCGCAAGCTCCAAACATCACTCATTCGAAATTTGTAAAAAATTTGAGGCCACTTTACCCAAGAAGGCTTGTAAGGATAAGATTTGCAGCAGCTTTGCATTGAACTCTCTAGTTTTTAAAGTACCTTGAAACCTACTAAAAATATCCTGTATTTGTATATATTCCATGGAATATATTTTAGATTAGGCAGGGCTACTTCGCGCTGGCTGTCACAGCCAATAATATTAAACTAGGCTTTTTAATGTATCTCGACAGGTAATTTAAGATGATGCATTGTTTAGTTCAACTTCCATAAATTTATCCTTCAAAGAAACTCTAACAGTCTGAAGCAAACCCCTTTAAATGTAAAACTTTATTGATTAACTGCCTTCAACCTGCTGTAGCTGCCTACCTCGAGTGGCCGTAAGGTCACCAACTTATCGAGGCCCCGGTTTCCCTGGATGTGAGAAAGTCACCATCTATACGTATTGTCTCGAATTCTATTGGGATTAATAAACACCCCATTACCGAACCATTCAAGCTATATCCCTTTTTAAACTATCCAAACAAACTCGAAATCATGAATGCTGTTATTTACAAGAAAACTTATCAAACTCTAGATATTTTTTCGGTACTTCAAAAGGTGGTTCATTTAATTAGAGAGAAATCAGAGGACAGTAGTTCCATTCTGTGGAGTCATAAATACTAATAAAATAGAGACGCTCAAAAAAAACAAAACAGGCCATCAAAAACTAGAGAAATAACGAACCTTTGTATGCCTTGTGAAAAAAGCGAGCAAAAGGCTGGAACAGAGGAATGTCAAAGGAAGGGTCAAGTTCTGGAGAGAAACGCTGAAAGGCATCCTTAAAACGTATGCCAAATAGGGTACGATCTTCCAATTTGAGGGGTTATTAACAGAGCAAAGAAGGGTGCATCTCTCAATCCCTGGGCTTTCTAAACTGTATAGCAGACCAGGCGTAAGAGCTGCTGCAGTGCTGCTTGCAACAAATAGAATCAGTCTGGCGTCGAACTTACTTTGGGGAATATTCAAAGAGTGGGAGGCAGAGGAATCTGTGTCAATATCAATTACTTTGAGTGACCTGACCTTGACGCCAGTATCAATTAATTATTCATTTAGTCCGATGATTTATGAGCATGATCAAATTTTTATTAAGCAATACAGGTCTACTAAAACCAAAAAGCCCACTCCAAAGGAAATATAGAAAGTTTGATTATTCATGGACATGATTAAAAAATTATTACGCCATACATGTCCACTTAAAACAAATATTCCATTCCAAAGGAATCTTAGTATGGTATACACAAGGACTAGCACTACAACAATCACCTCCTGGATTACAAAATATGACATGCAAAATTGCACTATTTATATTTAAATAAAAAAATATCTCAAATTCCAAAACATCAAAATTATATTTATTTATTTAAGGATGTAATTTTTATTGATTTTTTTTTATGAGCTATACCTCGCAGATTTCTCCCTTTTTAATGAAATTTGATCCCAACGTCTTCATAAATTTTGACATATGAATAGCCATTAATCAAACTAATTATTAATATTTGTGTTTAACGTCTTCATAAACTTTGACATATGAATAGCCATTAATCAAACTAATTATTAATATTTGTGTTTAACTTATCTACAAGGTTTCTTTTATTCGCTTTTTTCTAGGAACTGGTTGGTCCGCTGTTTTTGGGGAGTTTTTTCATTTTATCCCGTTTTTCCAGCATCCGGGGGGCTAAAACGCTTCTCTCTGGCACTTTTGGCTGTAGCATCTTTTTTTAACTGCTTTTTCTTGGGATTGGCATTGAGTGGAGCCTAGGTAGATGAACATGGTTGTTAACACTAAACCTCTTACTGAGGCTATCATCGGGAACTTAATGAATGAAGTTGACGAGGCAGTTTAGAAGGAGGCGGGTCTTTTCGACCAAGTGGACTCTACGGTCCTTAGCTCTGCCTCCTTAAACTCTCATTCCTTTTTCACTCACTCGCAGTCACACTTTACTCCACTTTCCCCATCATCTTGTGAGTTTTGTGCTCTTCCTCAGGGCCATTGCCGACCTCGGGACTTGCTGGTAGTCGGTCACAGCAGCCTGTAGATAAGCGATCGCCGGTGGGAACTGGTACCAAGGAAGGAGGTAAGGTCTGTAGGAGAACAGGTGTTCCTCGGAGACTTTGGTGAGCAAAAAAATATGTTCATAAAAATGGTTCTAGGAGCAGATGTTGGGCTTGCTAATACTTGTAGTCTTGCGCTTTGTGGGCTTGTGGGAAGGTTGTCCTATAGGTATCTCTACAAAGAAGTCCTTTCGGAGTGGGTGGATCGTGAATGGAAACCATTACTCGATTACCAACCGAAGATTATCTTTCTGACGAAGGGATGGGTTGGTTTCATTTGCAATAACCCTGAAGATTCAGAGGTCTTGTTTGCCAGGAGGTGAGGTGTGTGATGGGAGGTAGCAGCTTGATGATAAAGAGATGGAGATTGGCTTTTAATCCAGATACGGAGTACTTCTAGTTTCGGCACCTGTGGGTTTTGCTCCCTGGATTCCCTCTGCACTTCTGGAATGTGGCAGCACTGGAAGCGATTGGAAACTCTCTTGGGCGGGATTGGAATCTCTCTCCTTTTTTGACTTGTGGCGGGATTCTTTATTAGTTTCATTCATTGCTACAAAAAAGAAGATTAATCTTCTTAATATTTATGACCCCTACCATGAGCGAAAAGCTTTCTGGATGACAGTTTCTAACAATGGCCTATTATCTTTAAAGAAACTAGTGGCGGCGGGTGATTTAAACTTTACTGTATCATCCAAGGAGGTTTGGGGAGGTTCATTTGGCCTGGGTCAACTTTTTGTTTTCTTTAAAGACATGCTCCTTTCTCACAGACTAGTGGATGTCCAGCCAGACACACTAGCTCCGACGTGGCGGAATGGTCGTTCGAGGAAGGAACAAATTGCGAAGAGGCTGGATCGCTTTTTGGTTTTGGAGGACTTGCTCCTTGAGGTCAATTTATACAGATCCTGGGTTGAATTCCCATATGTTTCAGATCATGCACCCATTTTGCTACAGCTAGAGAATTTTAGTTTACAAAAAGCTTACCCCTTCAAATTCCACGCTCATTGGTTAACTGAAAAAGTTTTCAATGATTTAGTTTATAAGCTTTGGGAGGACCCAAAATACTTAATGGAAGGTGACAGGCAAAGACATTTTGGGTGGAAACTGAAATATTTAAAAGCTGAAACAAAAAGGTGGGCGAAAGTATTAAAAGCCCGCGAGGTCTCTGATCTAGAGACTTTGGAGACAAACATTAAACATCTCTTGCAAAGTGTCTCGGAAAACAATTGTCCTCCGGAGATCGAGTCAAAGCTCATTGATTTGGAAGCTGATAGAAACAAAATTCTTAAATCTCGGGAGGAACTTTGGCGTTTAAGGAGCCGGGCTACCTGGATCAAGAGTGGAGATCATAACAGTAAATTTTTTCATCATTTCGCTAATGGCAGGAGAATCAGTAAACACATCTGGGAGGTCTTCGATAGTTCGGGGGCTGCTCACAGAGGTCAACAGTCGATTTCGGATGAGGCAGTTACATATTTAAAAAAAAAAAATTAAGTCAACTCAGATAGTTATTATGGCAAACCAGGTAGGGGTGGTTAGTCAATTTCCCAAGATGCTAGAGGAGGAAGAATCAAGTGACCTCTATAAGTCGATTACCTTATCAGAATTGAAGTCTATTTTAAGTGCTTTTAAAAAAGAAAAAAGCCCCGGACCCGACAGAATTTTTCCTACACTTTTTTGATCTAGTTTGCGAGGATTTGCTGGCATTATTAGAGGCATCTAGAATTACTGGGCGCTTAGACGGGAACCTAAATTCTACGTTCTTAACTCTAATTCCCAAGAAGAGTAAACCTCAGGATTTTGGGGACTTTAGACCCATTTCGTTGTGCAATCTGGTCTATAAAATTATATCCAAGGTAATTGCTAACCGAATCAAACCTTTTCTGTCTAGAAAGATATCAACTTAACAGTTGGGCTTCTTGGAAGGGTGTCAGATCCAGGATGCAATAGGCACGGTACATGAATGTATTCATAGCATTAAGAAGAAAAACAATAAATCTCTTTTACTTAAATTGGACTTGCAAAAAGCCTATGACTGCATCAATTGGGACTACCTCATATTGATTCTTATTCAAGCTAGATTTGGCCTGCCAATGACAAATTGGATATTGGATTGTGTAAGTTCTACTTCTTTCGTTGTTCTTGTCAATGGTGAGGCGTCAGAGTTCTTTAGAAGTAGCAGAGGCCTTCGCCAGGGCTGTCTGTTGTCGCCTTTACTCTTCATTATGGTGATGGAGAGTTTGAGTATTTTATTGAAATCTAGCCAAAGTCAGGGTCTTATCAAAGAAATCAAGGTTATTAGACTTACAAAGATTTTGCACATATTATTTGTTGATGATATCATACTAATGACTAATGGTTCAGCTTAGGAATGGCTTGAAATAAACAGGATCATTCAGCACTTATGCTCGTTAACTAGTCTTGTGGTGAATATATCAAAGTCAACAATCCTTCACTCGGGCCTCACGAAAATGGAAATAGATTCTTTAAAGCTTATCTTACCCTATAATTTTTCTGATTTGTCCGTTGGTTTCAAGTATTTAGGATACTTCTTAAAGGCAGACATACAAAAAACTTCTGAATGGATCTGGCTTATAACAAAAGTGGAGAATAGGATAAAGCATTGGAGCTATCGTTGGCTTTCCATGGGGGGAAGATTTGTTCTTTGCAAAGTTGTCCTGGAAAGCTTGCTCATCTATTGGTTATCGATGGCTTCAATTCCTATCTCTACGCTTCATAAGATTAGACAACTACTTTTCAACTTTTTGTGGAATGGAAGTGGGGATAAACAACATTTTCATCTTTGCCATTGGGAGTCATTGGCTCATCCAAAGTTTCTAGGTGGGTGGGGATTTCGTAACATCTTCTCCTTCAGCAAAGCTCTGGCAGTCTTGACATTATGGAGAGTCCTAACTAAAAAAGGAATTTGGCATAAAATCATTAAAGAAAAATATATTCCTCACAGCTCGGTTGAGATCTGGCTCAAATCCGAGTCCTTTAATCCTCGAGGGGCCTCAAAAATCTGGACTTGTCTCCTTAAATCTTTGCATGTCATTATCAATTAGATTGTTTGGAAGCTTGGCTCAGGCCAGCATGTGATTATAGGTAGAGATAACATATTGTGGTTGGGTGCCTCTTCTATACTTACGCCCCATCTCATAAATGATCTTGAGCAAAAGCAGGTATGGGTCATGGTTCAAGCGTGGTCTGGTCGCGATCAGGACTCATTACAGGACATCTGGCTAAATAGCATGGTGTTGGGGCTTACAGGAAACATTGCTTTAGAATGGGAGCGATATATCAAAGCGTCAAAGGCAGCAGGGGTGAAGTTAGATGGAAATGAGGATGAAATCATATGGAATGGAGGCGATGCATTGGGCGTACTCACAACAAAGAATGTTTACTTAGAATTATTATTCATTCAAGAATTGCAGGTGATTAAAGGATGGCTTTTGGATATGTGGAAGTGGAACATACGGGCAAAAGTAAAACTTTTCTTATGGCTTGCTGCGAACAACAAAATACTGATGTGGAACAACCTACAGCGCAGACGCTGGAATGGACCGGGGAGATGCTCTCTGTGTAAAAGCGAATGTGAAGACATTAACCACCTATTCATAAGTTGCCCATTCACTAAATCAACCTAGGCGAGAACAAAAAATATCAAGAACCTCAATCAGTTATGGAGAGGCATTGATTTAAATGATTGTATGACTAATTGGACGAAGGATAAAAAGGTTTCTCCAAGTCTTGCGTCATATCTGTGTTGGTTTATCTGGCTAGAAAGAAATGTTGCCTTTTTGAAGGAAAAGAACCATCAATTACAACAGTGGTTATAAAGACTCTAGGTCACTTCCAATCTTCGTCAAACTTCCAAAAATCGATACATGTCCATGTTATGTGGATTGAAGACAAGCTAGAATATTCGGTGGCATATTTTGATGGTGCGGCTCAGGGGAATGGTAGGTGCAGCGACGCAAGAGGTCTCATAAAAGTGTCGGCAACTACAGGTTACCAGTGGTATCTAAATTGTGGAGAGGGATCTAATACCAAAGCGGAATTGATGGGCTTGTGGGATACTCTTTTCATCACTAATTATATATCTTTCTCAAAGCTGCAGACTCTCGAAGACTCCAAAGTTATCATAAATTGGATAAACAAAAAAGGCTCTATGCACGTTAGTGCTTTGGAAGGATGGAAAAAAAGAATTTGCCAGCTAAAGGGAAAGTTTTTATCCACTAGTTTTTATCACATCTATCGAGAAATTAACAAGATAGCAGATGCACAATAAAAAATGGGCCTACTCAAATCTAAAGGCTATATAGTGCTCCATAAATGGCCCAGTGATCTGCAGCGTTCTCCAATCATCATCAACTTATACTAGTATAGGCCACATCAGCTCTTCGGTTTTTGGATAGTTTTTGCTCTGTTACAATCCATTTAGAATCAGTTTATGTTTTCATTTCATTTTTTACTCTTTTGGCAATGACTATGGATATCATCTTGTAAGGTTGTTTGTCTTACATGAGTGTTGTAAGTATCAGTCTTCTATTTCTAGTTTGGTTCAGACTAGAGTGGAGATATTTATTCTTCTAGAATCTAGTATTTTGAAGGAGTAGGCACCTTTATAAACTTAGGATCGGTATATCCTCAGTTTTGGCAGGAAAGGAAATGTGTTATATCCAAAATATGGCAGTTCTAGACCGGATTTTATGTAAAATTATATTATCAAATTAATTTAATGTGTTAATTTTTTTTGGAAGAAAAAAAAAAGAAAAAGGTTTATTTTATCCTTCTCCTTTGTCTTTAAAAAAACCGGTTAAAGCCTCCTCTATGTTTATCACTGATTTTGAATTTTCCCAAGGTTTCTTTTATCCTTCTACTTTGTCTTTAAAAAAATCGGTTAAACCCTCCTCTATGTTTATCATTGATTTTGAATTTTCCCATATGATGTGATAGTATTAATGGTTATCATTTAAGTCACATTGGACAAACCTTAAAGCCTCCTCTATGTTTATCACTGAGTTTGTATTTTCCCATATGTTGTGATAGTATTAATGGTTATCATTCAAGTCACATTGGAGAAACCTTTACTTCTCATCGCATCGTATGAAGAGTCTTGTGTATGTAAGCTTTAATTTGAGGTTTTGTTTCTTGGGAACTCTCGAAAAGTTTATATCTCGAGGGTATTGGAATAGAGGTTTTGTTGTTAAAATCTTTTTTGTTATTTGCCCATGTTCTTTGTCTTTGGGAAGTCTACTGAGATTCTCCTTTTATCTCTTCCATATTTGGAAGTTTGCTTTGGGTTTTAATTTCTTTGAGTTTAAATTCCTTGTTTCATTCAGTGTAAGGATTTTTGGTGTTGATGGTGTTGATACTTACTCTATGACTACAGCTTTGAGTTTTCAAGAGAGATTTAATATCTTTCAATTGAGACTCAAGAGTTCTATTCATCCAACCATTTCTCGAGATTTTTGGACATCAAAGGTACACAGTATGGATAACAAGGATCTATCCAAATTCAAAAGAATTCTACGAAGGCATAAGGAGAGCATACATTACAATAAGATGATTATGCTCTCTATAACTGCAAATATTAATGAGGTTGAGCACCACTGTATTGTGCAACAAGCTAACATAATGAATATGTTAATCCATCAAAACAAAGAATTAGTGTTCTTGAAGTTGAATGTAAGATGGTAAGGAATTTGGCCTTGAATATACGCAAAGAATCTCATTTTGTAGCCTCTAATAATCGAGAATCTGTCAATTCTATAAAGATGGACAACAAAGAAGAAGAAACAGTCCATCAGTGCAATGAGTCAATGAACTTGGAACAACATATCCTTCCTCTCTGATATCGAACAAGATGAGGCAAATAGCAATCAATTATTTCATTGATTTTCATGTACTTAAAGTTATTGGAATCTTATGAATCTTTGTCAAGCATGCCACCAATAAAAACACTTGGAATGTCTTTTATGTGTTCGACAAAACAAAGTATTCCCACACAGGATGAACACCTTCAGTAACCATTCACACAACTAGATCAAATATCAACACACTAATGTTTTTATGTAGTTAAAACTCTCAAAGAAGGAAACAACTCACGACCCCAGCCAACGTGGCCACTTGAGACAATATATTAATGCAAAAGAAAAATATTTTACAAGAATTTTCTCACTATCAATCATTGTCAAATGACCCTCCATGCTTATTAAATAGAGATCATGGACCAATCGGGTGTTAAGTCACGGATCAATGTAACCATTAATATTGAGGAGAATATGAGTCGTCATTTCAGTCTATGTCTAGAACATATTGTGACCAACGGATTACATAACTACAAATGCATACTAATGCATGTTATAGAAACACACTTTTACCTGAAGACACATTAGACCAAGTTGATCTTAACTAACTCCTAAGTATCTAAATATCCTAACACCCCCCCCTAAGAATAACTTGGGATGGGATTGAAGGATTTACAAAGATGACACAATAGGAGAAGAAATGAGGCATTAGAGCCTATCCCCCCTTAATGACAACTTCCTAAACTCCTAACATGGATTGAAGTTTAGAAAACTTTGCTTGTGTAAGAGACTTTATGAAATTGTCTGCAACTTCATCTTTTGTAGGGCGAAAGAGAAATTTAAGAACTTGATCATGAATGAGCTTTTGAATGAAGTGCATGTGTAGCTCTATGTGTTTGTTGTGTTGATGTTGAACTGGATCTTTGGCAAGCATGATGGTACTTTGATTGTCTCACCAAAGGGTGGTTAAATCCTGTTGTTGGAATCCAAACTTTGAAAGGATCTGGCGAAGCCACAAGGCTTCTTCACTTGCATTAACTACTACTCAGTATTATGCTTCTATTGAACAAAGAGAAAATGTCTATTGTTTCTTACAAGACCAAGTGATGGGTCCAAAACCAAGGCTGAAAACATTACTTGTAGTAGAATTTTGATCATCAGGGTCACCGACCTAATCTGAACTAGTGAAACCAACCAACAAAGGAACCCCCAAAACTGTAATATATCATAAACTAAATTGTACCCCATACATGCCAAAGTATCATTTTTGTTGCTTTCCAATGGCTTTCATGGGGTGTTTGCATATGTCGGGCAACAATACCAATAGAAAAGAAAATATCAAGATGAGTATGAGTCAAATACAAGTGGCTACCAACTAACTGATGGTACAAAGTGGCATCAACTTTAGAAGTAGTATAAGTGGTAGCAAGTTTGACTCCAGACGGGAAGGGAGGGGGGGCTGGTTTTGAATCGTCTGTGTGAAAGCGAGGAAGAAGGTCACAAGCATAATTAGACTGGGAAAGGAAAGTACATTCCTTGGTTTGCAAAACTTGGAGGCCAAGGAAATCATGAAAATAACCTAAGTCTGTCATTTCAAATTTCTTTATAAGGATTGATTTCACACATGTTAAAAGTTTAGGGTTACTACCAATGAGGATAAGGTCATCAACATAAAGAACAAGCATTATGAGATGGATTCCTACTTTCTTGGTATAGACAATAGGGTCAGAATGACATCTAGAAAATACGGTGTCAAGAAGAAATCTATCTATTTTAGCATACCAAGCTCAAGGAGCTTTCTTAAGACCACGAAGAGATTACTTAAGGTGACAAACAAAGCTTAAGTCATTCTAGACATAGTCGACAACTTGTTCCAAGTAGATTTATTCTTGCAAATACGCATTCAAGAATGAGGATTTAACATCCATCTGATGGACCTCCCATTTATGTGACACAACAAGGGATAGAACAAGGCAGATGGAATTCATTTTAGCTACGGGGGCAAAGGTTTCAATAGTCAATGCCTTCAACTTGAGAGAATCATTTAGCAACTAGTTGATCCTTGTGTCTTTCAACACTTCAATTTAATGCATACTTAGTTCCATACACCCATTTACATCTAATAAGTTTTCTTCTTTTCGGAAGAGGTACAAGATCCCAAGTATGGTTCGTCATTAAGGAACGATGTTCTTCATTCATTGTTGTGTCCCAATCTGGATGGCCAAAAGCTTCTGCAAATGTGTCTAGTTCACGAGTCTTTGAAACTCGATCCAAAATAGAGGAGGCTTATTGGAACCATGAACGTGTCTGACGCTAATCTGCATGATCATCAATAGGATCACCAGTTGCTTCTCGAGTTGAACGAACTCATCGGGGAAGTAGTGGTATTGATGCAGGTTCATGTTTAACGAATTCATCTAGAGGAAGGTGAGCAACGAAGGTGGATTTTCACCCTCATTGTCATCACCCGAAGAAGAAACTAGAATAGGAACAGAAGATGGCACAAACACTGAATTAAACTCGCAGACCAAGAGATTTTCATGAAAGTTAACATCTATTCTAATAATTATTTCATTGAAATGAAGTTGAAGAAGTCAATAACCTTTGACATCTTCAGAATATCCAACAAAAATTCACTTCTCACTTTTAGACTATAATGCTTTCCTTTTCTCATCTGAAATGTGAGCCCATGTTATACTACCAAATACATGAAAGTGGCTTAGATCTGACTTGGTTTTAGTCCATCCTTCTTCTGGTGTTATATTTTTTAGAGCCTTCGCGGGAATGCACTTTACTATGTAATTTGCACAATTGATTATTTCCACCCAATAATGAAGACTCAATCCTTTAGATTGGATCATACAATTAACCATTTCCTTTAATGTGTGACTCTTTCTCTCAACAACACCATTTTGTTGTGGTGTATATGGAACCATATGTTGCATTTGAACGTCATGTGCAATGCAATAACTTGTAAATTTGGTGTTCACATATTTGCCTCCATTATATGTTCTTAACCTTTGAAGTCACTACAAGAGAACACCTTATAGCAGAGATTTTTACAGAATCTCCCGAGAAAAATGTATCCCTTATACGTTTATAGCGACGATATTTAGTAGAGGTGGGTGGGTGGAGGTTTTTGCAGAGGTTTTAACATTGGTGAGCCTAAGTTTTCCATGCTCACCAATGCACCTAAGTCGACCGTGCGCACCGATGCTCTTACAAAATATAACGCCCCAGTGCTTAACAAATAAAACACATTGATAACCACTATTAATATAAAATACTAAAATATTGTTTTTTATTTTATAAGAAATAAAATGCATAGTGGTGCTCCCCAATAACAAAGCACATCGGTGCTCTCCCAATAACAAGGCACATTGGTGCTCCAACACATAACACCCCGGTGCTTAACAAATAAAGTGCACTAATAACCGCTATTAATACAAAATACTAAAATTCAGTTTTTCTTTTATAAGAAATAAAATGCATCACGGTGCTCCCCAATAATGAAGCGGACCGGTGCTCCCCCAATAACAAAGCGCACTGGTGCTCATATAACAAACGCACCAAAACAATTGATTTTTAAACAAAAGAAATTAATTTAAAAACCATAAACTTTTCATGGTGCACTTAGAAACCAATATAGCCCTGATGCATACCAGTAAAAGAAACGCACTAGTACATCTTACTGTCGAACACACGGTTGAAGGGTAAAAAAAATAAAATTAATTACCAAACCAAATCAATGCGCCGAAATATACAACGAAAAAATGAGCGGGAATTTTATATTTTCAAAATGTATGTGTTTATAAATGAAAACCCTAATCATTGTTGCATTCTTTCGCCAAAATTTAGAGGAGAGATTTGTGCAAGAGAGATTTACGAGCAAAGTATTTGGAGTGGCTAGATTTTTTAAAGAGCCAAATGTACATACAAATTTGTAAAGGAGAAATTGCAGGTATGTGATTTTATTATATTCATCATCTCAATCTTTTCCTTGTTTGATTCAAACGTATTTTAGTGCATTATATAAAAAAGTAAAAGGGTTTCACACTTACATTCAGTGTTTGAAGCCCCAACTTCCTTGTTGTTTCTCTTGGTTTTCCTCTCTATATTTTACAAGTACAATTATTTTTTAAGAAATAGATTTTTGTAGGGTTTCTTTACTTGTATATCAGGCATTTGGTATATGTTGCAATGGGATCACTCATTGCATTGCATCCCAAACCTTGTTGTTGTCAGTTTTCTTTTAAAAACAAAATTATGTGGTTCGTGTTGCACATTGTACAAGGATAGCACACCGATGTGCATGTTCCTG
Source organism: Picea sitchensis (assembly GCA_010110895.2). Classification (NCBI taxonomy): domain Eukaryota; kingdom Viridiplantae; phylum Streptophyta; class Pinopsida; order Pinales; family Pinaceae; genus Picea; species Picea sitchensis. Next base: position 423,497 of record SNQJ01S0003642.1, read on the forward strand.
TCAATAGCATCGATGCTCCTAAGTTGACCATGCACATCGTTTCTCTTACAAAACATAACGCCTCGGTGCTTAACAAATAAATTGCACTGATAACCACTATTAATATAAAATACTTAAATATTGTTTTTTTATTTTATAAGAAATAAAATTCATCATGGTGCTCCCCAATAAAAAAGTGCATTGGTGCTCCCCCAATAACAAAGCACATCGGTGCTCATATAACAAATGCACTGGAATAATTGATTTTTAAACAAAAGAAATTAAGATAAAAACCATAAACCTTCCACGATACATTTAAAAACCAATACATCCCTGATGCATTTTGGTAAAATAAACGCATGTGTCCATCTTATTGTCAGGCGCACAGTTAAAGGGTAAAATAAAATAAAAAAATAGCTAATTGAACCAATGGGCCAAAATATACAACAAAAAACTGAGTGGGAATTTTATATTTTCAAAATGTATGTGCTTATAAATGAAAACCCTAATCAATGTTTCATTCTTTTGTCAAAATTTAGAGGGAAGATTTGTGCAAGAGAGATTTATGAGCAAAGTCTTTGGAGTGGGTAGATTTTTTCAAAAAGAAAAATTTACATACAAATTTACAAAGGAGAAATTTCAAGTATGTGATTTTATTCTATTCATCATCTTAATCTTTCCCCTATTTGATTCAAACAAATTAAAATGCATTATAAAAAATAAAAATAAAAAAGGGTTTTACAATTACATTCAATATTGCGCATAAGGGGGTTTGGCGGGGGGGGTGCAGGGGTTCGGGGGCAACGCCCACGAGAAATTTTTTCTACCTTGGGAAGCGTGTCACATATTTAGGTGGTTTTTCGGCACATGGTTTCTTTGCCGATGGTTTTCTATTTCCGATTAAGGAATTAGGGTTGTTGACTAATCCAGGTCATTGGGTTAGGGTTATGGATGTCGTTGGCTCCTATATTTATATTGTATTGTAAACAATGTAACACAATGAATGAATATAGAATATGTTGGTTTTCCCGGTTTGGGTTTCCAGGGGAAAAATCTCTGTGTAATGTTTGTATTTTCCATTGTATCTTTTATGTTCTTTTACTGAAAATCTGTTTGCAATAAATATTGTACAAGGCTAAAATCTACAGGAAGCCCTAGCTTCCCGAATGTTTCTCTTGGTTTTCCTCTCTATATTTCACAAGTAGAATTTTTTTTTTTAAGAAATATATTTTTATAGAGTTTCTTTACTTGTATATGGGGATTTTGGTATTCGTTGCAATGAGATCGCTCATTGCATTGGATCCCAAACCATGTCTTGTCAGTTTTGTTTTAAAAAAATGCTTCCATGATTTGTGATGCCCATTGTACCGGAATAATGCACCAGTGCGCATGTTCTTGTCAACATCACAACAGAGTTTAAAATAAAAATAACTTTATTTACATGTTCGGTAGTGCGCAATAAACAATAATGAGGCATCGATGCCTCTATTAATTTATAGAGCGTCATTGCTTCTATTAATTTATAGAGCATCGATGCTTCTATTAATTTATAGAGAACTTGTGTTTCTATTGATTAATAGAGCATTGGTGCTTCTATTCATTTATAGAACATCAATGCTTCCATTAATCTTATTTTGTAAAAAAATCGTAGTTTTTATATATGATTATTTTTGTGTTTTTTTTTATATAATATGGCCAATACAAGTTCAAAGAAAACAACTTATTGCAACAAGCGCGATGGTAGCTCATCTCAACAAGAGAAAAAAACAAGTTCTTTAAGTTGTATTAAAAAGTTGATATTTTGAATTATTTGTAGGTTTAAATTAATGATGTGTGTTGCTTAAGGCATGTCATGAAAATTTCAAGGGACAAATGGAAAAAAAAACAATGCATGCTGGTGGGGATGTCCAAAAAACTATACAAGGAGATGGTAAAAGAAATGAGCATAATTTCATCACAGGAGGAGCCATCCATTTATTCCTTAATGTACATCAAATTTAATTATTGCATGAAATACTAATTTTAAATTATTTTGTTGTAGAAAAGAAAAAGAAAAAAGAAACCTATTCAACATATAAGACATGAGGCCCCGGATGGGGTGACACGACATGAAGAGTCACGGACACCTGGGCAATCACTAAATGTGGGCCTAAATGCGGATGGCAGCTTCCCACGCTCTAGCATTTACAGTGGGAGCAGGCCATCGCAGAGTTTACTTGACGGCGAGGCTCCCTCGAGCGGTAATTCATTGT
>SNQJ01S0003642.1:425737-447257 GCA_010110895.2 Picea sitchensis
TTATTTGCTAAAAACTGCTATTAGCCCCTCAGATACTGGTTTCCGGATATCGGCAGTATTCTCTGGTGGTTTAAAGCCTTGACTCTGTATTTTTGTCTAAAGTTCTGTGTTTATCTAATATAGAAGGTCCTACCCCCTTTTTTTACTCAAAAAAAAAAAAAACATATAAGACATGACGACGATGAATAAAAGGGTTGATTGCAAAATTTGTGAGTACTTACTTTTTCAATCTTACTTAAAATTTCATCTTTGTTATGAACTTTGTATTTAAATGTTTAATTTATACTCATCCAAGGATGTCTTCTAATAGGTGCTAACGTACAAAGAAGAGTCAACTGAAGAATTGATAGACATTCGGTTAAGAATGGGTTGTGAGTATATGTTGAAGTATCAAGGTTTAGTTGAACAATTTGTAAGTAGTTATGTTGTTTAACTTCCCTTGTTTTATAATTAATGAAACACCAACAAAAAATTATATTAATTATATCGATTGTGCTTTGTCATGGTTTATTAAACATGCGGGAAACAAAGTATGGGGTGCATCCAACAGAAGAGATTTTGAGAGACAACATACAACATGGATTCAAAAGAATGTGTATTATTTATGAAACAGACGTTGCTATGGTACATTTTATTTATTTATGCAATCATATATATATATATATATAGATATATATATATATAGATATACTTATTACACTTTATTTCTATGTTTGTAGATGGAACATGAAGAGGTGGAACATAAAAAACAAACTGATCAATAAAACATTAGGTTAAATAACTAAAGTACAATATCGCCTGCAAGTGACGAAGAAATGAGGCATGCACGTAGCTCGAGTGATAATAGCAGTTCAAGTGATGTTGAATGACAATCAATATAATTAAATGTTACTACAAGTTGTATGTTTTGGAATGTTTTTCTGTGAAAATCAAGGATTTTGTTTAATGTACTCAACATATTGTCCCAATTGCATGAAGACATGTTACCAATGAGTGTAGCAATTACATATTGGTTGCATTTTTATTAATGTGCACTTTTACATTGTCTCATTTTGTATGACGATGGATCCCTTATTCATATATAATAAAATGAATTTATTATTTTATTGCATTGTCAAATGTTGTAAAATGTTATGTTCTTGATTAATTAATATGTGGATGATTTGGATTGTTACAAATAACAGAGGTGTAATCCATTGGATAACACATTAATGCAATTATTATATCAAAACACAATAACAAAAATATAAAAATCATTGTTATTATAACAAATATTTGATTTTGAAATAATTAATTGAAAAATTGTAAAAAAATATATTTAATTAAAATATATATATATCAGTGCACTACATTCTTTTGAACTAAAATTGTGAGAAAGCAATGGTGCTTTAAACAACATAATGTACGATTACATATTTATCATTTCAAAATATTTTGGTGTGCATGATTACACTTAGCAATAGTGTATGCATAAACATAAAAAGCACTGGCCTGTTTTTTATTTATGTGTACGCACCAATGATTTTCAAGTGCCTGTGAACACCAGTGTTTTTAATTTATGTGTACACACAAATTTTTTTCATTTATGTGTGCACAACGATGCTTTTCATTTATGTGTTCACACCAGTGCGCTATATTCAATATCGCACTAATGCATTTCTTACCAATAAAAGCATCGACCAAAAAACCTCCACTACAACCTCCACTCGTCCAAATATTTTTTGTTGTATGGAACATCTGTTAAAACCTCCGCTTTGAATAGCAGAGGTTGTAGTAGAGGTTTTTTTGACTTTTTTTCCAAATTTTGTAACACTAAACACCTCCACTAGAAGGTGTTCTCCTTGTAGTGAGTTGATGTCCAGATTGTTTTTCTACAAGGGCCTCGTGGGCCAAAAACATGTCAAAAACTTCACTCTTAAGTTTTAAGAAGTAAACCCAAGTGCATCTAGAGAAGTAATCAATGAAAGTTAATAATTACTTGCAACCAAAGAAAGAAGAAGAAGAAAGCGAACCACACAAATCACTGTGAACAAATTGTAGAGGGGTCGAGGCATGCCAAGAGGCACGTTTGTCAAAATTGTCCCAATGATGTTTGTTGAGAACACAACCAACACAAACATCGTCTTTGCAAGAAATGAGAGGAGGAGCAGTCACCATATGTTGATTACATAGTTGCTGCAATGAACGATAGTTTAGATGATGAAACTGTTCATGCCAAAGTTTTCTCAAGTCATCGCTATGAGAAACAAAAATCAATGGAAAAGATGATAATCCAAAGTTGTCAAATTTGTACTATCTAGTAATATCAACAACAATTCCAATGACTAGGACATACTTCGGATCTTTTAAATCCTTGATTACAAATTGGTGAGGTGAAAACTCTATTGTTTTACCTTTACCTAAATGAGTGATCTGATACACTAATAGAAGGTTGCATGAAAGAATTGGAACACATAATACATCATTGAAATGATCATTATCTACATGAACTATTCCAAATTCTACAACACTAAGAGATATATCATCACCAACAAATATTTGTTTGTTGTTACATTCATTTAGAGCAACAAAAATGATTCATCCTTAGCTATATGATAAGATGTTATAGAATCAATAAGCCACTAATAATAAGAAGAAGAAGTAGAAGTTGCATTGAAGGAGAACCTAGAAGTAGAAAGTGCATGTCCATGAGAAGAAGAGGTAGAAGAAGAAGAATCAAGATTGATACTGTGCTTCTTCATTGATGCTTCTAAGTCTTCCATATATTTAAACTTTTTGACTCCACATGACCATCTCGCCCACAAAAGTTGTAGTGTCTACCAGTGTTCTTACTTCTAGATTTTTCTCATTTGTGACCATTAGGAGTAGAATTTGGCTAAGAGAGGGTTCATGACCCTTGTTTTGCTTGTTGTTGTGGCAAGGATGTTGCATTTTGGGATGCTTGGATTTATATTTCTGTTGGGCCACTAAGGATTTTCTAGATGTACATGTAGTGTTGATCGCTCCAAGTTGTAAAAGTTTATATTTCTCTCTAGTTAAAGAATCACAAAAAGACTCGAGAGTGAGAGCTTTGTAAGCATTCCCTAGAGCTTCTCTTGTGGCATAAAAAGTAGATAAAAAGATGGAATATGATCCAGGTGGATACTGGTGGCCACTCACATGTTTCAATAATTCAAAATGGTTCCACATCTTGACAGTTTTTCTACGATTTTTCGAGTCCCAAACTTCTGGGGCCATTTTGAGGCCTTAAATGATGTTTTTTTGACATGGCAACACCCAATTAATTTTCAATGCATTACTGGGTTGTTCAAAATGTGTACTCCTCGGCTAGACCTTTCCAATGGGGTATAGAGTGACCCAAATGGAGATTTTATGCAAAAGTTGTGCCCCTGGGAAGTTGATGTATCAACTAACCACATCGGGGCCCACAAACCTTCTGGTCTTTCATCTTTTGGGGTTAGGGTCTTGGATATTTAGGATTCTCTCATTGATGATTTATGTTAAAAGGCCTTTTAGTCCTCTTTGTAATCGACTTCTTGCGAATGAGCGTAGCCGAGACATCTCTCTTTTCAAAGATAAGCTACCACCATTCTAGCTAGATTGTGTGCTTTGCATTTTACAGTCATTTGTATTCCAGACAGTCATTAATAGAATCTTAGTTTTACTATATTACTGTGTTCCTTGCAATATCTATGTGTATTTCCTTGTTATATCTCTGTTATATCTATGACTTCATGTAGTTCTCAATATAATCTGGATCAATGGTATCAGAGCAATCTGCTCTTTGTTGGTTTTATTTGTATGTCTCCAGCGAGGTTAGGTTACCGAGAGTTGGGTCTTGAACTAGTTTATCTTGGGGAAGAACACTCTCATCAACCCAAGCACCATCCCATGGCAGAAGAAAAGAGAGATGACGGAGCAGGAAATCTTATCAAATTGTTGCTCGAGGAATCCCTCACGCGACAAAGGAACAAGATGATGGATAATTTTTCCCAGATTCAAAAGCATTGGTAGCTAAATCTGGATGGAGATTATTCACCACAGACAACCTTTGGTCAACTCTTGTGGTAAAAACTTACATACGCCCATATTGGATTCAGAAACTAGAGAAACAACATACAAACTGCTCCATTAAGTGGAAGGCCCTTCTATCCTCTTTTCAAGTAATCAGTGATGGATTATCCTAGAGAGTGGGTAATGGATCCCGAGTCTGAATAAGAGTTGATCCTTGGTCAGGGAGTGGGATCTCACATTCCTTGAAACCTAATCTGATTGAAAGACTCCACTACAATATCTTTATCACATATCCTAGGTGGCAAACCCAGTTACCACCTCTCTCTGACAACAAGGATGGAAGAGGGCAGAAACTCTTGGATTGACTGTTCCTCACTCAGATCAATGGAACAACTATATAACATCGCTCCAGACAAGTAACATTCGAATCACCGAAAGAGAAGATGAAATTGTATGGCAAAAAACACCTCATGGGGTCTACACTCCAAAACTGGGATACATCTCTTTAAATATTGAAATGATACAAAGGGAGCCATCTTGGTGGTGGTGAGGTATATGGAAAGTGAAGTGCCCACAAAAAACAAAAATATTCATTTGGTGCGTACTCAATAATAAAATCCCCACTTGGAACAACATGTGGAAGCAAAACATTGAAGGTTCTGGATGGTGTCCCCTCTGCAAAGGAGCCAATGAAAATAGCTCTCACCTCTTCATACTATGTCCTTTCATCAAACTGGTCTGGCAAGAATTAACAAACCACCTAAATCAGAGAATCACTTGGGAAGGGCCCACATTAGAAACAACTTGGAAACATTGGACTCAACATACACCTTTCAAAAACATCAAAGCTTTGTCACTCATTGTTTGTTGGGGAATATAGTTAGCACGCAATAAGGCTATCTTTCAGGATCAACCCTCCCTTCTTGAACTCATTGTCACCCAAGTATTAGAAATTCTCTCTCATTTCCCTTAAGAAAAAGAAATCCCACCCATCCACCTCACTCACCCCACTCTCATTGACCTTTCTAGGCCTTAGGCATACTTCGACGGTGCCTCCCAAAACAATAATCAACTGTATGTGGGGGGGTGTAGATCTATACCTCTCCGAAAATAAAATCTTCAAAATCAAAATGGGATTGGAGCTAGGAACAAACAATTATGATGAACTCATGGCCTTAAAGCTTCTACTACAATTTGCAAGGGAAAATGGGGTCCGATCTCTTCAATTATTTGGAGATTCAAAAAATGTTATCAATTGGACTCGCAAGCAACAATCTTGTCACAACATTTTTCTACAGCCTCTTTTAGAGGAAATATTCAGATTATTAGATGCATTTGACTCTTTCTCACTCAAACATGTTTATAGGGAACGCAATCAGTTAGTTGATTCTCTCTCAAAAGCTGGACAACAACTTCCTCATGGGACTTGGCACATATCTGAAGCAAGGGACGAAGTCACATATGAGTTTTTTCGTCATCCCTTCATAGAGGCCAGAGAATAACATCTCCAACAACCAACTGTTACTACACTATTTTGGATCACCAACACTACTTTTTTGTTATTTGAACGATTGTTCCTGCATTCTACATTGCACAGTCATGCATATTTTCTCACTAGAATAGGTTCCTCATGGTACTTGTATCAATATGTGACACATATATTTTGTATCTCATTAGTCCACTATATTTCCTTCTGTTGACAGAAGGCTGACTCATCTGTAGTACAGATGGAAAGTGCTCAACACCTACATAATGTAATTCTGTCTCTCCGGATGAATAAAATTACGCTTTTTTTCCATGGAAAAAAAAATATTTCCTAGATTCTTCGACGACTGCCAACAGGGATAGAGGCACCTTCAACCAGCAATCACTTCGAAGGTGTGACACCCTTTAATGTACAAGTTAAATTTGATATTCCTTTACTTGAGGGTTAGATAGATGCCGACGCTTTGGAAAAATGGTTAAGTCTATTGCAGGGTTATTTCTTTGTGAAATTTTTTCCAACAATTTAAAAATCTTCTGTGTGCTTCTTAAGGCCCTTCCCCATGTCAGATATTGGTGGGAGACTTACTGTGAGAAACATGTCGAAGATGAGTCTGCAATTTTTGGGTCAGGACCCACTTGAGCAGCTTTTGTTGATACCCTAGAGGAGAAATACTACCGTGTTGGAAACTATGATGATCAGTACACAAGATGGACAACTTTGCATTAGGAGAGAGACTAGACGGTGTCAGAGTACACCAACATCTTTCATACCTTTTGCACAAAGCTGGGTATTAAAGACGCTAAGTGGCACCTGGTTATGAAGAACCATTATGTCCTACATAGGTACATCCAAACAGATATGGAGATCCTGGACATCTCCTCTCTGGGAGTCATTTACCGATATGTTGTCAAGATCGAGCAGAAGTTCAAGAAAAAGAATAAGTGGGATTTCGGTTTAGCAAACCCATCGTAGCATAAGCCCAGTAAGGTGGACCTAACTCCCAAGGAAAAGGACAGAGCAAGCATGGCCAGCCCCAGGACAACCGGTCCAAGCCACCAACAAACAAGGGTAATGGTAAGTCGAACAAGGAAACTGGAAAGTGGTGGAAGTTCAACAAAATACCTTGGAACAATATTGATGAATGTCGCTCCAAACAGTCATTGTTGGCTGAGACGAAAGCCTCAAGGTCGGATGCCAACTCAAAATTTGATTCAGAACCAAAAAAGGGAAAACAAATCATTAGCACATAACCCAGAGTCAGAGGAATTAGAGGAGCCCGAAGAAGGGGAGCGCCTCTTCCACTCACATATGTGGGTGAAGGGGACCCCACTCCATTTCATTGTTGACAGTGGTAGCCAAAAGAACCTAATCTCAATAGAGTTCTTCAAAAGGTTGAATCAAACAATGATGCTGCATCCTCATCCATACACCATATGTTGGCTCAGCCAGGGATAGGACATCTGCGTCAGCCAACAATGTCACCTACACTATGACATCAAACCCTTCAATGACGAGGTATTGTGTGATGTTTCCCCCCTTGAAGTTTTTGATTTTATTTTGGGTCAACCATATATGTGGAAGTGTCATGTTGTTTATGAATCTAGGCCCCGTGGTGTCATTATCATTTTGGGAGGTCAACTCTATAAGGTGCCAAAAGAAGTCCCAACTACTGCAGTCTCTTTGGTCTTCGCAAAGTAGTGTTGAAAGGTGGTTTCTCATATCAAGAGATTTGTCTTCTCTATGGTCCGATCGGAAGGTGAACAGAAGGTCACTGCAACCGCCAAAACCTCTACACAAGGTCTCTCTATAAAACAACAACAAGTTGTCAAGATAGTAGAAGAGCACAAAGACATCTTTGCCTCACCCACTGGGGTGCCTTTGCACTGTCAAGTAAAGCACTCAATGGATTTAAAACCTAGTGCTCCTCTACCTAATGGTCCTATATACAGGTGTTATGTTATGGAGAATGAAGAAATCAAACGTCATCCAAGACAAAATTTTGAAGGACCACATCAGACTAAGCTCTTCACCTTGCGAGAGCCCAATTGTTCTGGTACAGAAGAAGGATGGGACATGGAGACTTTGTATTGATTACAGAGCATTGAACAAGGTCACAGTAAAAAACTGGTATCCCATCCCCCAAATTGATTATCTTCTCGATCAACTCAAGAAAGCTAATATTTTTAGTAAGATTGATCTGAAGTTAGGCTACCGTCAGGTGTCGGTTGAGTAAACTGATGTATGGAAGACAACCTTCAAGTATAAAGAAGGTCTCTTCGAGTGGTTGTTCATGCCTTTCGGCTTGAATAATTCTCCAACCACATTCATCCGGATGATGGATCATACATTGTGACCATTCACAAACTCCTTTGTGGTCATATACCTAGATGACATCCTCATCTTTAGCAAAACCTGGGAGGAACATTTGGAGCACATTTAGTAGGTCTTGGGCACCCTACGACAACACAAGTTATATATCGATTTGGTTCCTTTGACATGTAGAGAATCCAATATCTAGGACAAAACATGGATGAGTATGGTGTGCATGTGGATCCATCCAAGATCCAAGTCATCCACGATTGGTTGGCCCCGAAGAAATTGATCGAGCTCTGGAGCTTCTTGGGCGTTGCCAACTTATATCACATGTTTGTGTTGGGGTACTCTTTTATTGTTTGGATGATAAGCCAGGTGACCAAGGGTGGAGAAAAGGCCAAGTTTGTTTGGACTGCATCCCAACAAAAAACATTCAAGGATTTGAAATTTCCTCTCTGCTCAACACCAGTCCTTATTCTGCCATACCTACAACAACCGTTTGAGATTGAGACATATGCTTCAAATTATGCTATTGGTGTCGTCCTCACTTAGCATGTGCATTTGATGGCCTATCATAGTGAAATATTGGTTGATGTTGTTCTCATATACCCCACCTACAACAAAGAGATGTACTCCACTGTGTAGGCATGTTGACAATGGAAGTATTACATTTTGGAGAAGGAAACGATCATCCACACTGATCAAAGGCCTCTGCAATTCATGCAGACAAGGAAAGTTACAGAATGAACACCATCAGAAGTGGTCCATGTACCTGCAACAATTCCACTTAAACATAAAGTACAAGAAGGGCAACACCGCCATGTCGTAGATTGCCTTAGTCGACTCTCGATTGATGTGCTAACAATAGTTCTTAACTCTTGTGGGAATGAGACGTCTGGGTGGCCACAATTATACAATAATGACTCTGAATTTGTTGCTCCCTATCAAACATTGAGCGTAGGAAAACCAGTTCCAGACTTCCATCTCCAGGATGGACTATTATGCCATCTAATCCATCTTTGTGTTCATTTCAAAGTTTAATTATTAAGCTCATTACAGTAAGGCAACATGACACTTTGGTGTGGACAAAACAATGGTCGTACTAAAAAAACATTTTTATTGGTTGAAGATTCGACAAGATGTATGCAAGTACATCAAATCCTACATTGTCTGTGTCATTGCCAAACCCGCCATCAAGAAACAGGGGATATATACCCCTTTGCCTACTTCTGATAGGCCTTTAGAGTCCATCTCCATGGATTACATGTCTGGTCTGCCCTGCATATGATGTTAGTCATGACATGCATATTAATTATATGTTTCCTTATTGTTTGAATGGGAGTCACGAGGGAGAGACAGACACACGGTTGTTTACATGTGATGTTAGTCATGACATGCATATTACTTATATGTTTCCTTGTTGTTTGAATGGGAGTCACAAGGGATGCAACTATATGATGGGAGTTATAAGGTTTCATTTTATTTTTGCATATGTTCTAGTGAGACCCATGCCTACCTATTTACATTAAGTTGCGAATATAATCCCTCAATCACTTAATTTATTAAAACCAATATGTTATTGATTCTCTTATCTCCTTTCATTTTCTATAAAGTAGTGATTAATTAAAAATAAAGCGGTTGCAACTGTTAATTTTTGAAGTATAATATATAATGAGGAGGAGATCAATACAAAAGGAAATCTTGATTGAGAGAGAGGTATGCTAGAGCCTTAAGATCGTCTCATCATATTTTAATTTCATACCATACTCAGCTTTTTATGGACTTAATAATTTGGTTGATAACAGGGATTCCTCGAAAGGTGACAGGGAAAGGCAAAGTGGAAGCATGATTTGGTCTTCTTAATGAGGTGGTTTATTTTTCTGTTTGTATGCTTTGTTTATAAGTTCTGAAATTTTTCAGTGCTAACCAGTGACATATTATGTAGATCTTAAATTGTTGTGCATCACATCTTCTCGAGTGGTCCAAGCCAAGTCATTTTTTTTTTGTCATTTTCAAAATTTGGTTGTCATTGTAAGATTTATATTACATCTAGGACTTCTAGAGTAATTCTTGGTCCAAGTTTTTGCAGGGACCTGAAGAGATTGTTCTATCCAAGACAATTGTATGTGTCATTTTAATAATAAAAGGATCATTTTTGGTTCATTTATTTTATACTGAGTTTGCCCTCTCAGCCCGAATGAAGTTACTTCCCATTTAATAAAATTCATAAACATTTATTTTGTTATCTTCAATTCAACTTCGTACATTTCATTTGATTCCTTCATTACTAAACCTTTTTTTAATTTTATAGGTAAATTTAGTTTACTCTTCTATGCATGAACAATTAAATGATTAAGATATTGATTATTAACCAGTTTATGCATCGTCACTTTCATATTAGTTTGTTTACTTTGACTTTTATTTTATTTTCAACTTCTTACTGTGTATATATTTTGTTTTTGAAGAAACTTGAAATTGCAAAAGTTTATAAGAATTAAATATTCATAAATTTAAAGAGTCTTAGGATCCTTCACGCTAAGACTTCATTCAAAATGAGGTCTTTGATCATTTGTTGAGGCTATAAACCTAGGATACCATTCCCATCTTACCCCTAACTAACCTCATGGGGTTGAAGTGTTGATGATCGAAACATTATAGTTTTAACATCAACACAACCTTGTTCGGTTGTATGAAGTCAATACAAAACCTCAGAGTTCCATCATTTTTCTTCACAAAACGAATTGTGGCACCCCAAGGTGAAACACTTGGGAGTATGTACCCCTTCTTCAACAACTCTTTTAGATGCATATGCAACTTTTTTAGTTATGGTGTGCTCATTTTTTAGGGAGTCTTAGACACTGGGGAAACTCTAGGCACTAAGTCAATATAGAATTCAATATCTCTCTTTGGTGGCAATCCCGACAATTCCCCAAACACATCTTCATATTCCTTCACGACTGGATAATCTTCGAGATTTGGCTCCTTATTCTTTGTTGGCTCTTCCACATGGGTTGCATATATATGACATCCCTTTCTAAAACTTCTTTTAGGCTACAATGTTGAAATCTCTTTGTTATATATAGGCCCTTGAATGTATCGAATTGTCCTTGAATTTCCTTCCTTGTTGAGACATGTGAAGGCCTTGTTGTAGCAATCTAGGATAGAATGATGCTTGCCCAACCAATCCATACCAATCAAGCAATCATATGACCCAAGTGGTATGATGTTCAAATATGCCTTGGTACTGACTCCATTCACGTTCACTACACAATCTTTGACAATCTCATTGATTTTTCTCTTGGTTCCAGTGGCTAGTTGAACGAACCAAGGCTTTTCATGCTTACATGTCTTTAATTTAAATATGTAAACCACATTAGAATCTATATAGCTGCTATAAAAATGAATAAAAGAAAGAATGTTATAAAAGAAAGAAATAAATGTGGGATAATGGATGGCCAACTTTAAAATCCAAAGCCCAGCTTGAGCTCTACCCCCTCGCTATGAGGTGATCGCTCCTAGTCCTAATGCATTGAATGCATATCAATAAAAAGGAATTAATCCCAACAAGAAAGAATAGAAGAATAAAGTTCTTGAAACCTGAAAAGGGGACTTGCAATGAATTAAATCAATATCAAAAGAAAATAAAATGGGTTTGGAATACACACACTGTCGAGGAAAGGGTATCTCAAGAAGCAAGCTCTCCCTCTACAAAGGCACTCATAGAAATGGACCAAGTACAATGCCTTTCTTGTTAATGACTCCATCACCATGAAGTAACTCCAACACGTTTTCATTCGCCATACTTACACTTTGACGGGTCTTCTCATATCAATAAAAAGGAATTAATCCCAATAAGAAATAACAGAAAGAAGCAAGTGCTTGAAACCTGAAAAGGGGACTTGAAATGCACAAAATGAATATCAAAAGGAAAGAAAATGGATTTGGAATACACACACTACCAAGGAAAGAGTATCTCAAACAACAATCTCTCCCTCTACAAAGGCGCTCATGGAAATGGACCAAGCACAATACCTTGCATGTCAATGACTCCATCGCCATGAAGTAACCCAAACATGTTTTCATTCACCATACTTACACTTTAGTAGGTCTTCTTAGGAACTATTCCACTACCTAGGCAGTGGCACACCTAACAGGGTATTTTGATGGCCCTCCCAACCTAAAATTACCAAATTGCATAAATTATTGAGCTAATGTGAATTTTGAAGGGGATATCTAATGTGAATTGCTCGTGTGGTTTTTGTATTAAGTTATGGCCTAATTTGTATGATTCCAAGGACTATTGTACCTTGTGATTATTGGTATTACTTGATTTTATAGCTTCGACTGACTTAGGTGCACTTGACATGGTCCTTTCAAGGACATCCTTAAGATTTCACCTAGGACATTGTGCATTGTATACATGATATGGCATGTGTGATGTAGAGTATTGGGTCATGCCATGACTTGACACATTTAGATACATCCTCTCATACCCTCTATATCCTAGGTGATGGGTAGTTGAGCTCTCATTTCACATATATGGTGATATTGGTTAACATATGGGCATGAATCCCACATCTTGGATAGTGCACCCCATAACTTGTTAGGCATTGGATGGAGGATAGTCACCTTTCACCATAATTTGCACCTTTTCATGATGAGACGTGGCCTTTGGAGGCACCTACACCCTTCTAGAGCATCATCCTTGTTGTGGCTTCCTATACCCATATGTGTGATCTTGGAGGAAACATTATGGTGTATTAGCAACTATTGTTATTATTTGAGGTTATTCGAGGGGTCGACCTTGACCTATCTCACTTGCATCATGAATCATGTGTATTTTGGGGTTTTGAAGGATTATAGCGCTAGGTTTGCCTCATATAAATATGTTAGCGCTACCTCGTCGCAAAATCACAACTCACCTCTTATGAGAATCATTACTACTTGTCTTCTTCTCTTCTTATCTCATTGTGGAACTCTTGTGCGCACTTTTGGAGTGATATTGTGGATGCTTTCTCTTGTTATGGTGGATTTTTCATGAAACTAGGGATTCATCATGCACAACAACTTGACTAGTAAGTGCTCTTTTGAAGTTCAAGTGTTTGTTCTTGGCCTATTTTCTTGAATGTTATATTAGATTGGTAATAAATGCAAGTTATCATTGTTTTCCTTGAATACTTTTTTTTAAACCATAAGGAAGGATTAAGATTGGTTATCCCCTTCCCTTGTTTTATCCATCTTAATTTTGTTGAAGCATACAAGGTCGAGATTAGGTATTGTGAGAGGACACCCCCCTAACCTTGTCTTTGAGGTTGAAGCATAGGGTTTTTGAGAGGATAAACTTTAGGGTTTGACCTAATTTTCACCTAATATCATCGCTAGACACTAGAGAAGAAGTAGGACAACACTTAGGGTTTATGAGAGGATAATCCCTAGGGTTTGTTTACTATAAGGTTTGACCTAGTTTTATGAGGGGACAATCCTAGGGTTTTAAGTCTTCATATCTTCTCATGTAGCGAGCCTCCATTAAAGGTGTTGCATTGACTCCATTTGCCCAAAGAGAAAAAATGACACTAGTCTCTTTTACTTGCAAGTGATAATAAAACCCTAATCCTAGCTTAGTCTCTCTCTCTCTCTCTCTCTCTCTCTCTCTCTCTCTCTCTCTCTCTCTCTCTCAAGGATTTGTGGAAAACCTACATTTCATCATCACTAATTGCATCCTTAGCCTAACACTTTGCATTAATTTCGTTAATTTTCCATCTAACATCATTGCTGATTTTTTTTTGCATTTCTTACAACATCATCATGTTCTAACGTCATGTTCTAATTCATTGCAAGCATTGGTGGATGGTTTATTAATATTTTACTTAGTATGTGGCACTCATTTCTCTTTGCATTCCATTAATTTAAGATTGTTTATTTGTTGTTGTTGTAAAATTATTGCATGTTGAAGTATTCGATTTCTTATTCAAGTTTTTTCTATAGCCATAAGTTTTTTTCATTTATAGTAGTGTTTTTGTGGCCTTTAGGTGATCCCTTGATTGTGTTAGATCTCCTATTTCGCTTTAAAATCACCTCTCACACATGCACTATCAACTTACCTCATCTAACTCACCTTAACCCTACCTTTGATTTAGATAATCAAGCAACCAATATAGGGGATTGTAAACTTGCCCTTAGCTTGCTATAGGATCCCTTGAGGTTGCAAGGGAAGCCTCCCTTGTGTTGGATCTTTATCCATAACTAAAATGAGGGAAGTACTTGCCTAGGTGATTGTAATACCCGATTTTAAGTCCCCATATTAATAATGTATTTTGTTTATTTGATGAAAGGCTGGGGTGCTTGATTAATTAAAAGAGTTGGAGTGCCTGAACAATTAAAAGAGGTCGGAGTGCCTAGGAAATGTATTACTTTGAACATTGCAAAGAATAAAATACATCACTGGCTACAAGACGAACAAGGAAAAGAGTATAGGGGGATATGATGCCATGAGAGAGAGGGCTAAAGGGGATAAGTATTTTTATTATATTTTATATATCCATCTTGGTTTTAATTGAGAAAAGTGGTTACATGAGCTTCTTGGGGGGAAGGCCACATGGTTCTTGATTTCATGTAATTATATAAACCCCTCTTGTGGGTTGTTTGTGGGTTCTTCTCCATTCACTCTTTCACTCTATCATGTGTTTCATCATTCATTCATTATTCCTCATTTATTATTATTCTTGGTTAGGACATGTGGATGAATTGTTGAGGAAAGAAGCCATTGTTTTGATAGTTGTAGTAATTACTGGTGTGTTCCAACCATGAATTGGTGTATGTATGCCTAAGATGCATTGGCATGTGCTAGACCTTATTCATAGTTGAAAATCCTGAGAGTCCCAACATGGAGATTCTTGACCATATGCACTAGAGCCCTAGAAAGAAGTGGACAACTTGAGGGACTACATGATAATGAAGGGGGTTCATTGTCTTTGGGTGGTGCAGGTTGGAGAGAAGAGAACCGATGTACTTTGGATTGTTGTGTGTTGAGAAACCTATGAGAGATTGAGTGTTGACTGGTTTGGGAAGCTAAGTTTCGCTCTGGAACCCGTCCTTGTGGCCTCATATCCCTGGCTCGTGAGTGACCTTCTCTTGAGACTTGGAACAATAGTGTCTAAAGTTGCGTGGAACATCCTTGGTATGCACCTAATTGGTGATTGGTTTTGATTAAGATAAGCGTTCTTTGTCATAGTTTCCTTTGCTTGTACATTT
Organism: Picea sitchensis; assembly: GCA_010110895.2. NCBI lineage: Eukaryota > Viridiplantae > Streptophyta > Pinopsida > Pinales > Pinaceae > Picea > Picea sitchensis. The sequence goes on from SNQJ01S0003642.1 coordinate 440,802, forward strand.
ATTTATGCCATGTATTAATTTTTGTCTCTGAGATATGTATTTTAATGTTCATGTTTGTTGTTTATTGTTGTGCATGGCATAATTAAGCATTATTTTTAAGTCTAACATGAATCTTGATAATTGCATGTGTAATTATTGCATTTATTTCATGCTTCCTCATTAATTAATTGCTATAAGAATTTGAAATCAGTTCTTGAAGCGGCGTGGCCAGCTTGCTGGTGGCTGGGTAGGTTACAGTGATAGCGGTGACTACTTCCATATGTTACATTGGTTTAACATCTTGTGAACGATTTGCGCAAGTGCTAACTTTTGTGATAACATGTTGATTATCAATCTCACCTTCCACCTCAATCATGTGTGATCGATAGTCTACTTGTCTATTTTCCAAGGATGCTTAAATCCTTAGCATGTGTATGCCCATGTTTTCCACTATATCATATTCCTGAAGGTTGTGCACAATCCTCACCGTATCTTCTTTATGAGGAAAATATTTATACATGTGGTTTCCCTAACATCCCCAACACTTCATGAGTTGTTGTCTTGGAATTTTCCCCAAGTAATATGTCATATTGGACTCATTTTGTGCTTATTTCCCTTACCTATATGATTGTGAATTGTTCCTAAAGAAAGGTGGCTTGAAACCTTTCGTCCTCTAATCCATCTTTCCTTTCTTTTTATCATCCTAATCTTTTTTTAAAGTTGGCCTTGTATTTCTTTGCACATATAAATACTTAGTTGTTTCCATGCCTTCCTCCAAATTCTTGGGCTCATCAAACTGAATATTATCCTTGTAGAATTATGGCAACCCACTCAAGAATATTTGAATTTTAACCTTCTCATCCCCGATAATCCACATACCTCGGAAGCTCCAAGAATTTCTTCTCATACTCTTCCATGGTCATGCTCCGTAATTTAAGCTCAAAGAAATCTTGCATTTTCTTATCATAGTAATGCTCTGATAGATACGGCTACTGGAAGTATTTATTGGAATGCTTCCAAAAAATTCTCTTCTCCTTAATATGATTGACTTGCTTCAATTGGTCCCACCGCATGGAGATTGAGGGACCAAGTCCCTCCTCACTCAGGAGAGTGGCAGGAAGCCCAAGGCAATGTCCACCCCTAAATATGTAAATGTTTTTTTTAAAATTTCTAGTTTTTTGGGTCAGTTTGTCAAGCAAGTCACAAGTGGAATCACCTGGAACTCTTGTATGTAAGAAGTTTTAAAGTTTAGCATTATATGTATAGAAATTAGCACAGTTTTAGAGTCATCTTTGAATTTTGATGAATGTACATGCTGCTAACCTCGGTGCAACCCCTTTAATATGAATATAAAATTTCCATTATGGTTAAAAAAATTAAATAATTTACTTAATTTATCACCCTTAATTTAAAAAAATATAACCATGTATTTCTAAAACATTGGAGTGTCTAAATCTCTTCATTTAAGATTTTAAATAACCAGGCTAATCTCTCTGAAACAAAACGAAGCTAATCTCTCCTAAATAAATAAAATAAAATATTAGCATTTATGCATGTGGCTTCTTTTTAAAGTTTTTTATGGTTTTTAAGATAAAGGTTTACATTATGGAAAAACCTTAGGAATGGAGGTGGGTCTTACTAAAATCTTGATAATTGCATGTGTAATTATTGCATGTGGGTCTTGAAAAATCTTGATAATTGCATGTGTAATTATTGCATGTGGGTCTTGAAAAATCTTGATAATTGCATGTGTAATTATTGCATTTATTTCATGCTTCCTCATTAATTAATTGCTATAAGAATTTGAAATCAGTTCCAGAGGTAAACTCGATGGTATTTTCACGTTTAGATAGTATGAAAAGAACTTAAAGAAGACTTTAGGGTCGTGATTTTTCGTAAATTTAGTCCCCCAAGCTCAAAAAAGTATAAAACAATACAAGGGAGAACTCTTCTAGTCGAGGTTGACTAGATTATTCCTTTTTCGTAATTAGTCCATTCGATCTGAAAAAGGGTTAAACTTACGTCGAACATACGCCCTTTCAAATCCTTTTAACGAGTGTGAAAGGAAACAAGCTCACTTGACAATCTTTTCATGTTTAGGGAGTGTGATAAGAGCTTAAATGAGACTCCAAAGAGTTCCTTTTTGGTATAGTTTTTATGAGCTCGAAAAGGTGATAAAAGTATAATCGGTAACTTAGTCTCATGTATTTACGAGCACAAGAAAGAACAAAGACTAAGCTTGTTTAGAGAGAACGAGTGGCATGCAACTAAGTTCCAATTGGTGGAACGACTCTTAAACAATGACTGTGATAGAGCGTGGCAAGTAGGCATGGAAAGAGAGGACCACTCAAAACAATGTGTCCGTCTAGAGGGTAACTGCAAAATGGGAGTAGTGTGATGTGAACGATTAGCGTCAAGCATAATTACAATGGCCATAAGAAAAGCAGTATCAAGCAAAACCATTAAGCAGACAATAAGAGGTCTGCTTCATTTTTTAACGAGCTTGAAACAAAGAATGAACTATGCTTGAAGTGTCTGCTTCATTATTTAACGAGCTTGAAACAGAGAATGAAATTATGCTCGGGGTTGGTTTCATTTTTAAACAAGCTTGAAACAGAGTATGAAATTGTGCTCGGGGTTAGTTTCATTTTTAAACAAGCTTGAAATAGAGGATGAAATTGTTCTCGCGGTTGGTTTCATTTTTAAACGAGCTTGAAATAGAGAATGAAATTGTGCTCGGGGTTGGTTTCATTTTTTAACGAGCTTGAAATAGAGAATGAAATTGTGCTTGGGGTTGGTTTCATTTTTAAACGAGCTTGAAACAAAAAATGAAATTGTGCTCGGGGTTGGTTTCATTTTTAAATGAGCTTGAAATAGAGAATGAAAGTGTGCTTGGGGTTGGTTTCATTTTTAAATGAGCTTGAATAGAGAACAAAACTATGCTTGGGGTTGGTTTCATTTTTAAACAAGCTTGAAACAGAGAACGAAACTATGCTCGGGGTTGGTTTTAGTTTTAAATGAGCTTGAAACCGAAAATGAAATTATGCTCAGGGTGATACCCATTGACGGGTTTTTTTCCCAACATGATGTCCAGAGGTTGGTACTTTTCCCCCGGTAGAAGCTAGCGTCTTAACTCCAACATGATGTCCATAGGCTAGAGACATGCCCCCCAAGCTTCTTTTCATTCATCGACTCTTCTTCTGCACCCGATTAGACTCCTGGATACTAATAGGAATAGGTTCACTAGAGAGGGAGGACGAAAGAGGATCAACTAACACAGGTGGAGGAAATGGAGGTTCAAGTATTAGATTTAGTGGAAGACTCGACTTGATTGGAGGGGGGTCTGTTTCATTTTTTAACAATCTTGACATGGACAATGAACTATGCTCATGGTTATATGTTTCATTTTTTAACTAGCTTAACATAGAAAGCAAACTATGTTCATGGGTATCTATTTCATTTTTTAACGAGCATGACACATAAAGAAAACTATGCTCATGTGGGTCTGTTTCATTTTTTAACGAGCTTGACACAGACAATGAATTATGCTCATAAACCTTGACCATGGCTTCCAAGAGGTCTTCATCGGATGAAAGAACAATGTTTTGGAAAGAATGTATGTCAGGAGACTCAATAGGGGTAACGGGGCAAATATCAGTCCAAAACCCCAGTGAAGGGTTCACCATGTCAACTACTAGATCTAAGTCAAAATAAGTTGAGCATATAGCGAGAGGCTCCTTCTCATCATCAGTTGAAGGCATGGGACATGATACTACATAATTAAATTGTAGCAAGGGGGATAGCACTTTCATATAAGGAACATTTAGGGAATTCAAATGGTTGGCATTCAGATCAGGACTAACGAACGAAAGTTGGTCAATGGTCACAATGTTTCCATTATGAGGGAAATGCATCAGTTGAAAGAGTGTGGAGACGACAACTTTCATACTATAGACATAGTCCCGCCCAAGGATTAAATTAAAGTCCAAGGGGCATTGAACTACCTTAACATCAATACAAATAGTTTTCCCTCCGAAGGTGATAGGCAGCTCAGGAAGGATCCCTAAAGGTTCATTGGATCTTCTATTAAAATCCCACAGATGATGGGTAACCAACACAAGTTGAGGGGAACCTAAACCTTACCAAGTAGTTGAGGATAGAATACCAACATAAGCGCCTTCGTCTATAATAGTGCGACATAGATTTTTATCACAAACCTGCATAATGATTTGGAAAGGTAGGTAAGAAGGAAGGTGAGGCTCTTCTAGATTATTCCAATAAAAGGAAATGACCTAAGTACTTGGAGGGGGTTCCATTCACACATGTGAAATACCCTCTTGTTTGGAGGAATCTGAAGTGACAAGAAAAACCTGATCGATACCCACTTCACTTTTCAAAGGAAAAATGGGATCGACTGAGGATTGAATCAGATCGACCACTTCATGAACCAATGGTTGGTTGGGAGAGGACTCATGGGAACTAGTTGGAGGTTGTTGTTGGGAAACAACAATGTCTTCCAATAATTGTGAAGCTTCATCCATATGAGGGAAAAGGTAAGTGCGGTGAATTTCCTTGCATAACCAACAAGAAATCTTGACTTTACCTTTTTTTCCCCTAACCTTATGATCACTGGTTGATGGGTTGTCACCAACATGTCCTGCAGCGACTGGCGACATGGGTTGTTGAGAACCCATCGACCACACTTCCAAGACCTTGGGAATACCAAGGTGATGTTTAATAAGGTGGTCACCCTTACAAAGCTTGCAAGGGAATCTTGGATTGTGACCTATGTTGGTTGACTTTTTAACATTATCATCTCTCATGACAGTGGCTAGTTGATTACCCCCTTACTTATTTTTCTTCTTCTTATTTTTCCTTCTCTTATTCTTCTTAGCCTCCTGGTCACTAGTATTACAACTTTGACCATGTGAGGAAGAAGAAACATAAGAAGACGTAATGGGTGAAGAAGGCAAAGGGACAACAAGAGGTTGATGTTCTTGCGTTGGAGAGCTTGCTTGGGAAACAACGAGGGCATTTGGGAACAAAGGAGTGGAAAATAACCAAACTGGTAATCCCACAATGAAACTGAGAAGATTCAATGTAGCCATGTAAGGAGGACCAACGTTTCCAAAAGGACAAACACTTCTTCATGGTGATGAAGTTGCAACACTTAAGTATGACACTTGGTAAAGTGCGACACTTAGGTGCGACATTTGGTAGTGTGACACTTAGGTGTATAACAGTTACAACACTTAAGTGTGACATTTGGTAGTGCGACACCTAGGTGTGTAATAAGGAACTCATGCACACAGTCTACAAGTCGAGGTTTGTTCAAGATATATTTGAATTTAGTTTTTAACAACTCTGGCCCAAACTTCCTTGAAAAAAGAAAACTAGATAAAAAGGTGAGGGACCGATTCAAAATCCTGTCAACAAAGAGCACAACAGTCAAGTCTGGGCTATCCTCGTTTTACTCCATTGTCCCATGTTAATAGTTTGTTGTTGAGGGAGAGCCAAAGAGTGATTTTCACTTTGAATGGACAATGAATTTTCCAAATATGTTCCCACCACCACTCACTATCACCTTGTGAATCTAATTCCACTTGGGCGGTGTATCCTAATTTTGCAGTGCAGTCTCTAGTTATGGGATTTTTCAACCAGATGAGCATATATTATTTTTTTGAAAGGATGATAAATATTTTGCATAATAAGTTTACAAAATCTTATGATTCCTCAGTTAGAGGTCCCACAAGTCCCATATCTGCATCTGACTTCCATCTATAATGATATACTCTATTCCTGAATCGAGAACCTGCATCATGGAGAGTGTATAGCCCACGAGCATGTAACAACTTGAGGAGATCACCTGAAAGTCTAAAAGCGTCAACAACCCCTATCCAAGGATCTTCACCTATTCGAATTTTTTTTCCATTTTCCACATGCCAGACAAGCCACAAGTTGATTAGAGAAGAGGCTTCCATGAAATCTTTCCAGACTATGGAACAATATTTTTGGGGTTTTCTTTCCAATCTATATCATTATTCCATCAAGAGACCATTTAAATATTTCATCTTCATGACACAATCCCACAGGCAGATATTATAAGTTAGCCTCCAAGTATTTCTTGTTGTCAACAAAATTTAGAAGAGGAAGATGGTTTTCACTCCCCAACCTCGCAGTTCATTGGGGAGCACTATTGTAGTCTATTTAACTAGGGGGATACCATTTTTGTCCTTTTTACCCGACCAGAGGAAGCACAAACACTTTATTTATTTATTTTTGTTAACAATCCCTTTGGAATTATGGTAATAGAAATCCAATAAACTGGAATGCTTTCAAGGGCTGATTTGAGGAGAGTGGGGGTTCCTCCCCGTGAGAGTAAGCGATTTACCCATAAAAAGATTTGATCCTCAATATTTATGTGTAGCCATATCCAGTCATTGGAATTGTAATGGTTTGGTTTTAAATGGAAGCCAA
>SNQJ01S0003642.1:447267-457763 GCA_010110895.2 Picea sitchensis
AAGGATAATTCCAGTGGTATGAGCTCAACACTAATCTCAATGGCAAAGTGAAAGGTATGGATTAAACAATCCAATGAGAGTTTAGCCATGACAAAACAATGTTAAATACCCTGCATATTCATATATGAACCATCAACAACATAGCAAGATCATCATTTATACTTCTATACTACATAAGAAAAACTAGATTCAACCATTAACTAAAAAATTCAATTGCATTTTAATCTATGAAAAGAAATTGCGTAAAGGGAAACTATGCTATTTCTACTTTAATTATTCAAACTATAATAAGGAAATGAATTAAAAACAGAAATTTAAACTATGATATTAAAAAGTAAATTGACAATTACATCAACCAACAACTAAGCAAATGAAATCTATCTAAAACTGAAGTAAGCAACAACTATAACTAAAAATTGAAATGAAATCTATCCATCCATCAAAATCCCTGTCAAAGAAAACCCAGATAAGATTCTATTTTATTCTAATTAAAAATTATGTTTTAAGCTTATTTATAAAATTATGAAAGAAAGCATAATATAACTTCTAACTTGCACATGGGGTTAGTCTAGGGATCTGCAGATCCATTCCTAATCTACGAAACTAATCCATGCTAACATAATCCATCACACTAACCTGCAAAAGAGCAATAAAACAATTAAATTATAGCAAGCTAATTAACACAATAAAACATGCATGTACAGAAAATAAAAGAACAATTTAAATGATGAAATACATAAACAACACACAGAGAGTTACCAGACTGTTGGTGGGCCCCCCAGCAAGTCGTGGTCACTCTCTAAAAGCACACCACGAGCTTAACAAGGCAAATCCACCACTAAAGCTTGAAAACGCAGTTTTGGCGCAATTTCGGCAATGTAAAATATCAAAATGGAGAAAAAAATGAATTTGTCTCTAATACACTGGCTCTTCTACTTGGTTAACAATCTATTGAGCATCCTATCAGTATTTATAAGCTTACAACCCAAGTGGTCGACCTCGGGAGGGTCGAACCACTTCTAATTTCGGAAAATTACAATAAATGATGCCCTAACTGACAAAACAGAGCAAGCCAATAATCGCCTTCTTTGGACAACTGAATTCGAGTTTTCAGGAGCTTAGTAGTTGGAGGGGGCAAGGATAAACAAAACCCATGTGCCCTATTTGTCCATCATTGGCCGCCAATTCCATAATCGCCAACTCGCCTTGCGTTTTTGTGCAATACTGGGTGTTGGAACGAGTGTCGGATCAAGTGCCAAAACAAGTGCCGGAACGAGTGCCAGATCAAGTGTCGGAACCAGAAAATGGTGCGTTTTTGCCTTGTAACACCAGAAAAACGTGAATTAACTCTTGGAAGCATAAAAACATGATAAATTATACTTGATTCAATCATTGAACATGAGTTACACATACCTTATGGCAATCATACCGATTTACCATAAAATTCTTCAAAAAGCTCCTTTAAAATATGAAAACATGCATATGTACATATGGAAAAAGTGTACAATAATGTCATGAAAATGATCATATCTCGGGCCCAACACTCCTTCAAAGTCCAAAGATGAGAAAGGTATCAAATCCTTTATCTGAGCCTGCAAAGCTTCTGATAAGTTGTTGGCAAGGAGGCAAGACTTTGAGAAGTTGATATCTATGCCAGTTGCTTTGTGAAAGTTTGGCAAGAATTATTTTAGAACCTAGAACATCATGTACAAAAATAAGGTGCCTAATAAATTCAAGAGAGGTGACTTTAACTCCTTTAAGTATTCCCTAATGTTTGGCTTCTTTCAAGAGAGCACCAAGTCCTTCCGCCAAGAGAAGGAACAAGAAAGGAGAGAACAAGAACCCTTGATGAAGACCTTAGGAGGCCCTGAAGAAGGATGAAGGAAAGAAATTTATAAGGACAATGAAGGAGATCGATTGGATGCATTCCATAATCCAATTGATTGTGTCTAGATTTATCCCAAGCTGAAGTAGAATGAGTCTAAGATAAACCTAACTTACTTTGTCGAAAGCCTTTCAGAGGTCTATCTTGAGCACAACGACTGAGAGTTTAGTAGTTTTAATGGAATGAAAAGTTTCCTAGGTAATAGATACAATGTCATGGATCTATCTATTTTGAAGAAATCCAAATTGCTCTTCAAAAATTATGGTTTCCAGCACAAACTTCAATCTATTTGCAAGAATTTTTGCAATAAGTTTATAGATAACACTACATAAGGAGATTGGTTTGAAGTCTACAAAGGTGGAGGTGTTTTATTTTTTTAGAATCAACACTATGAATGTGGAGTTTAGTGCCCCCAACACTTTGCTTTCCCTTTTGGATTCCCGAGCAACCTTTAGCAAATCCTCCTTTAGCAGGTTTTTAGAATCCAAGAAAAACTCCACTGAAATTCCATCTGAGCCAAGGTTCTTACCCTTTTTGAAAGAGTTTATAGTCAAAAGGATTTCCTCACTAGTTATTTATGCTACCAGGAAGTTATTCATTTCCTTAAATATCAAGGAGGCAAATAGAATAAGGACTTGCATTATTTCTCGTATATGATAAGTTGTAGGTTCTTTGAAAAGTGAGCCAAAATGGTGGACTCTTGTTGTTGCCTTTTCTTTGAAAGAATTAACCATTTGTCCATCTTGGTTCTTGATTTTCCAGATTGTGTTTTGTCTTTTGTGATAATTTGAGAATTGATGGAAGAATTTTGTGTTTTGATCTCCTTCCTGGATCCAGATGATGGCTCAACTTTTTAGAAACCAAGTCCACCACCAAGGGCCAAGCGTGCTTGAACTTGAAGGGGTTGGTAGGTTTAACATCTTCTTTATCTACCTACAAATGGATAGGAAGGTGGTCCGAAAAACCACTAGATCCAACACAGGCTTTCCAAATCTCATTTGTCATCAAGGATTATGAGATTAAAAAATGGTCAAGGCGTTTAAATATCTCGTCCTCCCCCTGGTGGAAATTTTGCCTAGTAGGAATTAGTTTGACTAGTTCTGGATCGATCATGTGGAGCTATTTGTAGAGGTGCACAAAAAGATCAATTAGGGGATCCCAACTCGGATGCTCTCCCCAAATTTCCTGCAAAGAAATGGTTAGATTAACATCGCTGCCCAAGATAATATTTCCACCCTCCATAAATCCTAACCTAGCTAAGGCCTCCCATAAAGGCTTTTGATCCACATATGACTCGTAAATATTTAAAAACTTCAAAGAAAGATCTAATTCTTATAGCTCTAGTTCTACCACAATTACATAAGGAAGAGAGAGTGTGGCCTTTACTACTAGACCCGGTCTCCAGGCTGTGACCAATCTACCTGACCAACCATTTACATCCAGAGAGGAGAAGGACCAATCTCTCAACCAAGGGTACAAGGAGGCTATGGATTTTTTCCTCATGCACATTGTCTCTTGAATAAAAAGTAAGTCTAGATGATGGGCTCTGATGAGCCTTTTGAGGGATAGCATTTTGTGGGAACTCCCCAACCCATGAGCATTAAAAGAAGGATAGATCACGGGGAACCATTAGGCTATGATTTCCCTGCTCTAAGGGCCCAATCAATGGTGGCTTCTCGGTCATTTCTTATTTATTTTCTATCTTGTTGTTGGGAAATGGATAGATTGTATTTCTTTCTCGTCGTGGATGTCTAGGGTTTGTACGGATCTAGGTCACCCTCGTTGGCTATGGAGTCCTTCTTTTTGGATTTAGACTTCAGATCATGGTTTGAATTTGTATGGGAGGAGGAAGCCTTTCCCAAGGAGCCCTTATTTGAGACATAAATTTGGGTCTTGAAAATGTTTGGGAGAGGTGACTCAAGATGGGGGAAGGAGCTTCTGGAGTCTCGAATGGAGAACCAGCAGAACACTCTGGGACAGGTGAATTCATAGTCTGGTCAGGATTGAGAGGAGAAGTCAAAAGTATGTCCAAGGGGGAAGAAGGAATTGGTGCTTCTGAAGAGAGAAAGGGTTGAGTTGTGTGATTCGTTGAAGGACACTCCAAGAAATTTGAAGAAGGGGACAAAACATGAGCGAGATTAGACTTACTAGAACAAATATTATCTAGGAGATGAGGTGTCTCATTTAGCTCACTAGCTTTGTTTGCGTCAACCATGTTACCACCTCTTTTGACATTAGTAAAGGAGCCTACAAGAGGAGTCTTTGTGACATCCAAATTTTCGATGCAATTCGGCACTAGAGAACTATTGTCCTTTTCTTTCCAGACCAATTTCCCTAAAGGGATGGAAGCAGGATTTTTTGGACAGTTGGCTTGGACATTTCACACCTCATGGAAGACATGGCATCGAAAAGGAAATCTCCAATACTCAATACATTAGACCCAAGAATTATTTCCACAAACTATCTCCAATTCCTCTAACAACCTATCTCACAAGTCAACCTCCACAAGTATCCATTCCTAAGATTGATAAGTTTTGTGCTCCCACTCTTCTCCTGAATATGCAAACTTCCCTATCTTGTTCTTGATAAATTCAAATACTTCTTTATTCCAAAATACTAATGGTAGGTCGAGGAGGATGGCCCAGAAAAGTTAAGTAGTGACAGGTTCCCTCTGCGGGTCAAATTCCACACCCCAATCCTTAAGAACAAGGCCCGAGGGTCCCCACTTCAAAAGTTTATTAGAAATACGATTGGCATCCTACTTGCAACAAGAAATAAAGCAGATCCAACCTCAAACCGAGGTATGAAAGGTCAAAACATATGCTAAAAGAGGAGCCCAATTCTCTTCAACCAAAACATTCAGAGTCGTAGGCCTGATTGTATTCCCACATAAGTGTCCCACCAAAACCTTGCCCATAAGTCCCACCACATCATTTAGTGTCACGTCCTCACCAACCACCATTTTTAATTTGTCCTTCTTTGAATGGATGCACCGAGGTTTTGTTCCAAGTTTAGGAGGTGTGGGATTCACATAATTATTTTTCCCTACTTGATCAAAGATGGAGGAACTACACTTTGTTATCTATGGTAAGTCGAATATCTTAGCTTTCTCTTTTTTTGGTCATTCAAAAACCCCAATCAAGGTTCAATCATATTGAGTAAATGCATCCACGTGGGCTATTTGCTCGTCACCTTGCTTGGGAGGGCACGTGTCCTTTAGATAGACTCAAGAGCGATAGTAGAGCTACCAGGTGTCAAAGTTGGTTGTCGAAAAATAATATTAATGATGTAGATATATAAAGATATGTAGAAAAATAATATTAATGATAAATGGTATACTATGAAATTATGTCATGAAATACACAAGCACCATGTGTAATCATGTCACAAAGTTCTTAGGGTTGACTCGTCATTGTCTAATGATGACATCTTCCAAGAGATGTTGGATCATGGGTTGCCTTACCACTTAATTTATTTAGAAACTCACAAAATACTATTTGTATTATTGAAATATTTGTTTGAAAGATAGTTAGATTAATATGATATTTTCGGTTAAATTATTATTAATAATAACGACTTGATGATTATTTAATTCAACATTTATATTTGACTTTAGATACTAAAGAAGAATATTACTTTTAAATGATCATCATGGTGGGAGGTTTGGTTAAACTTGAATGATGAATTTGAATATGACAAGACTTGTAAAAGTCGAAGTATGTCTAAAGTTTATTAGATAACAATAATAATCTATTTTTAAGGTCACGGCCAAGCCACACCAAATTGGTGTATGAGACCCCCTTGTTTGTGGGACAAGGGACCCCCCTCCGCCCAATGATTTGACTGGTAAAGTCTACGGAGGTATACATACCCTACCCCCCTCTGGATTTGAACTTGTGACCTCTTAAGAGGAAACACGTGTTCTTAACCATTAGGCCCACTCAAGCCCACTTAGGATGATAATTTACATATAGATATTTCTCATTACTTGTATGCTTCGAAAAAACTATACAATCTTGTTAGGAAATTAGGATGGTGAAATAATTGCACTACACCTTTTCGAGAAGACACACGTGGGTGCAATAGAGACTCATCTTAGGTAATAGTCTTTTGAAAGTGTTAGACAAAGTCCATGCATGATTGTTTGTTAATTGTGAATTTTGGTTGTCAACATCGACATTGATACCACAATTTGGATCATTGATGGCGAAGAATGGAAATTGGATATTGATTGTTACAGATTGCGAAGCATCGAATTTGGAAATTGATTGTTGATCTATTTGGTTGCTTGTTACTACAATTAACAAAGGTCAACCATCTTGAATATGTTTGTTGATTCTAGTATGTGGCAATACCTAAAAGACATAGTGCGAGCATGTTATGGAATTGAAATTGATTGATGGATATTGTATGTGGGTGTTGTGTGATCTTGGTTGAATTTGGTTGTTAGTTGTTGTGTGTGATTTTGTTTGTTTGATGATACATATATGTTTGTTATATGGAAAATTATTTATGATAGAGACTCTTGGTGAAATGGTTAACATTAAATTGATAATTGATAATAAGAGTTAGATGAACTTTTTGTATCTTGAATGGTTGAAGGGGACACATGTTTGTTCCATTGAAATAGAAACCCTTATTTTATTCAAATTTATTGGTGTAAATTGATGACATTTTGTTGTGGATGTTCTTAATGAATTGATGTTATTAACGCTCTTGACAATTTGATGTTATTGATTTATCCTAATGATTTGATGTCATTAATGCTCTTGATGATATTGGTGCATACAATAATATTGATTACTTATAACCTTGATGATATTGATAATCTGAAGATGTCAATAATTGATGATAATGGTTAATTGATGATGATTTCATGTTGTCAACAACAATGAATTGATGTTTGATGTTGATGATGCTTTGGTAATTAATTGTGAGTGATTTGATGATGCTTATGGTATGGACTTATTAATGATGTTAAGGATAATATTGAGTAGATGTGAAATGATGATGCTAAAGATGTCAACAATGTTGATGATTGGGCAATGAATCCTAATTTGATGAAAATTGATTCAATGATGATTTCATGATGTTGATTTAGTGATATTGATCTGATCATAATGTTGCTTTGGTTTGACGAGGTTTGTGATATTGAGGATGGTTATATCAATTTGACTTGATGACAAAAAATGATGATTTGATAATGTTATTGATGATTTCTTGATATTGAGAATGTTAATGATATTGATGTTGATTTCTTGATGGCCAAGAAGAGTTGTTAATATTATTGGTGATATTAATATTGATGTCGATTTAATGATAATGATTGCATTGATGAATCGATAATGATTGTTGATAGTGATGATGTTGATTTGATGATACTAACTTGATAGAATTAATGACCTTGTCGATATTGATGATTATGATGATATTAATTTGATGTTGATGAATTGACTTGATAATAGTTTAACGATTGAAGGAGTGGAAGTAGAGGAAGAGAGAGAGGGAGAGAAAGAGGGACACCATTGCTAAATATGTTACTTGGATAACCAAGGGTACTCATCAAGGGCTACGGTGGTAGTAATATCCTTGTAGATGGATACCACTATCATGAATGATACTTTACAAACTATGGGTATCCATTGGGGGCTTGAGTGGTAGTAATATCCTTGCACACCATAACCCTAAGGGGTATGGGAGTGTTGTAAGTCCAAGAGTCTTTCCACCACACTATGGTTGATCAATTGGATTTTTGATCCTTGGTTTGATATGTAAGTTGACTGAGCCATCTAATGAGTCCTTTATTCCCTAACCTATACCTCATTGAGCTTGAGCCATGCTTGGTGGGCATCAAATGGTTTAGTTGACTGCATGGGTTGGGTGGAAAAGCGACCCTTGGGTACAATTCTCCACGGGTTGATAATTTGTTTGTCCATTTTTTTGCATTGTTATAGTTTATGTGCTTAATGTATTACCTAGTTGTAGTTATGATTGTGTTTGAACCCTAGTTAATATTAGATTGGAATTGAATTAGTTGTAACTTGAACTTACAAAAAAAAATAAGAAAATAACACCCTCTTGGAAAGGAGGGTTGTTATAGATGAATTTTTTTTAATTATGGTAATTTGATTATTATATTTTAAGTGCATAAATTGCTTATATTATTATGATGACTTGAGATTGAAAAGGATTCTAAAAGAAATGGCAAAGAGAGAAATCGCTATCAAAATAACTTAGCATTTGAGGATTATTTCTTATTGCATCAGTAAAGGCATTTCTCTTGTTTGGGAAAAATACAATATCCACATCTCTCCTCCTAATGTTAAAGTAGGTTTATATCGTATTAGTGTGACATTGAAGTTTGTAATCTTATATGGATCAATCAAAAGTGAAATTATTAATTAACAACAACATGTAAAACTCATTTGATAACAATGTTTCTCACAGTGTGTTGAGGCTTTGTTTAGAGATCAACAATGTCAAGCAACCTATCATATTAAAATTAACATAAATTAAACAAAACATAGCTTGCTCAAAGCAAGTTGTAACTTCCTTATCCTTTTAGTTTCTTGTAGTTTATATTTTGCTCAGGATAGTTAAGTGTTATAGTGTAATGGAAGATAAAAATCATCAATTACAGCTACTGCATTAGATTTCCCAATGGAGAAGCTAGTGCAACACCATACATTTCACCTTGATCAATAAAGGCCTCCCATAAGTGTTCCATGTCAAACACCATAATTAGATATTCTAATTTGTGTGGTGCTTTGTATTCAATGACATTAATACAATAACATTGTACACACCCTATGTAGTGATATGTATGCCTTATGCATGAAGACTATGTGACTTATTCATCCACTGATGATGTTTATCATCACCCCTGTAATGCAAACTCTTTCAAATACTATAAGTAAGTGTGTGAATGCCCTAAGCAAAGTTTTGGAAGAGTCAATTTGTCAAAAAAAAGTTATTGTGGTCACAAATTTGGGAAGAGTTAGCTTCCCAAACAATTCATTTGACATCAAGAAAAAAAAATTGGATTGAATTTATTGTACAAACAAGAATATCATTGTTCACATAAAAAAAATTGAAGGCAATGTTACAAACATGCAATTATTTCATCCCTAACATGTTCCCTTTACTCACCGAAAGAATAATTAGGAAAGCCTATTTAAAATTGATTTGAATATAGTGTTATGTGATTCTCGAGTAGAACTTAGGGGGCTTGGGGACTATAGTGGAAGAGGGAGAGAAAAGGAAGAGGGGGGTGAGAGACAAGAGAAATATGAAAAGGGAAGGGAGAAGGAAATGAAGAGGAGGGGGGAGAAAAAGAGGAGGGAAAGAGGTGAAGAACGGAGGAAAACAAAGGAGAGGAAGAGAGAGAGGGAGAGAAGAAGGGAGGAAAGAGATGAAGGATGTGAGGGAGATAAGAAGAGGAATAGAGGAAGAGGAAGGATAGGAGAGGAAGAGAGGAAGAGGAAGGGGAGGAGGAGAGGAAGTGGAAGGAGAAAATGAAGGGAGGAAGAGGTTTTCTTAAACCTACTTTCTTTTCTTTTCTTTTTTATAAAATCTATCTACAAAACCTAACTCCCATCTCCCTTCCAAAACTCAAATCCCATCTCGCATATAGAAAAACCAAATCCAATTTTGTTTTAAATCTATAAATCAAAAAAAGGGGGACGGGGGGTGACAAAAAAACTTACCTTTGATCCAACGATTCCCCACAAATCTCCTTTTCCTTCTCATGTTAAGTGCCCCCACAAATCCCTTTTAGCTCCAAGAATCTCTACCCCACACTCTTGTTTAAAAATGAAATAAATGGGGGCCTTTTTTCACTTTATATTAGAAATGCAAGGGAAGGGTGAGGCAAATTGAATATGTTTTTTCACTTTTTTGAAATTTTTGTTAAGCTCATGCTAGCCTTGTCGATTTTCACATGAAACTCTATGTGACTAATTTCATATCTAAAAATTGCTTCCTAGTGATCTAACTATCACTTAAAAACTTTACACTGAAAATATATGTAGCGGAAACAACACGATCAAAGATGAATCATCAATACACAAGAGACACAATATTTTGATTCTATAAATTTATCCAATTATCCAAATCCGAGGACCAAAACAAGTCCTCTCAAAGTCACCAAACTAAGGACATAACTAATCCTCTCAAAAATAACCAAATTTGAGGACAACCTTGTCCTCCAATATACAAACAAGAAAACCAAACGTCAACAATATCTAAAAATATCCTCTTCCCTTGAATATTTTGTAGACCACATGTATAGTAGTCCAGTGAGTGAGTTTAGGAACCCTTATTGAACTCAACAATTAATTAGAATATTTTAATCATATTTGTGGGTGTGGCACCTGTTGAGTCCATTTTTGTGCTTCCATAAACCATACTTTTGCCTCTTTATTTGTCCTTTTTTTCCTTCATTTCATTCCACATTTTCCATGAAACATCCTATTCAAGGTATATTTGTCATTCTTTAGCTTGAGAATTGAATTTTCTAAATTTTAGCATTAAAATTGGAAATTTACCAGAAATTACAGGATTTGACCAAATCTCGTAAAAGCTCTGTGGTTTGTATACTTGCAGGACACCT
>SNQJ01S0003642.1:475253-506660 GCA_010110895.2 Picea sitchensis
CGGTCAACGCTGGTCAAACAGGGCCACTTCAACAGAAATTGCCCTGTTTCAGCCTTAAATCTTGGACAGTTTTTTATTTCGTGGGATTTTGACCATATATTGAGGATCTAAAGGAGGCATTCGACCCTCCTAGGATATTGTGGGTCTACTTATGATATTTAGGAGACATTTTAGCACTTTTGTTTTTAAGACTCTTGTATAAATACTCTTAAGCTTAACCTAGTAAGCCACTCTTGATATGAATGAAGAAACTTGAGAATTTGCACCTTTGAAGATCAGCTCTGTGTTTTATTCATGGGAATGCTTATGATGATTTGAATGCTACTGGAGTCCTTTCTTAGCTGAAGTTAACCAAAGTGTACCAGGGAAGCATTGGAGGGCCCCCATTGCCAACTAGTACACTCTTAACTTGTGTTCTTTTTCAAGTACATGTTTTAGATCAGATCTTGCTTGTTGTAGATGAGTTTTATCTTGTTGTAGGTAAATGAATTTCATAGCTCAGTTACATGCTTAATGTTTTCAGCCTTACTCATATTGTGAATGGTTTCTTGAATGAGAATTCAATGTGCAGTTTGACTTCAAGCATTAAGATAGTTTTGAATGCTTTTGAGTTATTTATGCTTTTAGTATTTTGATTTGATTTGATGATAGTTGTTAATGAATTAATGAAGGAATACAATGAATGCATCTCTTGAATAAGAGTTTTGTTCTTCTAACATTTGATAGGTTTTAAACTTCCTTTTGAATGCTTACTGTTTTCACTCTTCAGAAAAACAAGTGTTGATTACTGTTATGAGGTCTATGAAGATGACTTCTGAATAGAAGCTTAGTATCTCTTGCACAGTCAGCCTTAGATAGGTTTTTGGGTTATCTCCATAAAAGATAAAAACTATCTCTAAAATCCATATACTTTGGACATGCCTCTAAGTCTTACAAACACCGGATTGACAATCATTTACACTCTAATTTACTAGGGTAGATTCGAGCTCAACAACACCCCCACACAAACCCACAAATCCCATCAACTTTCCCATGAGGCTTTGGCCTCATTTCTAGGCCGATTTCACTGAAACGAAAGTCAAAACTAGTGCTAACGAAAATTCCCACATACTTGGCCAATGGGAGGTATCCCATCCACAAAAATATGGATGCACTATTGTCATACATAGTAGATATAACTTTGGATCTACCACCTCATCTGTATTCCAAAAGTAGTCAAAATTGGCTACTCCCTTTGTCATTGTGAAAAACGGGTCTATGAAATATGTCACGGTCATAAGTCATGATGTCAAGTCTGTCTGAATGAATGCATCCATAGTCATTGGAGAACATCTTGTTGTGAAGTCTATCTGACTGGCCACATCCTCAAACACTGAGGAAAAAATTGTCTGACTTGTCACATCCTTGGTCACCTAGGAAAAATATGTTTGATTGGTCGCATACTCAGTCACTAAGACAAAATCTGTCTGATTGGTCGCATCTTCGGTCATTGAAGCAAATCTTGTTGTTTAACCTGCCTCACTGGATGATCCCTCTGTGACTAAATCAAATCCTACTCTCCAGTCCTCCTGACTGGTTGCCTCCTTTATCACTATAGAAAATCCTGCTGAGACAAGTGTATCCTCCATGGAGATCTCACATTCCCTAGAAGCCTCCTGCATATGTAGCTCCTGTCTATCCTACTCAACCCATGACACGTGTCTATCAATCTTAGAAGCCGTCTCTCTCCCAACTGAATTTGAGGGGGAACTCCCTCTCGATAACCATCTTTCCCTCTGAGCCAACTGAATCTCCCTGAGATAAGTCTCAATCTGAGATGGCATTCTCTCCTTGAAACTTGACTCCCTCTGAGTCTGCACATCCCCTAGGGCCATTTTATCCCTTTCCATTTTCCTTTACACAGTACTGGGAGGTTTCTCCTCCCTCCTATATCCTGAGGGTTGAATCCCTATGAACTCTGGCTCCCTCTAAGCCTATACCACTAGTGGGGTCACTTACCTCACTACTTGTGGAGCCACCTGCTCCTTACCTATCTCTCTACTCCTACTGGTCACAACACTCATAGGCTGGCCCCTCAACCAATATAGGTTCCCCTCCCTAACTCCAAGAACCAATACTGATATCAAGCTATATCATCTGGGCACAAGCAATACCTGTCCATCTCGAAATAATACATGATATCCATTCCTCTCAATCTCTAAGACTGAGAGGACACTCCTCTTGAGTTATGGCACCCAAAACAAATTTGACACCCTTAGTATCTCTCATGACTGCAATCGAAATGATACAATACTAGATCCTCGTACTAAATGCTTGGCCCCCATACCAAGCTCCACACATAAGTCTGAGCCAGTCAATGTGAGAGTGTTAAACAATTATCTAACACCTATCATATGACAAGATGCTATGATATCCACCAACCATCTCTCCCCATTGGAGACAGTACCCGAAAGGGTAGAGACCAACGAGATCTCCCTCTAGAACCTATCTGCAACCTCATCAACCTCTTTTGTTGATGCATGCTTCCGTATTCTTCTTCACCTCCGGTGTGGACACTATGAAACATAGTTCCCAAAAACATGACACTCAAAACATATGATCTTACCAAGATCCTTCTTTTGTCTCATCTCTTGAGATGCTTCCCTCTCAAGAGAAGTTCTTCTCTCTTATAGATCTCTTATGTATGGATAAACCCTTCTTCCCTTCCTAGTGCGAGTTGCAAGGGACTGGTTGTCATCGTTGTTACTCTTTACCACACCATCCATATCATCTCTAGATACTAACCGGGTCTCCTCCTTGATATAATATGTCCATAGTCTGTCAAAGTCTGGAAACTTGTCTCATGCACAAATCCCCTACACAAATGGTTCCCAAGACCCTAGACTACCTCTCAATGCTACATTCACCAACTCAACATCTTGCACTATCTCACCAATAGTTGTGAGCTAATCTCGAATCTGATTAATCTTCATAAGACAACTGACATTTATGTTTCACTGGTCATCGTGAAAATATGAAGTTGATGCTTCAAGTGTAGCATCCTGCCAGTATTCTTGTTTTGGTAAAGACCCACCAAAGCATCATACATATCCTTGGCAGTTTCTTTCTCGGCAATGTGAGGAATAAAGCGATCCTTCACGGACTCTAGAAGTACCCACTTAGCCTTCACTTATTTCTTCTTGTTAGTTGTCAACTCCTGTGGATCAGTAGGATTTATAACCACATCTTCAACATACTTCTTGAGTTCATTCTCTTCCAACAAAAGGATACCCCTTGCCTTCCAAGCTCCGAAATTGGTTGCCCCTTCCAACCTATCCTCAAGTTTCAATGTATTAAACATCTTGACCTACCTAGAACAAAAACAAAAAAAATAACCAACACTCTTCTAGTGTTGTATCCAACAAGGTGTCTCAATATGATCCCCTTCTCTTCAAATCCCAAGCTCTTATACCATGTCAATTTTCACTTGCAACTCTATGTGACTAATTTTAGATCTGAAAATTGTTTCTTAGTGATCTAATTATCATTGACCACCTTTACACTGAAATTATTAATTGAAGATATATGCACCGAAAACAACAACATCAGAGTCGAAACATCAATACACAAGAGACATAATATTTCTATTCTACAACTTTATCCAATTCTCCAAATTTGAGGGCCAAAACCAGTCCTCTCAATGTCACAAAACTAAGGACATAAATAATCCTCTAAAAAATAACCAAATCTCAAGACAACCTTGTCCTCCAATATACAAACAAGAAAACCAAACCTCAACAATATCTGGAAATTTCATCTGCCCAAGAATCTATTGTAGACCACCTGTACGACCTGCTGATGTCACTTGTTAACATGTACGGATCTTCACCTTCCCAAAAACATGGATACATGATTCACTGATTGGAAACCCACGGACATACGTTGTTTGCTCCACTACAAATCGTGTATACCCTATACATGATTTGTCCTTCTGCAACCTTTGTATATACGTGCTTTGTCCTCTTACAAATTGTGTATGATACGAAAAAATCACTCACACGTGAAACCTTCTTCGCTCCTCTCTCTTGCGCCAGATTTTCCACCTTGTAGAATTCCCTTTGATAAGATCACCAATCCTCCTTGACACAAGTGCATACTCACTTATGCCAACGCCATTCTTCCACAATGATGATCTAATGTCACAAGGACATATCTCCTTTATATAGGAGTCCAATGAGTGAGTTTAGGAGCCCTTCCTAAACTCAACAATTAATTAGAATATTTTAGTCATCTTTGTGGGTGTGGCACCCCCACACAAACCCACAAAGTCCATCAACTTTCCCATGAGGCCCTAGCCTCATTTCTAGGTCGATTTCACTGAAACGAAAGTCAAAACTAGTGCCAACAAAAATTCCCACATACTTGGCAGCTTGGCCTCTAGTGGGAATACTTCGTAAAGCTACAAAAATCAACACTCCCTCTTAGTGAGCGAGGTATCCCATCCACCAACATCTGGATGCACTACCGTCACACATAGTATATATAGCTTTGAATCTACGACCTCATTTGTATTCCAAAAGTAGTCCAAACTGTCTACTCCCTCTGTCACTATGGAAAATGGGTCCATGAACTCTGTCATGGTCACAAGTCCTGCTGTCAAGTCTGTCTAAATGATTGCATCTATGGTCATTGGAGCACAACTTATTGTCCAGTCTGTCTGGCTAACCACATCATCAGTCACCGAGGAAAGATCTGTTTGATTGGTCCCATCCTCGGTCCCTAAGGAAATTTTTTTATGACCGATGGCATCCTCGGTCACTAAGACCAAATCTGTCTTATTGGTCACATCCTCGGTCACTGAAGCAAATTTTGTTGTGTATTCTTCCTCACTTGATGCTCCCTCTATGACTGAAGCAAATCCTACTCCTCGTTCCCCCTAATCGGATGCCTCCTTTGTCACTATAGCAAAGCCTATTGAGACAAGTATATCCTCCATGGAGGTCTCACGTGCCCTAGAAGCCTCCTGCCTATGTAGCTCTTGTGTGGCCTCATCAACCCATGACACATTTCTGTTAGTCTTTAAATATGTCTTTCTCCCAACTAAACCTGGGGGGAACTGACTCTCCCTCTGAGCCAATTGACTCTCCCTGATATCAGGTTCACTCTGAGATCACATGCTCCTCTAGAAACTTGACTCCCTTTGAGTCTACACATCCCCTGGGGCCATCTACTCCCTATCCATTGTCCTCTACATAGTTCTGGGAGGTTTCTTCTCCCTCCTGGATCCCGAAGGCTGACTCCCTCTAAAATTTGGTTCCCTCTAAGCCTATACCACTAGTGGGGTCACTTTTCTCACCACTCGTGGAGCCACCTGCTCCTCATCTATCTCTATGCTTTTGTTGGTCACAACACTCATAAAATGGCCCTTTAACCTATATAGGTTTCCCTCCCTAACTCCAAGAACCACTATTGATCTGTAGCTAGATTGTCTAGGCACAAGAAATACCTGTCCATCTCAAAACAATACAAGATATCCCTTCCTCTCAATATCTAATACTAAGAGGATACTCATCCTGAGTTATGGCACCCAAAACACATTTGATACCCTCAATATCTCCTAACTCCAATCGAAACAATACAATACAATATCCTTGTACTGAATGCTTGGCTCCTATACCAAGCTCCACACATAAGTCTGATCTAGTCTCTGGGAGAGTGTTAAACAACTATCTAACACCTGTCATATGACAAGATGCTCTGTTATCCACCAACCATCTCTCCCTATTGGAGATAGTACCTGAAAGGGCGAAGACCAATGAGATCTCCCTCTGGAACCTATTTGCAACCTCATCAACCTCTGTTGTTGATGCATGCTTCCTCCTTCCTCTTCCCCTTCAGTGTTGACACTATGAAGCATAGTGCCCAAAAACATGACACTCAAAACATATGATCTTACTAAGATCCTTCTTCTGTCTCGACTCTGGGGATGCTTCCCTCTCAAGAGAATTTCTTCTCTCTGATAGACCTATTCTTTCTAGAGAAAACCTTCTTCCCTTTCTAGTGCAAGCTGCAAGGGCCTGGTTCTGATCATTGTTACTCTTTACCACACCATCCATATAATCTTTGGATACTAATCGAATCTACTCCTGGATATAATCTATCCATAGTCTGTCAAAGTCTAGCAACTTGTCTTGTACACAGATTCCCTGCACAAATGGTTCCTAGGACCTGAGAAGACCTCTCAACGCTACATTCACCAACTCAGCATCCTGCACTATCTCACCAATAGTTGTGAGTTGATCTCGAATCCGATTAATCTTCATAAGACAACTGAAAACTATGTGTTCATTGGTCATCCTGACAATCTGGCGTTGATGCTTCAAGTGTAGCATCCTGCCAGTATTCTTGTTTTGGTAAAGACTCACCAAAGCATCATACATATCCTTGGCATTTTCTTTCTCGACAATGTGATGAATCGAGCGGTCCTTCATGGACTCTAGAAATACCCACTTGGCCTTCACTTCCTTGTTCTTGTGAGTTGTCAACTCCTGTGGATCGATAGGAGTTACAACCACATCCTTAACATACTTCTTGAGTTCATTCTCTTCCAACGTAAGGATAACCCTTTCCTTCCAAGCCCAGAAGTTTGTTGCCCCCTTCCAACCTATCCTCAAGTTTCAATGTATTCACCGTCTTGACATTCCTGGAAGAAGAACAATAAAAAGAACAAGTACAACACTCTTCTAGTGTTGTATCCAACAAGGTGTCTCAAGATGATCTCCTTCTCTTCAAATCCCAAGCTCTTATACCATATCAATTTTCACTTGCAACTCTATGTGACTAATTTCATATCTGAAAATTGCTTCCTATTGATCTAACTATCACTAAACAACTTTACACTTAAATTATTGATTGAAAATATATACAGCAAAAACAACAAGATCAAAGATGAATCATCAATACACAAGAGACAAAATATTTCTATTCTATGACTTTATCCAATACTCCAAATTTGAGGGCCAAAACCGATCCTCTCAATGTCACCAAACTGAGGACGGAATTAGTCCTCTAAAAAATCACCAATTACGAGGACAACCTTGTCCTCCAATATAAAAATAAGAAAAGCAAACCTCAACAATATCTAGAAATCTCTTATGTGAATCTGTTGTAGACCACCTATATGACTTGTTGACATCACATGTCAGCTTGTACAAATCTGCACCTACCCCAAAACATAGATACACAATTCACCAACTGGCAACCCGCAGACATACGTTGTTTTCTCCACTGCAAATCATGTATACCCTGTACATTACTTGTCCTTCTGCAACCCACGTAAATACGTGCTTCGTCCTCCTACAAATAACGTATTGAACGAAACATTCGCTCACACGTGCGACCTTCTTCGCTCTTCTCTCTTGGGCCAGATTCACCACCTTATAGACTTCCCTTTGCTGAGATCACCAATCCTCCTTGTCACAAGTGTAGAATCACTTATTCCAACTCCATTCTTCCACAATGATGATCTAATGTCACAATGACATCTCTCCTTTATATAGGAGTCCAATGAGT
The DNA here is from genome assembly GCA_010110895.2 of Picea sitchensis. NCBI lineage: Eukaryota > Viridiplantae > Streptophyta > Pinopsida > Pinales > Pinaceae > Picea > Picea sitchensis. The sequence continues at coordinate 482,805 of SNQJ01S0003642.1, forward strand.
GAGTTTAGAATCCCTTCCAAACTTAAATAAATATTTTAATCCTCTTTGTGGGTGTGGAAACCCCACACAAACCCACAAATCCCATCAAATTTCCCATGAGGCCTTGACCTCATTTCTAGGTCGATTTTATTGAAACAAAATTCAAAACTAGTGCCAACAAAAATTCCCACATGCTTGGCACCTTGGCCTCTAGTGGGAATACCTCCCAAAGCAACAAAAATCAACAAGCCTTGCATCAATTGTTCTGATGCGAGAATGGAGCATGTGTAATCTCCATATCAACCCTATATCATATGCATGTTGTCCCTTTTGACACGACACTAAGCAAAGTGTTGTGTTAGTGTCACTTGGTTCGACACAAATTGATGTAAGCACAATGCATACATGATGCAAACACAACATAGAAACTATGCTAATATATGCAAACATGACTCTGACTGATGCGAAAATGATGTAAGCACAGTGCAAACCAAATTCAAACATTGTGAAAACCTTACACAAACACTATGCAAAACACAATGCATAATCAACAATAGCCATTCCTGAATTATGCAAATAACGTTGTGAACATAACAAAAAAACTCTAATTAGAAATTTTAATTTACTATTTTGAGCATCATATGTATGGTACTAATGTGACACAACCATGATACAAAAAAGTCTTCATGAAAACCCCACACACACTAGCAAAAAAAACTTGACAAAGGGTTTGAGGGTTATAGTGATGCTACAACCTTGTATCGTAGTATCCATAGGAAATTACACCTAGTCAAACTTGACAAATAGTTTGCAAATTTTTTGATGTAGAATGATGCCTATTACAAAGTAAAATTGATGAATTTAGATTGTTAGAAAGGGATTTGGGTATAAACATGGTGGACAGGGAAATTTCTTTATAGGAAGTATCTACATAAGACTAAATGGGAACTGGCATGTTTGTGGATCATGAAGGATATCTTTGCCTACATACAAGATAAATGTTCAATTGAGTAGTTGCTGAAGCCAAAATATAATTTCAATTACTGTTGCAAGAAAGCTCAATATCAAAAGAAGGTTGGGTCAATGGGGGTATAAGGGAATGGGCCAAAAACTAGCCTTCAATAGAGAGTTGGGATATGAAAAACTCTATCAAATGTAGGAGGACTAAAGAACTATCAAGGCCTAATAACCTAAGATCACAAAGAAAGAACCAACACTACCTAAACATAAAGTGTAGGATCAATACTACCGAGTAGAGTTTGTTGCAGTGAAACATAATGAGTCGTAGTTTGGAAGAGGAATGAACACAAGGATTTTCTTACATACGTGGATCAATTCAATTAAGTGTACACCACCAAGATCAAACTACCCGACATAGTTAGGAGGATACTAAGTAAGTGTTGAGTGTGGACACACTTTAGTTTTGTGATTATAGTGCATAATGCATTGGGCCACACAATGTAATAAAGTTAAAGAAAGATTAAAGTTGATGATATCAAATGATTCAACCAAGGGGGTGTTTGATCAAGCTTGACCTTGTCAAGTGGCCTTTGGCTATAAATAAGTATAGCCTCAAATAATGTAGGTTATTTTTTATTTTCTTGAATCTATGATCGTTGATGAGATAGATACTATACTTCATTTTATGAAGAAAAAACTAAACTATGCTTTTGGGAGTGGGTTTTCCTCCCTATCAATCGCGTTCGTTCCCACTATAAACAAGGTGTAATTGTGGCATCATTGTGAATGTGTTTGGATTTATTTTGTGCCATCTCTTTATGTTTTATGAATATGTATAATTAGAGCATTGTCTATGTTTACCTATTCTAGTTATTACTTAGTTTTTTTTAGTTATTATCTGTGAAATAACCTGACTTGCTTGGTTGGGAAGGTATTGTTGGTATGTTTTGCAGGTTGAGTCTATTGAAACCCACAATCCATTCAGGGTTTAGAGGTTTTAAGGGTATTTCATCTTCGATACCTCCTTTGAATGAATTCCAAATAGGTGTGACCCATTCAAAGTTCAAAGGTTTAGAGGATCTTTATTCTCTTGGCCCTTTTCATCCTATAAATACTCCTACCTCTAAACGATCAAGGCCCATTAGAATTAAGAACATTAAAAGTGTTCATAGGATAATTATTCCTCAAATTTACTTTGAACACTTTGAAGGCTCTAACCTCTAAACTAATGTTACTAATTTCAAAGTTTGAATTTGTAAAAACTTTCAAATCCTTAAACTTGTGAATAACTATGACCTTTGAATGAGTAGGGATCATTTGGAGTCTAAAATAATCCAATTCATCAAAGGAAGTGAAAACCAACGATAGGCCTTCAACCATCTGTTCTTCTAAACAAGTGGGCCTTGATTAGAGGTTGGACCTCAATCTATGTACACAATGACCAGTTATGTGGTTTATTTTAGCTTCTTTTGGACACTTCCAAGGAGAGCATCCTTTCTACTACTTGGCTCATGTGTCTTGTACATAATACTATTGGAGCAAAATACACTTCACACGATAGGTGTGTGAATTTCCCATGTAACCCTTATAAAGATCTATGCATGGAGATATTAGGAAATTTCATCATTTAAACCTAATAACCTCTCAAAACAATGAAAATTGCTCCATTTGTAATCACCTTCACTGCCTTCACCTATGTTTGTTCTGGTTGTCCTTTTATTCACTCGACAATTTCACCTAGAAATGTAGTTGTTAAGAATGTGCTACAACTACCATCATGATGGTTGGGCTTCAAAAGCTTCTCCTTCATTGCATACCATGAAGTCAGATCCTTCACAACTCCCCATTCTCTTTTGTATATGTTTTTTTAGTGTCATGAAGTGTTTAAGTTTCATAAAGAGATTTATGTCCTTGAAACCGTCATTCTATGGTTTATCAATAAAGAGATTTATGTCCTTGAAACCGTCATCATAAAGGTACATAACTTTCAATTGGCATAAAGCAGATATATTTTTCGTGATTCAAATTTGTGATAAAGAGGAAAAGTGGAGTATTATTATTTTTTCACATGGCTCCAAAGTGTGCTCCAAAATTTACTTCACTAACCAAACCTCCATAGAGTTCAACCATTATTGAAGGAGAAAGATAATATATTTTCACCAGATGGAACAATTGAAAAAGAATATGAATGAAAATAAGGATAAAATGGAAAATAAGATGGATGAAAATAGGGATCAAATGGAAAAGAAGATGGATGAAATGTAAAAGAAGATGGAGAAAAAGATGGAAAATTTGAAAATTCCATGTCAACTATCATACAAACCTTAGATTAGAGGCTTTCTAAAAGTGACATTATAACAAAGAAACTCATCAAAATAGGGGTAGTATTCATGTTGAACATGTTACAAAAACAGGATCATGGAGCAATAAAATAAAACAAATGAGGAAATAAAACACAAATTATACACAATACAATAGAGACACATATATACGTGGTTCACCTAGTGTGGGCTACATCCACTAGAGAAACTGTCAGGTCCTTCCTTTTATTATCCAACAAAAATGAAGGGATGCAACCTACAACACACCCGTTGTAACTTCCTCTTCTTTCTCTCACAATATCCTCTCTCAGAATACAGTATTTGTTATCACACATAGTCGCAATACAATTCCCTAATACATAAACGAGGGTTTCCTTATAAGGAAAAAATCCCTAACATAACTTCTACCGTCAGATCCGTGACCTTATAATGAATAGTCCAGTTTGACTACGAAACTACAATATTTTACAAGGCAATCTTTCTCTAAATTTTGCTTCGGGTGCACCTTCCCCCCTTGGACCCCCTTGACAACAATAGTGGGGGGGGGGGAGTCCTCCCACACTCCCTCGTCAAGAAATGGGATCCAAACAAAGTTGAAACAAACCTATGAATCAGGAAGATAATCAAGCTCCACAACCAACAGAACAAGCTTCCAATAATAAGCATTTTTTAGGTGGATTTAACTATGATACTAAAGTTAATTATGGATGGGTTCCTAAGGATGTCAAATTTCCCAAGATTGAAATGAAGAAGGTTGATGGAACACAAGTCTTTACATCGGTGAACCAAATAGATCAATACTTTGAATTGCATAATATTATGGAGGATAAGAAAAAGATTTCCTTAGAAACCTTGTACTTTGAAATAAAACCCTATCAATGATATCAATGGGTACTCAAAAGGAAGCCTTATTCTTGTCATTATACTTGGAGTTTATTTACAAGAGACTTAGAAGCACAATATGGAAAAGTTTAGGAACAAGACTACTTTAGTCAATTGACAAGAATCAAACAATTTGGTGATATTGAAGAACATAATTCAGAATTTCAAGTGTTGGCCACAAGGGTGGATAACATAAGTGATGAACATTTGTTGGAAACTTACATGGTTGGATTACAGGATGGCATTAAACATGAGTTTTTCTTAAAACATCATGGAAATATTATGGAGGCTATACAATTTGGTTGTCTTATTCAAGCGAAGAATATAGCTACATACAAGTATACCACTATAACATATGTAGGAAGGAGAGATAGATTTGGGCCTCACAGGGAAAACCTACCTCAACCTACTCAAATATCACCAAAGGAAATAGAAGAAAGAAGAGAAAAAGGACAATGTTTTGGTTGTAATAAAAAATGGTCAAAAGGGCATAAATGTTAATAAACAAAATTGTTCACCTTGGAGAATAATGATGAAGATGAAATGGAGGCATCTGTATAAAGGGATGAGGAAGAAATTGTGTGTAATAAACCTCAATTTCGTCATAAAAAAAAAATAATAGTTTAAGAGAATTACGCTCTAAGGCTGTATGATAGATTTAAAACCTTAACATTTAAAAACCGTGATACCCCGTGCGTTCAATTTCTCTTTCCACAATCTAGTGTTACTCTTCCATACTCATTTAAGTTATACTCGTTCTTGTAAATGGTTACAAGTTAATACTTTGTGGTAATGTGAATTAGACATAGGCCTAATACTTAGGTTTCCAACCCATTGATTAACATCCACGTTCATAATGCGTACAAGCCTAAACTTCAGGACCCCGACAACTATAGAGACACAAGGAAGGGGTCGAAATAATTTTTTAAGTGTTAAACCTGTTGGTTTTACTATTGATAAAAGTGACCCCGAACTGGAGGGGTTACTTGGAATTAAAATTGTTGACTGAGATTCATAACCCAATAACTATTAGCTGGAAGCGGACTCTGAAGTGGCAGTTGATTGAACCCTTTCCCGACTTAACTGACTCCAACCACCGGTGTTAACTGAACTAGTCGAAAGGGTTTGTGAGGAGATCTTTACTTGTCCTATGAAATATATTAAATGTGACTAGATGTAATGAAAGCTGAATTTAAATCTCTGTTCAGCCATTAATGGTAGTGGAGGTAACGAGAGTCATCCTATACCCTCACCCAACCTGGACACTCCACATTACTATTGTCACATGGTCCATCTCATCGGCATTCCCATCACATTCAATAGGCTCGAGGTTTGTGTATTAGGTTAACCGCCATGAGTCATTTCGCTCTTGGTGCAAAGTCTACTCTGAGTTTATACTACTGCATCTTACTTCTATTTCTAGACTTTACTGTACACGGGCATGGCAGCTTAGAACGTCTCTCATATTTTATGTTCGGTAAGTGTTTATCCTAACAAAATAATTACTTTTGTTTACTGTAGGTTTTCTATGTCTTTCTCGGCTTCTATTCCGATATTATCATGTTTCTTGCCCACAGGTCCTTCTTTCCCCCCCTCCTGCATTCGTTGTTCCTTCGTTACCAGTCTAGGATTATATTTCGTCGGAAATAAATCGTATGTTTGACTGTGTTAGGGCCTTAGATACGTCTATATGTTAAACCAAATTATTTTATAAAACTGGAATCTCTCTGGTAGTTATTTTTGTCTGGACTGTGAAGAGAAAAGAGGGTTCATCGATCCTTGTTTCCCCAATACTCCTCGACAACTCATAAGACTATGTTTAAAGATGTTCGGGTTATGTTTTGCATGGCCCCTTGCTCTTTTCGAGCGTCTTAAAAGGGCATGTGCATTTGGGGTTTCGGCATCATATTGACTCTGTGTTTCTTTTAATTTACTTGCAGAGTGTTAGATAGAACATTGGTTCTGTTCTATTGTTTTCTTTAAATTATTGTAATACGGTTCTGGTATTTTAAATTTAATATGCACATTGTTCAGTTTTCAGTATTCGTGTAATGGCTCTTTTATTCAAATAATGTTTCGGTCATTCGTTGATTCTTACGCTAATGATGGGCCCCTTTGGTTTTGCGAGGGGTACCCATCAGGGAGACTAGGGCTCCTCTCCTCTTCTAGGTCTGGAGAATTTCGCGGCTCCTAGCAATGGCAAAGGGTGTCATCTCCCTCCGCTTAAGTTAAGTATCACTTTGGCATACTCCCTTTCCTAATATTATTCGTTTTCTTTCGTTTATTTTATTTGTATTTCCTGTTATTCAAAATCTAGGGGCTATTCTTCGCAATTCTTGTGCAGGGGTTTTGACTACATGAGGATACGTGTATAAGGATCTCACCCCTTCAATAGGTACTCGGGTTCCATTTTGTTCCTGTAAGATAGGCTTAGACAACTGAAGATAGAAGCGTTCAACTATGGAACCACTTCTGTAAATGGTTCATTGTGTGTTAGCTTTTAACTTCGTTTCTCCTTCTCATAGTCGAATTCTGAGAATCAGTTTTAACTTTTTGTATGATTACTCAAGATCAAATCTATTTCTTACTATAGTTTGTATTAAGAATTATTCGAAGGAAGAATATGTTAGATTCCTTTCCTATAATGGATTGTTTCTCGACATTTATGAAATAAAAAGAATTTAAGAATGGTATTTTATTTCCGTCTCTTGTAGCCTTATTTCAATTCATTTGGCATCGTAGATCTTTGGCATAACTATACAAGTGTTGATAATAAAACTCTTATGTTTTCTCTTGTGATATTTCATCCTGGATCTATAGTAGTTCAGACTGATCTTGATTCTGTGTTATAATCCGAGTGTACTCCAATTTTCTGTAACTAAAAACCCCATTTACAAATGTGAGAAAGTCTGAATTAATCGTTTTCTTCGTTTTCTTATCAAATCGGCGTAGCCGGAATCTACGCCTTATGTATTAAGAAAACCTGAATTTTATCATTGTAATGCGGGCTATGGTACTGTGTTTTGATTCTAGCATATTCCTTTCATAAATGTATGCTACTAATTCTATGCCATTCATTATAATATTTATTGAATGAACACTTGCAGATGTATCCCTAACCGTAGTCGTAAGGGTATTTGATACTTTGTAAACCCTAAATAGTTCTCTGTCTTTAAATCTGTACAATTAACAAGGAATAAAAAACCTCTGATATTTGTCTAGTTTTCTATAAATGTTTGCACAGGTTTGAAAGTCCGTTACAGGAATAAACCTTTTTAAAAATTCATACGACTCACGATAATCTCATAACCGGTAGAGGTATTACCAAAACTTAAAGTTTCGGAAGTTGCGAGATCAATTTGATTATTTTCGGCAGAAAATGGATCTATCCTAGGCTCGACTAAGACACAGTAATTTGTAATTTCATTCACTGCCCAAAGTTAATTCTATTTCTATTACAGACGATAGGTGTTGTTTATAAATCTGTATACGCGTACGTGGGACCTATAATGACAATGGTTCACCCTTATAGTAGTAATATAAGTATATCTCTTTAATAGAATAGATGACTATCCAATATATAACATACAGAACCCATATTAATACAATCGTACCGATAACATATATATGACTATCCAATATATAACATACGTAAACCATATTAATACAATCGGCATCAGCAACATATATATATATATATATATATATATATATATATATATATATATATATATATATATATATATGACATTAACGAGTTGTTATGTAACGTATATACAAACTGTTCAATTCCTAATTATCCATCTGTAATTTCAAGTTCAGGTGTACGTAGGCAGTTCTGCCAAGATACTTTTAACTTTTGACTATAACTTCAGACAAACGAACATATATCATCCATGGAAATTATTCAACTTAACACCAACAGATGCATAATATCAAATATCTAAAATTATTCAAAACAAAGGAGGAGGAATTTAACATATCTTAACCAAACTCACGGGAAGACAAAGGGAACAACCACGTTCCTCCCAACCGTAGAATAGGGCAGCCAAAACTACTTGCCCAATTCACCCCCTATCCTGACCATGAACCCATGAGGGCGAACTTGGAAACTCCTCTTCAGCAATGTCCTTCAATTCCGATAGATCCTTCTTGCCTCTCACTCATTCAGTGTTCATAACAGCAAGGAAAACAAATCAGTCTCTTTTCTCAGCATACTTAGCAACGTCCTGCCTCCTCACATATGCTTATTTATCAATTTGCCTAGGTCTTTTTCCCTCCCTTGGGAATTTTCGCAGCTTTCTAAATCCCTAATTTTCAGGGGCTACCAATGGCCAAACCACTGATTTTCCACTTGTAAAAAACAGCCTAGGGGTAGTTCCAACATGTTCCCCACTCATGGAGTCATGGACAACTAAATTTAACATGGTTGTTCCATTTTTCCTCCTGCAATCAATATAAAATATTATGTTTTCATACAAGTGTCATAGTCAAATAGTTAGTTGAGTCAAAACAGGTCTCTGCCCAACAGTCATAATAATTAATTACAATTATCAAATTTGAAATTCGGAATTGCCATAAATGGCAAAAATTTTCCAAATTCGAATTTACTAAAAACAGAATAAATTTCCAACAAATTTTAAATTTCAAAATATTTTATTTTGGGGGATGTCACATTGTGAACTTAAAAGAACATGAAAAATATGTAGAAATTCTGAACAACAATGAAAGGTGTGAAATGTTTGTTCATGTATTGGTAGGCTTGTCAGCAGATACAACCCTCAAGGTTGTAGGATACATTAAGAAGCAAAGGTTCATAATGCTTATTGATTTAGGGAGTAAAGGTTCATAATGCTTATTGATTCAGGGAGTAAATGTTCATAATGCTTATTGATTCACGGAGTACTCATGACTTCATTGATAAAAATATCAGTAGAGAAGCTTGATTGCTTTGTGTATCTAGTGACAAATTTTCAAGTTTTGGTTGCCAATGGAGGTAGTATCGATTGTGGAGGAAAATGCCACAACATTAAATTTAGTATGGGAGAATATAACTTAGAAAGCCCGATGTATTCCATTCCCATTGGAATTCAATATGAACTCAAAGGGTTAAAATCTACACCTTCTTAGGTCATCATCTCTCATAGAATGGAAAAGCTCCTAAAAAAGGGGAGTATGGGAGTTGCAGTTAGAGTTTATTCTTTGGAAGTAAAGAAGGAAGATGAAAATATTCTAGAGGAAATAAAATGCACCTTGAAAAATTACGATAGGGTATTCCAACAAATTCCAAAAGGGATACCTCCATCTAGGGATCGTGAACATCAAATTGAACTAATATCTAGCAGTACTCCTTCTAATAAAAGTCCTTATAGATATCCTCATCAACAAAAGGGGGAGATTGAGAAAATAGTACAAGATATGGTGGATTCGGATATTATTCAACCAAGCAAGAGTTCATTTTTAGCTCCAATAGTGATGGTGAGAAAAAAGGATAATTCTTGGTAAATGTGTCCTGATTATAGAGATCTAAACAAAATCACCATAAATGATAAATTCCCTATTCCAAATATTGATGAGCTATTAGATGAGCTTCATGGAGTGGCTTATTTTACAAAGTTGGATCTTAAATTAGGATACCACCAGATTAGATAAAAAATAAGACATTATCAATATAGATTTTAGAACTCATGATGGGCACTGTGAGTTTTTGGTCATGCCTTTTGGGTTGACTAATGCTCCTTCTACTTTTCAAAGGCTTGTGAACAAAAATTTTCGATCCCATCTTAGAAATTTTGTGTTGGTTTTCTTTGATGATATACTTATCTATAGCAAGTCAAGAGAATGCAACATTAAACATGTGGATAAAGTCCTACAAATTCTTGAGAACAATCAATTGTATGTAAAAAGATCCAAAGATTCTTTTAGGAAACAAGAAGTAGAGTATTTGGGTCATATTGTTTCAAGGGAAGGGGTTATGGTGGACCCTCAAAAGATCCAAGCTATTATAAAATGGCATATTCGTAAGAACATCAAGAGTATTAGAGGATTTTTGGGTCTTACAATATATTATTGAAAATTTGTTAAGAATTATGCATGCATTGCAGACCCACTCACATCTCTCTTGAAGAAAAAATCATTTGTATGGAATGAAGAGGTTGCATTGGATTTCTCACTCTTAAGAGATGCCATGTCTTCTACATCGATATTGGCAGCACCCGATTTTGGTAAAACATTCATAGTCGAATGTGATGCATTTGGACAAGGAATTGGAGCAGTATTGATGCTAGAATGGAGACCATTGGCTTTTGAAAGTAAATAATTAAAGGGAGAAGGCTTGGTAAAGTCTACATATGAAAAATAAATGGAAGCAATTTTACATGCAACAAAAAAATGGCAAGGATATCTCATTGGGAGGCATTTTAAAGTCAAGACAGACCATGACAGCCTAAAGTATTTTTTGGAGCAAAGTTTGTCATTGAAAGAGCAACAAAAATTGGTAGAAAAAATGTAAGGGTTTGATTTTGAAATAATCTAGAAAAAAGGGAAGGATAATGTGGTCGCATACACCCTTTCCAGAATAGAATACTCCTCGAGTTTATATTCCATTCTGGTTTGGTTGGAAGAAACTCACCATGAATGGAAAAATGACAATAGTAAGAGATATAAAACATAATGTATAAAGGAAGAGGTGAAATTTATGGAACATTAGAAGTGGAAGAGAGATATTCTCTGGTATAAGGGTGGAATATTTTTATGCCCTCAATCAAAGTTGAAGCAACAAATATTAAAGGAGACTCATGACTCTCCGGTGGAAGGACATTCAAGGTTCCTTAAAACATATCAAAGGATCAAAACATATTTTTGTTTAGAAGGAATGAAGAAATACATTCAATTTTTTTTAAAAGAATGTCAGGTTTGCCAAAGAAATAAAGGAGAAACAATAAAAACTCCTTAATTACTTCATCCTTTACACATACCTAATCAAATATGGGAAGAGATATCAATGGAGCTCATCACAGGTTTACCGAAACCAAAAAGTAAGGATGCCATTTTTTGGGTAGTGGATGGACTCATAAAATATGCGCATTTTTGTGGAATTCAAAGTACATATACGACAAGTCGAGTGGTGGAAGTGTTCATGAAGGAAATTCATAGACTTTATGGAATTTCTAGTGACAAAGATTCAAAATTCACAAGAAATTTTTGGAAAGAATTATGGAAGATGAGTGGCACAACACTAGCTATGAGCTCAACATTATCATATGCAAACAGATAGTCAAACATAAATAGTTAACAAATGTTTATAGGGTTATCTATGTTGTTATTCTTTAGACAAGCAATCTTAATGGGTGAAGTGGTTTCCTCTAGAAAAATGGTGGTATAATACCACCTATCACACATATACTAAGATGTCCCCATTTGAATCCCTTTATGGATATATAACTCCTAGTATCTCATAATTTTTGTAGGACCATTCCAACGTGGAGGCATTAGAGTCACATATGAAAAAGACTAAAGAAAATTTGAAATTTCTTAAGGAAAACCTTCAAATGGCACAAAACGGGATGAAGCATCAAGCGTATCAACATCAAAGTGAAAGATAATTTGAGGAGGGTGATTGGGTATTTTTGAGACTGCAACCTCGTAAGCAATCTACTCTCAAACATAAGAAGAAGAATAAGAAATTAGCTCCAAAATTTTACAGACCCGATAAGATTGTTTGCAAGATTGGACAAGTGGTGTATGATTTAGATTTGCCTTCTTCTCACATTCATGAAAATTTTCATGTATCTTGCCTAAAAAAGGTTTTGGGACAAACTATTCCAGTGCAAATAGAACTTCTAGAATTAGATAAAGAAGAGAAGTTGATTCTTGACCCAGAAAAAGTTATAGATAGTCATTTTGCATTTATGCAGAATAGAACCATTATGGAGTACCTAATCAAGTGGAAGAATATCCCTCCAGAAGAAGCTACATGGGAAAATGAGCAGTTCATGAAGAAACACCCTCGGTTATAAGCTTTGAAGGCAAAGTTTTTCTTAAAGAGAGGGGCTATGTTAAGGCCCATAAGGCCCTATGTTAAGGTCCTAACACTCATTTATTATGAGTTTATTAGTTATGATTAGGTCGGCCTAGTGGTAGGTTACATCATGCTCACTTTATCTTCTATTTGTAATAAAGGAGAATTAGTTGTATAAGCATCTCATCTCATCTTGTGAATTGGATATATTGTAAAAGGAGGTTTCCCCCTCAAAGTGGATTGTTATTCATTGATTATTTTGAAGTTGGTTCGTAACAATGTTGCACACAATTATTTCCATTATAAGGTTGACAAAATCGAGTGGGTGGCTCCAGCGTTGTAGAGATAATGTTATGTGCTCCTAACCTTGTGGAAGGAAGGTTGCATGAGCTACCCCAACAAGTACATTTCTAGAGAACCTATGCTTTATGCTTTGATTTAAAAATGAAAACTGATATCATATTCATACAAGTACTTGGATGATCATTGTTGCATCTAAGGTGGTTCTTAATGGTTGGCCCTAGGCTTGCATACGAGGTTTATCATTACCTCATTTCCTATTTTTAGGTCAACTAGGGTGTGTAGTAACTTGTTCCAACTTGATTAATGTTCTAGGTGTAGAGTTATTGATGTCTTGGTCATACTTAATCACCCTCTTTTTATAGGTTTGTGCAATTACAAAGGTTGGTGGAGAACTTGTGTTATGCAGATGAAAGGCTTAGTGGAGAGGTTGTGTTGGTGCAAAGATGTTTTGACATAGTTCTATCTTGATCCTTGACATAGTTTGAAACTCAACACTATCAATAGACATAAAGTAAAATTATGTTGTTACATAGATTATTGTTAATAATTTTTCTTACTATTTATCCTTCGAATGAAACAACAATATCTCGTGAACCAATGTTGGGCTTATTCTTTTACAATGCATCATAAAAGCATTCATGAATAGATGTTGGTCCTGTTATCCCCATTTTGTGGGATAACTAAGGAGATTATGTCTCGAGGCCCTCAGGTTGCAGATATGGAGTGCTGAGAGACTACATGACCAACAATATCTACTTTCACAAATGGAGACCCTTCTCACCACCACAGAGGTCAGGATTTTCATATGGCATACACCACACCAGTTGGCTTCCGAGAGGCATCGGGCCTTGCTCCATGAGGTGCAATTTAGGTATTATGGTGAGTGTCATTTTAATATTTGAGGCATTTTGAGTATGTTGTATCTTAGACTGCTCTTAAACTGCTTTAGATTTCATGACATATGCTTGGACATTATGCCTTTTACCCTGTTTCACCTTGGTGGTTGACATTGTGACATAGTAAGTGGTCTTCCTCGGGAATGGTTTTTCTACTAAGAACTCCCTTAAAGAGCCATCATACCATTCCCAATCATACTTACCATTTTCCATCACCTAAAACCCCTTGTTTCCTTTTCTATGGGGATTTTAGGGTGTACTGACCCAACAAGGGGTTATCCCTCATTCTATGGGAAGAAGGGGTTGAAGGCCCCAAGGGATTGTTGTTGGCTAAAAAGATAAATCCTATATATAAACCTTCTAGATGCTTCGCCCAGGGTTTTCTCGAGAAAGCAATGGAACACTTCTTTGTAAGAAAAGGGGGACCCACAAGAATAAATGATAATGAATTCTTAGGGGGTTAGTTGGAGGATAAGAGCTATCATCACGAGTCAACCTATCATGATCATGGGTATATAACGGTATGACATTAATATCATCTAGACACCAAGCTAGGGTAGTGGCTCTCAGTTCCACAACTAAGATAAAGGGGGTCTCATCACGACCCAACCTTCTCATTTCCGCAAGGTATTTGTGAGTGACATTGTCATTATCTGGACACCACACTAGGAAAGTGTCCTTCAAATCGTTCCTTAAAACATGAAAGAAACAAAGAATGGAAAGAGGACGGGATTGGAAAAAATACATTACAAACGAAGGTGCCACACACCATCTACAAAGGCACCCATTAATGAGACAATACAACCCCTTAAATGTCATGAACCCCATTCGTAGTGAGTCTTGATCCTTAACCACTTCATCTATTTCACATGGCACATGGCTTAGAGAGGGATCACTTGGGAAACACTCCTTGGTCTAGGGAACGATCTACCCTATAGGAGACCTCGTCAACCCTCCCACATCCAAGCTTGGCAATTTGCATAATGTCTTTGAGCACTTACTTGTTTGACCGGGTAATATTTGATGCATATGCTTAGGTGTCTCATTTATTGATTTGATTTACTCACCATGATATTATGACTTGAGATCCTTTGAGGGCATGCTTATTTGTCTTTGCAGGACCTAGTTGGTGGACAGTTTTGGAGGAACAAGCCTAGCTTGGGATTCCATGGGGCTTGAAGCCCACAGGTTGGATGCCAAGGGCCCGCATGTCGGATGAGAGAGACATACCTTCGGAGGCCTAGAAGACATCATGGATGATGTGACCTAGCCCTTACATGTCAAACGTTTTGTCTAGGAGATGCAAAACGTCACTTTTAGAACCTTGACGTCACCTAGAAGGGCTATGGTTTGGTAGTGAAGATGTTGTCCATTGACACATGGACGTTTTGAGGAGAAGAAGACCTTGACCATGAGGAGATGGCCTAGATGAGTGACATGTGACCTTTGGAGGCCTGACTATGCATATCCAACTCCAACAACTTGCTCCTAGTGTCAAAACGTCCCCTAAAGGCAGGACATCATCTTACTTTAGGGTTTTCTTTTGTGTAAAAGTGAATTTTAAGTGAATTGTTTAATATTATTTTGTTACAAGGGGTAAGATAAGGGTTGTGGACCCCTTATATTATGTTTTACCCTTGCTACTATGGACAAACTATGTGAATGACATTTTGTATAAATAGAGATCATAAGATTTCATTTTAAATATAACTCTTCCATTGTGAGAAATAGAGGATTGAAATTTTCACTACCCTTGAGGGTTTTTTATATCTTGTGCTACGATATGGTGTCCCTTTGGTTGTGGAGTTGATGATGATGATGCGCTAGCTCTTCGAGTTCATTCTTTTGCTATTCTGGTGGTTTATCTTGGAATCTTATGGTTTATCATGTTGTTATTGGATTGGTAAGGATTTTTACTTGTTGCTATCATTTGTAATTCAAGCTCAAGGTTGATTTTACTAATGCTAGGTGTTATAGCACAAGTTGTAGGTTGGGAAAATCCCGACCCAACCACAAAGGCAAGTGCTAAAACTAGGAAATCCTACACCCAGTGTCACCTCGAAGTAGGTCCTACACTTCAAGAGTGATTAGGTCACTCTAGGGAGGCGATCCCAGTGACCCTAGGGGGAATGAGATGTAGATGGATGGAGATGAAAATGGAACCCCTAGAAGTCATATCTAGGTGGAGTTAGATGTGGAAAGATGTGTCTTGTAATTCAAGTGATTTTTTTCCCAAAGGTGTAGTACTTCCTTGAATAATTGTACCTGCCCGAGACATAAAGAAAGACACCTTGCAATGATATATGTTAGTATTGATCATCAAGTTAAGCTTGTTGTCCCTAATTTGCAGCAATATATGACAGTTTATATCAGCAAGTAAGACATTCTAATCAATATGTAAAGCATAAGATCAATCAACAATATTATCAATGAATATGGCAATCAGTTATGACTTAAATATGGCACTTTGAGGCTAAACAAAGAAAGATGTTACAACATGTATTTTATGCAGAAAATTGCAGCCTTGTGGTTGTAGCATTCAATGGTATGCAACAACAAAATTAACCATGGAAAAGTGCCAAGAACTAGCCCAAAAAGTGCGCCCTAGTTAGTAGACTAGGTGAGTGAAGTTAGAGAGGGTTCTTAGAGTCAGTTTGTGGGATAAGAGGGAGTTAGTAGCTAGGGTTATGCAACCTTAATGGTTGTAGGTAAAGATTGTAACATCAATTAAAGTAGTGGGAGAAAGGGGACGCCCTAGTAGGGGAAGAGTCCTCTCAATGTGGCAAACCAACTACAAGCAAGAGATCTTTCAAAAGACAAAATTTCACGTTTTCCAAGGAAATGATTTTATATCTCCAATGCAAAAAAGATATGACTAGTGCCTTTAAATATTGGGTTAATGGAGTCAAGTAAATGAACTAGAGATGATACTTCCTTAGGGGTGTAAATCCTCTTACTTCCCAAGGCAAGTATCTCTAGTTAGGTTTTGAGAATGAGGGGTGTAAATCCTCTTACTTCCTCAAACAAACCCTTGCAACATCAATGAATTTCAAGCAATAAATGATGAAGACTAGAGTGGGGGTGTAAATGCTCTTACTTCCCACTTAGCACAACAATCCTTGACTTGAAAAAATGATAGCATAAGAGTAAAATACGATACCAAAATCAAGAAAGATGCTAAGACAATCCACCATAAAAAATAGAAACCATTCGTCCAAGGCTAGCACCTCACTCCTCCATCAACCATTCATCAAGATATCCATAAACAAGTGCACAAGAGACAAAAGAAGCCAAGTGTAGCGAAAATGTCAGATCAAGTCTTCTCACAGGAGGGAGAGTTATGTTCAAATGAGATCTTATGATCTCTTATTTATACAAATTGTCACCAAGGTGACCTGTCCACATATTAAGGGGTAAACCACAAGAATAGGGGTCAACAACCCTAATCTCTCCCCCTTTAACAAAGCAATATTAAACATTTCACTTAAAATTTCACTTTTGCACAATAAAACCCTAATTTTACATGGACGTCACCCCTTTAGGGGATGTTTTGACACTTGGAGCAAATCGTTGGTGTTGGAGAAGCTATGGTAGGCCTCCAAAGGCAACATGTCAAGCATCTATGAAATATCCTCATGGATAAGGCCTCATCCTCCTCAAAACATCCATGTGTCAATGAATGGTAACACCACCACCAAAATGTATCCCCCAAATATGACGTCAAGCTAAAAAAGAAGACGTTTTTCCCTTCCTGAGCAAATCGTTTGGCATGTGAGGGCTGGGCTAAGTGTTCCACATCATCTTCTCGGTATCCAATACTTCATCTTTGTGATCCAGCATGTGGACCCTTGTCATCCAACCTGTGGGCTTGTAGCCCCATGGAAGCCCAAGCTAGGCTTGTTCTTTCAAAATTGTCCACCAACTAGGTCCTGCAAAGACAAATGAGTACGCCCTCCAAGGATCTCAAGTCATAACATCATGATAAGTAAATCCAATCAATAAATAAGCTACCTAAGCATGTGCATCAAAGATCACTATATCAAACAATTAATTGCTCAAAGACACTATGCGAGTTGTCAAGCTTGAATATGGGAGGGTTGACGAGGTGTCCTATTGGGTAGATATTTCCCTAGGTCAAGGAGAGTTTCCAAGAGATCCCTCTCTAAGCCATGTAAAGTGGGTGAAGTGGTTGGGGTCAAGACACAATGGGCATAGGGATAATGACATAGAAGGGGTCATAGTGTCTCATTCATGGGTACCTTTGTAGAGGGTGTGTGGTACCTTCGTCTGCAATGCACTTTTTCGAAGCCCATTATTTGCCATTCTTTTATTCTTTCATAACTTTTAAGGAAAGGTTGAAGGCCACTGCCCTGGCGTGGTGTCCAGATAATGGCAATGTCACCCACAAACACCTAGTGGAAATGAGAAGGTTGGCTCGTGATGAGACCCCCTTTCTCTCAGCCATGCAACTGAGAGCCATTACCATGGCTTGGTGACCAAATGACGGTAATGTCATACCACTAGATATTCATGGACGTGATAGGTCAGCTCGTGATGAGACCTCCTATCCTTCAACTAACCCTTTGAGCATTATTTGTTATATTGTGGGTCCCCTTTACTCAAAGATAAGTGTTTCACTACTTTCTTGGTTTATCCTTGGGCAAAGCGTCTCGAAGGTTTTCTATTTTACCTAACATCAATCCATCTGGGCCTTCAACCCCTTCCTCCCATAGAATGAGGGACAACTCCTTCTTGGGTCAATACACCCTAAAATCCCAAGAGATAAGGAAATGGATGGGAACAGTATGATGGAAAGTGGTAAGTATGGCCGGGAACAGTATGATGGCTCTTTAAGGGAGTTCCTAGTAGCAAAACCATCTCCAAGGAAGACCACTTACTAGGGCACAATGTCAACCGACAAGGATAAACAGGGCAAAAGGCATAATGTCCAATCATATATCATGAAATATAGAGCAATGCAAAATAAAACATACTCAAATGGCTTAAATATTGAAATGATTTTCACCATAATACTGACTTCTACCTCATGGAGCAAGGCCCACTGCTTTTCGGAAGCCAGTTAATGTGGTGGATGCCATTTGGAAATCTGTGACCATCTGTGGTGGTGAGAAGGTTTCCCAACTCCCCAAAAGGGTATTGTTGGCCATGTAGTCTTCTCGACACTCCATATATGCAACTCGAGTGCCTCGAGACATAATTTCCTTAGTTATCCACTAAATGGGGATAACACTAGGTATGGAGGATAAGTGCATACACCCCTACTTTAGTTCCATCATAATTTTAAGCATAGAATTCTTGTTTGCAAGGGTTTTCTAACGAAGTATAGGGGCATACACCCCTTAGTTTTAAACTCTAGATAAGGCTACTTGCCTTGGGGAATAAGAGGATTTATACCCCAAATGATCCAGGTGGATATCGATGGCCACCCACCTATTCCACTGGCTCGAAAAACAGTTTTTCACCTTGGCAGTTTTTCGGCAGTGTTTCAGGTTCCAAACTTCTGGGGTCGTTTTGAGGCCCTAAACAACGTTTTTTGGGGATTTGGGGTCTAGGGAGCTGTCAAAAGCATCAAAGTAGACCAATCGAAAATCATTCTTCTCGATTAGACCTTTCCAATGGTGTATCGAGTGCCCCAAACAAAGATTGTATGCAAAAGTTACGCCCCCGGGAAGTTGACGTATCAACTACCCCCATCGGGGCCCCCAAACCTTTTGGCTTTTCATCTTCCGAGGTTAGGGTTTTGGATTTTACTTATGTTAAAAAGGCCTTTGGAGCCTCATTATAACAATAATCTTCTTACGGATGCGAGTAGTCGTCACATCTCTTCTCAGAGATAAGCTGCCACCATTCTAGCAACTCTTTCACTGTGTATTTTACAGTTTTTGTACATTTTCGCTCATTAATAGAAAATTGTGTATTACTGTATCTATGTGTTTATGGTTGCATCTCTGATACATTTCTGTTATGTTATTGAATATCCGAGATATCTCTGTACATTTCTGTATTATATCTTCGCTCTCATTTCATGTCGAAAATAATCCGGATCACCCAAGGAGGTAGTAGCCCTAGCTCTTTCTTTTGACCCCATTAACCCATAATTAAAGGCACTAATCGTTGCATTGGAGAAATAAAACGTTGCATTGGTAAATGTGAAAGTTTCAAATTTTAAAGTTCTCTCACTTGGAGGTTGTTCCTTGAACCTTAAGCTTTCTTTCCTCATTGAGGCGTCCTCTTTCATCCACTAAAATCTTCTTGTTGTTAAAAAACTAACCTACAACCATTAGGGATGCAGAAAACTAACACTCTAACCCTTGATAACTCCTAAACTAACCCTAGGAATTGGCTACAACTTTTCCCTAACAAATTACTAACCCTAGTGCACTTCTTGAGCTAGTTATAAGTGATTTTCATTGGTTGTTTTTTTGGTTATAAAGCTTGGTTTGCTACAACCATAAGGATAGTAAATATCAATGCAGTAAGATTTTTGTTTCAGCCTTGCTTTTGTGCTTAAGTATTGCTTTATCATTGTTGAGTTAAGCTAGCTTTGACTGGCTTGTCTCTTGCTTATTTAATTATACTTTTAGCACTTATTTTGCAGCCTTTATTATCTCGTATATGTTGATACATATCATTGAATTTTGCTGCAATTAGGGACATCAAGCTTAACTTTCTTGTCCAACTAACATATTATATCATATACTTGGTTTTCTTTATGTCTTGGGGAGGTATTCACACTCGACGAGTTACTCAGATCATTAGAAACCTTAAAAAACCCTCTAGACTCATCTCCAAGTTCCATTTTCCATCAAGAAACTTGACCTTTGGGGGATTCCACCTATACATATCATTTTCCATCTCATTTCCCCCTAGGGTCATCAAGATTCCCCCCTTGAGGCGACTATCTCACCTCTAAAGCGACGAGAACACTTTCCTTAGGTGACAATGGGTAGGTGCTCTCTAAGTTGTTTCCAATTAGTGGTTGGTCGGACTTTGCCCAGCTTACAACTTGTGCGATAACATTTTGGAGCCTTTGTCGAGGAGGATTTTGAATACTCTTCTGAACCCTAACGACACTTTGGAAATCTATCCCAAATTCGTTACCCTAGCTTACTTGGCGATTCCACCCAACGGACATTCCCTTTCCACCTTTCTTGGCAAGATTATACTAAAGCTCATCTAGCGACTCCACCATGGAACATACTCGAAAGAGGAATTACCCAACCCCCTAAAAACCATCCTAAGTTCGTAAACCCTCACCCGAAATCTCTAGTCCTCCCTCGTCTCCCACTTCTCATGATTGTCCCCCTATTTATCTTAGCCCTCCTTCCTTACCTATTGCCTCCACACCTCCACTCTCAACCGTACCCACCTCACCAAGTGCTACATGGAACATGCAAGCCAATGAGGTGCACAAACCTTTGGACATAACAAAGATCCTTGGATCTCCTCATAAACTCCCAAAGGACTTCAAGGAATGGCTTCCCAACTTTTCAGGAGAAGATCTCACTACACCTGAAGATCACTTAGTTTCCTTCCTTCGCACTCTAGAACCTTATGACTTACATGAGGATATCTTGATGAAGCTATTCGCTTACACTTTTGTCGGAAGGGACAAGGAGTGATTTGACAGTATTTCCCCAGGAAAAATCTCGAACTGGAACCTCTTTCAAGAGATTTTTACCAAAATATTTAGAATGAAGAAAGATTACCAATCCCTTTATAACCAACTCTACAAGTTCAAGAGAAAAGTCAGAGGAACATGTAAGGGATTTCATTGATAGGTTCAATACCCTAGTAAGAAGTTTCCCTCAAGATTTAAAAAGTTCCAAAGCTACCATCCTCAAGTCTTATATATCAACCATGAAAGATCCATATAGGGTTTTTATTGGGAGACACCCTACAACTTTGTTTGAATCCGAAGAGAGAGCTTGTGAAATAGAAGAAAACTTAGCCTCCTCTCTCATACAAGAGGAAGAATAACTCAAAGAAACCCTTCAGATTAATCAAATTAATGAGGTTGTCTCACCAAAATTTCCCCTTGATGTCCAAACTTGCCTGCAATGGGAACGAGAGAGGGCAGTTGAAAGGGCAACTCATCTCAGGATCAATCTCTTCGAGGAAGAGAAGGAAGTGACACTAAGAAATACACCTTGCCCACCGAGTAAGGTCTTGGAATTTGAAAAGAGACAAGCAACAAGACAAGCTAAAGAAAATTTCTTGCAACGCATTCAACAAGTCTTGGCAGAGCCTCACAAAGAAAGAAAAGTTAATGTCATCAAAAGTGAGGAGAAAGTTCCTCGAAAAAGACAAAAAATGAAGTTGTTTTGGATCATGTCAATATAACTGACTAGGTTCTAGAAGAAGGGATTGACAACACCTTCATTTTGGCAAACTCCCTCTTCCTTGATGAGGAAAAGGAGCGATATTGGGGCCTACATTTTGATGGTGCACAATCAAGCACAAGCTCAGGTGCAAGTATAGTCTTAAGATCACCAGACAACGAGACCACCCTTTTCTCTTATAGGCTTGAATTCAACTGCACAAACAACATCGTCGAGTACGAAGCCCTTATCCTAGGTCTTAACCTTGCTATTGACATGGACATCAAGACCTTACACATAAGAGGGGACTAAGACTTAATCATTTCACAAGTTAACCAGAATTTCGCTGCTAAAACCCCAATGTTGAATCAATATAGGGATGTCACATGGGATGTTGTAAAGAATTTTGACAACTTTTCCATTGAAGTTGTCTCTAGGGAAGAGAATCATTTGGCAAACAACCTTGTTGTCTCCGCTTCCACCTTGTAACTTTTCAAGCAAATCGGTCTCTATAAAGTGGAAGTAAATTATAGACCCTCATTGCTCAACAACTTAGAACATTGGAAAGTTTTTGATAACGAAAACTAACTTCTACGCTATCTCCAAAATGAGGGTGAATTCTCAGAGGCCCAGATAAATCTATTAGCTGAAAAGGCCAATATTGAGATCATCGATATAGCTGACAGACCCCTACCCAAAGGTATTGTCCCCTTAGAAGACCTTTTTGATCAGAATGACATGTATAAAGGGAAGCCCTCAAGTAAAATCAATGATGATATCATTGAATTCAACATTGGAACTGAGGAATTCCCAAAGATGATCAAATTTGGTAAAGGAAAAACGACCGATGAAAGGGAAAATTTGATTTCCCTTGTAAGAGAGTTTAAATATGTCTTTGCTTGGTCTTACAAAGACACGAAGGCTTTCCATGAAGACATCATACAACACGCTATCCCCCTCAATGATGGCACAAAGTATTTGAGACAAAAACTCAGGCAGATGAACCCAAAGGTTGCCCCACAAGTGAAAAAGGAGTTACAAAAGATGATTGAGGCAGGAATAATTGAGCCTATCAGATACTCATCATGGGTGTCTCATCCAGTGATTGTAAGGAAGAAGACTGGTGAAATCAGGATATGTGTAGACTTCAGAAATTTAAAAAAAGCTTCGCTCAAAGACAATTGTGTTAGAATATAATGGATGTGTTCGTTTTACCATTGACAATATCACTATTGTCACCCAACCATAGGCCGAAGCCACCCTCCGAGCACCTTGACCTTGATAGAGAAACACTTCGGAAGCAAACCCTAGGCTAGATAGCCAAACAAGGGGTAGTGCACCTTTTCCCAAGGATAGCGCACCAACAAGAGTTGATCAGATAGTCCAAACCCTAACCAAGAGATAGTCCAAGACAAACGTGATCTGCTAGCTGCAACAACTGCAATGGTAACTCTTCTCCAAACCTACGCACAAAACTGGGCAATGTAGTGCGTACAAGTGTTGCTCTGCAATTCTGAGACTGCCTGCCAGAATGAAGACTGGCCTCTTGTATTTATAGTAATTATGGCTAACTGCCTGGGCCGACTTCTCATTCTGGGTATCTGTCTGTTTAATATATTTTATTTCTTCTGGCCGAATTCTTCTCTTGGAGGCTAATAACCTAATACAAGTTATCTTCTTGAGTCGACATGTCTTCTAGGGTTATTAGCCAACTCATTAGGGTTTCTTCTTGCTTCCCGGAGTATTATATTCTCGTTAGGTTTACACGTGGAGGCAAATACCTCCCGCAAATACCATAATATCAACACTCCCTCCTAGCTAGGTGATCTAGGTGGATATTTGTGGCCACCCACCTTTTCCAAATGGCTCAAAACAGTTTTCTCGCAATTTTGGCAATTTACTATTTTTAGCAGGTTTTAACTTCTGGGGCCATTTTGAGGGTCAAGATGAAGATTTTTCAATATTGAGGCTCTCAATGATAGAATAAGGCACAGTTGAGCCCCCAAAATGAATCTCCTCGACGATACCTTTCCAACGAGCTATCACACGCCTAAAACGAAGATCGTATGCAAAAGTTACGACCTCGGGAAGTTGATGTACTCACTTACCCAAACGGGGCCCACATGACTTTTGGCGCTTCATCTCCTAGGGTT
>SNQJ01S0003642.1:508615-529841 GCA_010110895.2 Picea sitchensis
CCTCTCCCCCGGGAACTCAACACAATGGAGACCATTGCTTCCTAAGGAGGGAGGATTGATCCAGGTGGATATCGGTGGCCACCCACCTTTTCCAAATGGCTCAAAACAGTGTTCTGACAATTTTGACAATTTACTATTTTTAGCAGGTTTTAACTTATGGGGCCATTTTGAGGGTCCAAATGAAGGTTTTTCAAGATCGAGGTTCTCAATAATAGTTGAAGGCATGATTGAGCCCCCAAAATGAATCTCCTCGATGATACTTTCCCAACGAGCTATCACACGCCTAAAACGAAGATCGTATGCAAAAGTTACGACCCCGAGAAGTTGATGTACTCACTTACCCAAACGGGGCCCACATGACTTTTGACGCTTCATCTCCTAAGGTTAGGTTTTTGGACGTCTAGGGTTTTTGGCATTCCTTCTTATTGTAAAAAGGCCTTCAGAGCCTCATTGTAATCATCTTCTTTCGAATGCGAGTAGCTGTCACATCTCTTCTCTGAGATAAGTTGTCACCATTTTAGCGAGTCTTTCACTCTGTATTTTTACAGTCTTTGTACATTTCTTTCATTAATAGAAATCGTGTATTACTGTATATCTGTGTTTATGGTTGCATCTCTGATACATTTATGTCATATTATAGAATATTTGTGATATCTTTGTTCATTTCTTTGTTATATCTCCGATCTCATTTCGTACCGAAAATGATTCGGATTATTTTTGGTACGAAATGAGATCAGAGATATAATAAAGAAATGCACAGAGATATCATATATATTCCATAATATGACAGAAATGTATCAGAGATGCAACCATAAACGCAGATATACAGTAATACACGATTTCTATTAATGAAAGAAATGTACAGAGACTGTAAAAATATAGATTGAAAGACTCACTAGAATGGTGACAGCTTATCTCTGAGAAGAGATGTGACGGCTACTTGCATTCACAAGAAGATTATTACAATGAGGCTCTGAAGGCCTTTTTAAAATAAGCAGGAATGCCAAAAACCCTAGACATCCAAAAACCTAACCCTAGGAGATGAAGCACCAAAAGTCATGTGGGCCCCGTTTGGGTAAGTGAGTACATCAACTTCCCGGGGTCGTAACTTTTGCATACGATCTCCGTTTTAGGCGTGTGATAGCTCGTTGGAAAGGTATCATCGAGGATATTCATTTTGGGGGCTCAATCATGCCTTCAACTATAATTGAGAACCTTGATCTCAAAAAACCTTCATTTGGACCCTCAAAATGGCCCCAGAAGTTAAAACCTGCTAAAAATAGTAAATTGCCAAAATTGCTAGAAAACCGTTTTGAGCCATTTGGAAAAGGTGGGTGGCCACCGATATCCACCTGGATCACTAGGGAGGTATTACAGGTAATGGTCTTGAACACAAATATACCATTCACCCGGTAGCATCAACATAGTTGTATAGACTAATCATGACTAGATCATGAGCACCATTGTCACCATCAGTGTCATCAGCTACATCATATCTCAGAACCATACTCTATCTGAGTAATCAGACATGATGCTCACTCCACAAAGTGACACAAGATCCATTCTTCTAATCTAGAAGAATAAATGTTCTGAACCATTTTCTCTTTGTTCATTGACCATCCATCTAGCTGATAATCATTTTCAACACTGTTGATAGTCTTCAGGGCAATCAGAACAATATCATTCAATAGAACACAATTGTGTCTATCCATAGTAGTACGCAACTACAATCCAGTGGTACGCTACCACACCAAGTAGCACACATATACTTGATCAAATAGTGGACCACATCCACCACAGTAGTATACATCTACTGTCTAGAGACATACGATCTTCATAACAATCATCTGATATCAACCCGCACAGAAACAATGTTATGATATAAGTTGAATCATCTGGGCCATTCTTCCACTCACATCTGTGAGATCTTGGAAGAGCATATGCCCTCAAGAAGGTAAGACATCAATGATGAGCTATCTGGACTATTCTTCTCAAGCAAGGAAGAATAATTGTCCTGATTTATGAGCCTAGACCATTCCCCACCCTGGGCCATTCCTCCGACACTAAACAAAGTGTAACCTGGAGAGAATGAGTCTGCCCTTAGGAATGTATGTCCCTGATTTCTGAACCTAGGCCATTCCCCACCTTGGGCCATTCCTCCGGCACTAAACAAAGTGAAACCTGGAGAGAATGAATCTGCCCTAAGGAATAACTGTCTGGACCATTTCCAAAGGAAATGATTGTCCTGCACCAACCTCCAAAACAGACCATTCCC
Source organism: Picea sitchensis (assembly GCA_010110895.2). Lineage (NCBI taxonomy): Eukaryota > Viridiplantae > Streptophyta > Pinopsida > Pinales > Pinaceae > Picea > Picea sitchensis. The sequence goes on from SNQJ01S0003642.1 coordinate 510,891, forward strand.
CATGTTAACCACAATGGGAAATCGTTGTCCGGCAAGGCGGGCAAGTCTTCTTGAGTAACCCTCAAGAAGAGAGACTGCCCTAGACCACTTCCCATGTTAACCACAATGGGAATTTGTTGTCTATGGTACATCAACAATTTGGACCATTTTCCGAACTGGAAAATGTATGTCCGTCATAAATCTCAATCCACTTTCCGAACTGGAAAGAAACTGCTCATCCTGGACCATTTTTCGAACTGAAAAATGACTGTCCATCAATCAATAATACATTAGTGCTCCCTCCCAACCCGGGATTCATCTCTTCCTTTTTCAATAAGGAAGTCATCTCCACGAGCTCCATCTTGAGTACGCAAACTCTTTCATCTTGGACAAAAGCTTTACCAAAATGTTTGCTTGTCTGCTCATATGTGGAGATATGTATTGGAGAACCACTTTCTCCTTTCTGGAATTTATCACGGATAATGTAATGCTTGATTTCAAATGTACTTCGGTCTGGAATACTGGTTTTCTCTGAAGGCTTCATGTAGCACTAATCAATAAAGTATAACATTGTTGAAAAACTGGAACATATCCATGTGGCACTTCTTCTGTCATCATGAGATATGATCTTTCGAGTAATCATCTTGATACAATATCTCTGTTATAGAAAATCTTCACCATGCTTCTGCTGTGCACCGAAGGTTCTTCACCAAGTTACCTTCTTCCATCTACATACAAGGGTCTCTTTCTGGTATGCTTCAAAGTCTTGGGGTTGCTCTTCATATGCTCTTTGTTCAATTTCTCTAGAGAACAGTCTTTGCATTCATTTGATGTAGAATTCCAACCCATGGATATTGCGGATGATATAAAGACTCATGTAGAGGTATGTCTGGTTTATTGGAACAAGTAATCATCATAGTCTTCTCCCTCCATCTGGGAGAACCTCTAGTTCTGGATCTTGCAATGCTTGCATATATAAATTGTTCTTCATCACAACTTCCGGTTACTCTGCTTGATTGCTTTTATTGAGTTCATATCAGGTTGGTAATCTTGTGATTCTTAATACAGTGACTAGTTGTTCTAGCTTCTCTTTCTTTCTTGGAATATTCACGTTCTTCCTGATGTTTTTCTTTAGCTCTTGGATCCATGGAGTTTCTTATAGATTCCATACCCTAAAGATTCCTCTTCTTTCTTTCATTATAGAATCATGGATGTGGATGGACAACCAGGGATACTTTAAGGCTTCTCTTCGAAGAAGACTTCTTCTAAGGTCGAACTGAACACGTACTGCTTTTCATGGCTGCTACCATGGATATATACTTCATCATCTTCAATGGATCATATGATTAGCTCCCTCCTAATCCTTGCTTCATGTATGAGTGCATATAATCGGCTCCCTCCGTCTAATAGAGTCCATGCTTCTGTCTGCATCCTTATTGTCTTCTGCAATATATGATCAGCTCCCTCCGTCTATCAGAGTCCATGCTTTCGTCTTATTGTCTTCTGCAAAACGTCATAAGTCTTTCTCTAATTTTCTCTTGATTGTTGACTTCTTTTTGTCTTTGCTTCTTCTAAGTCTCTTCATGATTGATTATGATTTCGACTTATCTTGTGATAGCTTCCACATGATTTGTTTGATGTATTTCATCCTTTCGTGTGTATTATCTAACTTGTATAATGATAGCAGTCCTTATCTTGTTGTTCTTCCATAGGTATAGTTCTTCTTGAAACACATTATCTTCCAAGAGATAGATATATAAGATATGTATAGAGACGATGCAAACAATATATGTACAAGAATTAAGAAGAGTATTGTTACCTTCAGAAGAAGAAGTCTCTTTCATCCTGCTTAGTCTTCTTTGTAGGTTCCTTTTCTTCGACCACTGATGTTTCGTGTTTCTCCTTCCTTTTCTTTAGCTTGGGACAATGATTCTTGTAGTGACCATACTTTCGATAGTTGAAGCATTGTATTTCTAAAATATCTTTCTCTTGATTTGGCTTCCTCCTTGAACCAAGCTTCCTTTTGTTCCCGAAATTCTTGAATCTTACTGTGAAGGCTTGATCATCGTACTTCTTTTAGGGTTTCTCTTTTGCACTGATCCTGGATTCTTCTTGAGCACAGCAAGTCCAAAGTTCTTCAAATGTAGGATACTCCTTCCTTGTGTTCATGCTTGCAACAAATGCATCCCATGTCTTGGGAAGACCATTTAGTACTATGTTTACCAATTCCTTCTCTGAAATGATCTCTTCAATGGCTTGTAGTTGATCTCTTAACTAGGAGATCCTCACAAAGTATGATGTTGTGCTATCATCATCATTCATCTTCATGTCACAGAGCTTATTCTTTAGACTCATTATTTATTCAATGTTTCTAACTGAGAAGAGGTTTGTTAGGGCATCATACATCATCTTTGATGAGTCGAGATGGGAGATGTAGGGTATCAAGTGGTCTTTTATAGAGTCCACTATGATACTCATGGCATTGATGTCACCGTCTTTGAACTTCTCCATAACTGCAACGTTCTGCGGTTCCTTCTCTTCTCCTTCTTCAAACTCTAGTTCCACGATCTTTCCTTTCACGATATCCAACACTTTATTCTTGGCAAGGATGAGGTCAATTCTTGTCTTCCACGCTCTGAAGTTAGAAGCTCCGTCTAACTTGTTTTATGACTTCATAGAGGAAGTCATGGCTGCTTTGACTTGGTCAACCCTAGATCTGACCAAAAACTCAAACTTGACGTCTTGGCTTGCTGAGAGTACCAGGAGATGCACTGCGCTAGGGTGCACTGATCTATCCAAAAATTTGGTCAATCCCTTCACTTAAGGTGCCTCAACGAGAGGATTAGGGTTTCTAGAACTACACCTGCTAGTAACGCTAGCGACAGTGCTATGATGACTGCTCCTGCTAGAAACCCTAGCGGCAGTTCTTTAGTGAGATTAATATCCTTACAACTATGTTTCCTTCAAGCGGTTAGACTAAATGAAGGAGGTGTGGGCCCATAACCTGTTAGAATATAATGGATGTGCTCGTTTTACCATTGACAATATCACTATTGTCACCCAACCATAGGCCGAAGCCACCCTCCGAGCACCTTAATCTTGACAGAGAATCACTCCAGAAGCAAACCCTAGGCTAGATAGCTAAACAAGGGGTAGCGCACCTTTCCCCAAGGATAGCGCACCAACAAGAGTTGATCAGATAGTCCAAACCCTAACCAAGAGATAGTCCAAACCAAACGTGATTTGCTAGCTGCAACAGCTATAATGGAAGCTCTCCTCCAAACCTGCGCACAAAACTGGGCACTTCAGTGCGCACAAGTGTTGCTCTGCAATTCTGAGACTGCCTGAGAGAATGAAGACTGGCCTCCTGTATTTATAGTAATTCTGGCTAACTGCCTAGGCCAACTTCTCATTCTGGGTATCTGTATGTTTAATATATTTTATTTCTTCTAGTCGACTTCTTCTATTAGAGGCTAATAACCTAATACAAGTTATCTTCTTGAGCCGACATGTCTTCTAGGGTTATTATCCAACTCATTGGGGTTTCTTCTTGCTTCCCGGAGTATTCTATTCTCGTCAGGTTTACACGTGGAGGTAAATACCTCCCGCAGCTACCATAATATCAACAAATTATCCTCTACCAAACATGGAATATCTTTTGCAAAGGGTCACCGATGCATACATGATGTCCATGCTTGATGGCTTCTCAAGATATAATTAGGTTTCATAAAGGAGGATCATCAACTAAAAACTCCTTTTACCACTCCTTGGGGGACCTATTAGTATTTAAGAATGCCTTTTGAACTGACCAACACATGGGATACTTTTCAATGCGCCATGGAATATGATTTCAGGGATCTGATTGTGAAACTTATAGAGATATATCAAGACGATCTAACCACCATCTCCAAAAAGAGGGAACAACACATCCAACACTTAATAACTATTTTCCAAAGATGTAGGGAGTATGGAATTTCTCTCAACCCTAAGAAATCAATTTTTGGTGTTGACAAGGGTAAGTTACTGGGCCATATCATTTCCAAGGATGGAATCACGATAGACCTTGCCAGGGTTGAAGCCATTAAAAAGATCCCTCTCCTTAAGGAAAAGAAAGCCTTGCAATATTTCTTTGGTCAGATTAACTTCATAAGGAGATTCATTCCAAACTTTGATGAAATTGTTAAACCCCTTAACAAGTTGCTAAAGAAGAACGACCGTTTTAAATGGGAAAGTGAAGGTAAATTGTCTTTTCAACTTATCAAGGAGGCAATAATTGTTGCACCAGTGTTGGTTAGCCCAAAATTTGCCAAAGACTTCATCATATTTTATTTCACTTCAAAGGACACCATTGCTGGGGTTTTGTTACAAAAGAATGATCAAGGGGACACACAACCAATTGCTTTCATGAGAAAAAATCTTACAGACTCATAATTGAATTACACCATTATGAGAAAACAAGCTTATGCTCTGGTCAAGTCTCTCAAGCACTCTCGAACTTATGTAGGTTACAACAAGATCAAAGCCTTTGTCCCCTACCTTGTTGTAAAAGACGTTTTATCTCAACATGATTGCCTTGGATCAAGAGGAAATTGGGTTTAGAAATACAAGAATATGATTTGGAGATCAAACCAACCAAGATAATTAAAGGGAAAGGACTGGAAAAAATTATGAGAGAAAACAATCAAGAGGCCATTGAGGTGGGAGAGAAAGAACAAGTCAACATTGTCATAAATGAGATTGAGAACAATGAATGGTATTCATATATCATTTATTACTTCAAAAACCTCACTTTCCCTGATCATTTAGTGGAACATAAAAGAGGAACCCTGAGACTCAAAGCTATGAAATATTGCCTAACAGAGAATGGTCTTGGGTGGAGGAACCCAGATGGGGTAATCCTCATATGTGTTGACAAGTTAATGATCGACCTTCATGTATGGCATTGTGGTGGCCATTTTGCAACACGCACCACTGCCCATAAGATTTTAAGGGCAGGATACTATTGGCCTACTATTTTCTCCGACACACATCGATATGTTAGATTTTGTCAATCATGCCATTTTTTTATCGGCAAGCAACGCTTTCCTGCCCTTCCCCTTTAGCCAGTCATCATAGAAGCACCTTTTCAACAATGGGGATTGGATTTCATTGGTGAGTTCAAGGAAAACTCTAGTAATGGGTATCGATGGATTTTGACCGCCACTGATTACTTCACCAGATGGGTGGAAGCTGTCCCAACAAAGAAAGCAACGGAAAATATTGTGATGAAGTTCATCGAGAAAACCATTATTACTAGATTCGGTGTTCCCACTAAGATAACCAATGAGGATGCTGAAGGTTTTAGCTCAATGGCGCTCAATGAGTTTTTCTTTAAGTATGGGATTGTTTTATCACACTCCTCAAACTATTACCCTAAAGGAAATGGATTAGCAGAATCTAGCAACAAGAACATCATGAATATTGTGAAGAAGATCGTTAAGGAAAACAAGAAGAGTTGGGACAACAAAATTAAGTATGCCTTGTGGGCATATCGTACGACTATAAGACCTCCACCGAAAAAACCCCTTTTGAGTTGGTGTATGGGTTGGAAGACCATTTGCCTATAAATCTCCAAATTCCAGCATTACAAATCACCCAACAATTTGTTAGAGATAAAAAAAGCATTGCAAGGGCGAATTGATCAACTCATGGAATTGGATGAAACTCAAAGAATGACCTTTGATCAAATGGCAAAGAATCAAGAAAAGGTGAAAGGAACCTTTAATCGAAAGGCGAGGCAAATAGAGTTCAAAGAAGGGGACCAGGTCCTAATGTGGGACAAAAGGAGAGAAAAACCTGGGATGCATCAAAAGTTTGCAGTGTGTGGCTGGGGCCATACAAAATAGAGGAAATATCTGGGCCGGATTCTTTTTACTTATCCACAACAGAAGGAAGGAGGATGCTATTACCAGTAAGTGGATCTCTCCTTAAACATTATTACCAAGGCAACACATGACTTCTCCAGGGCCCATGCCCCAGGTAAGTAGGTAGGTCATCTTGCTCTCCTTGCATTTTGCACCTTGATTGCTCATATTATTTTAGATGCATTTCATATTTCATTTTGTTGTACTTGCATATTGATTTCATATTTAGTTTAGAATTTTTTTTAAAAATGCTAAAATTTTCTTTTCTAGATTAGTTTTTACTTTTGGATTTTTATGTTTATGGATGAAGGGTGATAGCACCACCCTAGTTGCTTTGATGCTTTTGTTTGAGTTTTGGCAGGCACAAGTCTACCAGGAGATGTTGCGGTTCTCATGCAGTCTACGATGAGCACGTGTCCCCAAGTAGGAGCCAGATGTTATCCCCATTTTGTGGGATAACTAAGGAGATTATGTCTCGAGGCCCTCAGGTTGCAGATATGGAGTGCCAAGAGACTACATGACCAACAATATCCACTTGCACAGATGGAGACCCTTCTCACCACCACAAGGGTTAGGATTTTCAGATGGCATCCACCACACCAGTTGGATTCTGAGAGGCACTCGGTCTTGCTCCATGAGATACAAGTCAAGTATTATGGTGAGTGTCATTTTAATATTTGAGGCATTTTGAGTATGTTGTATCTTAGACTGCTTTAGATTTCACCTTGGTGGTGGACATTGTGACCTAGTAAGTGGTCATCCTCAGGAATAAGTTTGCTACTAGGAACTCCCTTGAAGAGCCATCATATCGTTCCCAGTCATATTTACCATTTTCCATCACCTAAAACCCCTTGTTTCCTTGTCTCTTAGGATTTTAGGGTGTATTGACCCAAGAAGGGGTTGTCCCTCATTCTATGGGAAGAGGGGGTTGAAGGCCCAAAGGGATTGTTGTTGGCTAAAAAGATAAAATCCTATATATAAACCTTCCAGATGCTTCACCCAAGGATTTCCCGAGAAAGTAATGAAATGCTTCTCTGTAATAAAAGGGGGACCCACAAGAATAAATGATAATGAATGCTTAAGGGGTTAGTTGGAGGATATGAATCTCATCACGAGCTGACCTATCGTGATCATGGGTATCTAGCGGTATGACATTACCATCATCTGGCCACCAAGCCAGGGTAGTGGCTCTTGCTTGCAAAATCGAGAGAAAGGGGGTCTCATCATGAGCCAACCTTCTCATTTCCGCAAGGTATTTGTGAGTGACACTGTCATTATTTGGATACCACCCTAGGACAGTGGCCTTCAACTCGTTCCTTAAAACATGAAAGAAACAAAGAATGACAAGAGGATGGGCTTGAAAAAAATGCATTGCAAACGAAGGTGCCACACACCCTCTACAAAGGCACCCATGAATGAGATACTACAACCCCTTGTATGCCATGAAACCCATGCCCAATGAGTCTTGATCCTTAACCACTTCATCTATTTCACATGGCTTAGAGAGGGATCACTTGGAAAACACTCCTTGACCCAGGGAATGATCTACCCAATAGGACACGTCGTCAACCCTCCCACATCCAAGCTTGGCAAGTTGCATAATGTCTTTGAGCACTTACTTGTTTGACCAGGTAATCTTTGATGCACATGCTTAGGTGGCTCATTTATTGATTTGATTTACTCACCTTGATATTATGACTTGAGATCCTTGGAGGGTGTGCTTATTTATCTTTGCAGGACCTATTTGGTGGACAGTTTTGGAGGAACAAGCCTAGTTTGGGCTTCCATTGGGCTTGAAGCCCACAGGTTGGATGCCAAGAGCCCGCATGCCAGATGAGAGAGACATGCCTTCAGAGGCCTAGAAGACATCATGGATGACGTGACCTAGCCCTTACATGCCAAACATTTTGCCTAGGAGAGGAAAAACGTCACTTTTAGAAGCTTGATGTCACTTATAAGGGCTAGGGTTTGGTGGTGAAGATGTTTTTTATTGACACATGGACGTTTTGAGGAGAAGAAGACCTTGACCATGAGGAGATGGCCTAGATGAGTGACATGTGACCTTTGGAGCCCTAACTATGCATCTGCAACTCCAACGACTTGCTCCTAGTATCAAGAAGTCCCCTAAAGGGAGGACATCATCTTACTTCGGGGTTTTCTTTTATGTAAAAGTGAATTTTAAGTGAATTGTATAACATTATTTTGTTACAAGGGGAAAGATACGGGTTGTGGACCGCTTATCTTATGTTTTACCCTTGCTACTGTGGACAAACTATGTGAATGCCATTTTGTATAAATAGTGATCACAAGATATCATTTTAAATATAACTCTCCCATTGTGAGAAATAAAGAATTGAAATTTTCGCTATCCTTGAGGGTTTTTGCTATCTTGTGCTATGATATGGTGTCTCTTTGGTTGTGGAGTTGATGATGATGATGCGCTAGCTCTTGGAGGTCATTCTTTTGCTATTGTGGTGGTTTATCTTGTTGCTATTGGATTGGTAAGGCTTTTTACTTGTTGCTATCATTTGTAATTCAATCTCAAGGTTGATTTTGCCAAGGCTAGGTAGGGAGTATAAGTGCATACACCCCTACTTTAGCTCGATCATAATTTTAAGCATAGAATTCTTGTTTGCAAGTGTTTGCTAAGGAAGTATAAGGGCATACACCCTTGAATTTTAAACCCTAGCTAAGTCTACTTGCCTTGGGGAATACGAGGATCTATACCCCCAAGGAGGTAGTATCCCTAGGTCTTTCTTTTGACGCCATTAACCCATAATTAAAGGCACTAATCGTTGCATTGGAGAAATAAAACGTTGCATTGATAAACGTGAAAGTTTCAAGTTTTAAAGTTCTATCACTTGGAGGTTGTTCCTTGAGCCTTAGGCTTTCTTGCCTCATTGAGGGGTCCTCTTTCATCCACTAAAAACTTGATGCTGTTACAAAACTAACCTACAACCACTAGGGCTGCAAAAAACTAACTCTCTAACCCTAGATAACTCCTAAACTAACCTAGGAGTTGGCTACAACTTTACCCTAACAAACTACTAACCCTAACGCACTTTTTGAGCTAGTTAGAAGTGATTTTCATTCGTTGTTATAAAGTTTGGTTTGCTACATCCATAAGGTTGATAAATATCACTACAGTAAGCTTTTTGTTTCATCCTTGCTTTTGTGCTTAAGTATTACTTTATCATTGTTGAGTTAAGTTATCTTTCACTAGCTTGTCTCTTGCTTATTTAATTATACTTTTAGCACTTATTTTGCAGCCTTTATTATCTCCTGTATGTTGATATATATCATTGACTTTTGCTGCAATTAGGGACAACAATCTTAACTTCTTTGTCCAACTAACATATTATATCATATACTTGGTTTTCTTTGTGTCTTGGGTATATATTCACACTCGACAGGTTGCTCAGATCATTGGCAACATTAAACAACCCTCTAGACTCATCTCCAAGTTCACTTTTCCATCTAGAAACTTGACCTTTTGGGGCTTCCATCCATACATATCATTTTCCATCTCGTTTCCTCCTATGGTCACCGAGATCTCCCCCTTGAGATGACTATCTCACCTCTAAAGTGACGAGAACACCTACCTAAGGTAACATTGGGTAGGTGCTATGTAAGTTGTCGTCAATTGATGATTGGATCAGACTTTTCCCTACTCACAACTTATACGATAATGAGTCCAAAAATCAACGAATTAAAGTTCAATTTGAATACTTAAAATTAACATACACCGTTTACTGAAAAAATGATAAACATACATATTAATTTTCTATCTCTCTCTCTCTCTCTCACACACACATATATATATATATATATAATTTGTAAAAGTCAATGTCTAAAGTGTAATCAAAATGGTGGGGCTAAAAGAGAGGGTAACTCCTTATTAGGTCCTTTTTGGTGGATAGATAAACATTCATGATCATACTCACATTGAGATAAGGAGTGGGCCTACTGGTGCATCTTCTTTGGAAAAGAGAAGTGCTTAGTCATTTATCCCATCCAAAGTAGTAGTTTGACAAGGAAGGGACAATAAAAAATAATCAATTAAAAAACAATATATATATTTTCAAAGTTACATTAAAAATAAACCCCTTTAATATATTTTTAAATCTCTAAAACAAAAAAAAATTAAGAACATTCCCTCTTCCCAACGAAAGCAGATCCCAAAGCATCCCCAAGGAACAAGGAATAAAGATAATACACATTCCTTTTTTGCATGCCACGTTTACCTTTTTTTTAATATGGGATGCACATATTATTGTATTTTGAACTTTTAAATTAAAAATAAATGTAGTTAAGTCTATTTATGTTTAGGAAATGACTAAGTCATCAACCCAATGAAAATGATGTGGAAAAACAGTCTACACTATATTCGTTTTCTATAATGTAATGAGACTTTTTGTAATAAGGGTTGTATGGCAACGCAGTCCCTGCTGAGTTAGTAGAGAAATACATGTTGAACAATGAAACTTAATATAACTAAATATACAAATAATGAATATTTTTTGTTAAAAAAAGATAATAGTTGAGGGTTGTTTGTTATTCAAAATGTATAATGAACCATAAGTTGAATGGAACTATAATATTCATAAATATATTATAAATATAATAAACATATTATAAATATGATATAAATATAATAATAAATAATATATTAGATAATAAATATGATATAAATATAATAATGCATAATAATAAATACATAGTATAAATTTTTATATTTAGATGTGGTGATTGGTGAAATTAATTGATTATGTAATTAATTCTACATATTGAAAAACCTAAAGGGAGCAATAACACTTCAATTCTTTCAACCAATTAGAAATGAGAAACACAAATATTTTTATTTTATCCAAAAATATATATTTATTTTCCTATATTAAACATTACATTGCATACATAAATTTATGGTAAAAGGCAAATTAATGTCACATAAAAAAAAACTCATTGCTATAGTCCCATGACAGAGACTAATAATAGTATCCGTTTTGGTCGAAGGTATCACCACCTATTATTTGAAGAATATACTTTTTCTAGTACGAGGCAATTAATGTTAAGTGTAAAAGCAAAAATCTTAATTTAGATTTAGTTTGTTTATATATTCTATTTTGGAATAGTTTTATGGTTATTAATTATTTTTCAATTTTCATATACTTATTTTTATTTAAATAAAATAATAAAGTTATAAGAACATCAAATTAAATTATAAGATTATAAAATAAAACATAATTTCAAAGTACTTTATCTATACAAAATAAATAAAATAAACTTATATTAAAGTATTTTTTTAATATAAATTACTTCAATTATAAATCAATGTTTTTTAATAATAATATTAATATAATTTTAAGGTTATGGTCAAGCTAAACACTAAATTGGTGTATAAGATTTATTTGTTTGTGGGATAAGAGACTCCCTCTCCATAGTCATTTGACTTGCTAAAGTTTACAGAGACGTACTTATCCTATCTTCCTCTGGATTTAAACCAGTGATCTCAAAGGAGGAAACATATATTCTTAACCATTAGACCCACTCAAGTTGTACATAAAGTGCAGAATCAATGATTAATGTTTTGCTTCTTTTTTATTTCATATTTTTTTATAAGAAGTATTATTAATATTTTTTGATAGGAATGTAAAATTATAAAATTTGGGGTTGAGATTACATAATTTTGAGGTTTTCAATATTCTTAAAACTACATGTTTAACAAAGATAACAGTTTTGAATGATTTCTGCATGCATTTGACTAAGTACGAGTTGTTGGACTAATGGGTTTATTTGTAATGAAGAGGTCAATGCCGTAAAACAAGAGAGCCTCTTTATTCAACAACAATGCCATTATTTGCTTTCTTTTCTTCACATCCATCCATTTTCTTTGCATCGAAGACTCATCATCAAGGATTTTATTTTGAAGTTCATCTAGAGAGTCCTTTTCAACAAGGATTTCTCCTACTTTTGGAGTTAGAGTTGGAAATGGGGATTTTTTTAGCGTCTTCAAAATCAACAACATGGGGCTTCAATTTTATTTTTTCTATGCACGACACACATATGCATGGGCGCATATAGGATTTTACTTTTTGACTTTATTTGGGATCAAGGTCTTGTATTGAAGGTATAAAATTTGTTATTGTTATCTGTTTTAGTATATTGATGTTTAATTTATTAAATACTTTGATGGTTGCTCTAGGAGGTTTTCTCTTCCTAGAGTGAAAATATTTCTTGAAGCTTTGTTTTGATAACAATGTGGGTGGCTTTGAAGGAGGGGATTTTTAGTGTACTCATTTGTAAAGTTTCTATATTTGTGGTACAAGTTGCACTTGAACATGATTTGCTCATAATCTAACATTTGGTTCTTGAATGTGAATTTAATTTTTCAATTGAAATTCAATGGGTTTTAGAAGCTCTTTCTCATTATCTATCTTCACACATGTAAACATTGTGGTGTATGGAATTTGCACCTTATACTAGCCATACACATATCCCTTGGGATATCATTGTGTGAAGTTTGTGTCATGTAATAGACCCACCTTAGGATGACACAAAGGTCCTCCATCTCATCTTATGGTGACTCACATGCATTAATGTTTCTCCTTTGAGTGTTCCTTCCATGGTCCAAACATGTGATTTTAGGCTCTCATTTGATGTTTGGTACCACAGAAGGATCCCCTAACCGATGCTTTGTTTTTTTGGCCCTTGGTCACATGATTTTCCCTTAGTTGGCTCATTGGTTCCCTTCCTAGTTACTTGGACTAATTTCGAGCATTGAGTGTTGAGCGATGCCCCAACTAATTAGAGAAGTGTCATTCAAGTTCAATAATGCTCCCATTTCTATTGGGGTGTGCTTATTGATGAGTCTACTTTGGTCAAATCCTTTTTTTTAGATGATTTGAGAACATGCACTTTATTTCTACTTTCCTTGTTTATAATGCCCTTGTGACATGTTGCTTGCTCATACCTATGGAACACAGAGTGGTTTTCCCTAGTTATACTTGTTGTTTGCCCCAAACAAATGTGGTTCAAACAATTAACCCCTACAATTTCATTGTTATAGAGAGATTGTTGCTTCCATTTTGTGTGTAACAACTAGTTACACTAGTCAAGTGTTTTGAAATCTATCTATGTTGCACCCTTGCATTGTATTGAGAGTCTTTGTATTTCACACTAAAACTTTGTTGTATTGAAAGCTCACTTGTGATCTTATGATTTTTGATCCCCCATCCCATTAGGAAAACTTCACCATTGAGAGCAGAATGAGTGACATATACTTTGCATTATAAAAAAAGATTACAGATTTTTAATGTGTGTGGGTCTTACTTATTATTCTCTTTTCTTTATATTGGAGATATACCATCCTTGCTTATTTTCATATGGGAGACTTGACATCTTTATATAAGTGGAGGGGTTTGGGGTTTTTACCTTTTTTAAATGTTACTATGCATTTATCCCAAGCCTAGGTAGTTGACATCAATGTTAAAAACCTAGTTAAGAGTTTTTATTTGTCATGAAAGCAAAATAAATCACAAGTCCACTAGCCCACAAGAATGGAGCACAAGTAAATTGGGGTGAGAATTGACCTTAAGACCTCTTTTTACATATTTCCTTCCATTTACATGACACTTGCCAATTGGTCTACACCCCTACTAGCCACAAGCTTCCTTTTCAATTTATTACAATAATATAATTTAATATTAAAATCACGATCTAACCATACAACAAAATTGGTGTATGAGATTCTCTATTTGTTTGTGGGAGTAGGAACCCCTCCTAACCATTAAATCACCATTAAACTAAACTAATTTTTTTAAAAAATTAACTATTTTCAAAAATAATTTTGTATCCTAATTTTTTTTAACTAATAATCAAATAATTATTTAAAAAATTAAATCATAAAATTTAACTCGGATGCTCAAACCACCATATTTCAATTCCAGAATTGGTTGACCTTCTCTCTAAATTTAAATGATCCCTGAAAAGGAAGAGCTCATTTATCACAATACCCATATGGGCCCTCTTGCACTGATTTGATCACGGGTTTTCTACGATTATTAGATTGAGATCCGAGCAACCTAATTTTGTTTTTTTATTTAAATCCACTAGATGCCGAATATTCCGTTCAAGAATGCCAGGCACCCTAAACGAATAAATTTGTGCACCCTAAACGAATAAACGAATAACGTGGCAAACAGACGAGGAGGATATGCCACAGAGATCTGAGCATTCGAACAAAACAACTTATTTTACAACTTCTGACGGCCGGCGAGCGCAAACCGTTGCCGTCAAAATCAAAACAGTGACGGAATAGACGCGCAGGTCTCTGTTAGCCGTTAGATGTGGTATTTATCACGACTCCATTGACAGAAAAGGTTAGACTTCTCTGGAAACTTTGTCGTAAAGTCTCTACATAAAATCCACGGTGATCAACGAACTTCAGAAGATCGACAGATGTTGGAAACAGAAAAGAAATCCACTCTGCCTGAAAATGAAAAACTGATTGCAGCCGAACTGAAATTCTCATCCATCTGCAGCCGAGCTGTATATTTTTATGTATATACATTAATTCATTCGTATTGGAGATAATTGCAGAAGAGATTGTGGTTATATATAGATATATTTTGGAGGTGCGCAGTGGAAATTTGTAGCGACGAATACAATAATGGACGTTGGAAACAGGAAAATCGCCATCGCAGTCGATCTGAGCGACGAGAGCGCGTTCGCCGTGAAATGGGCGGTGTTGAACTATCTCCGACCCAGTGACAACGTCATTCTCCTCCATGTACGCCCGACCAGCGTCCTCTACGGGGCCGACTGGGGCGCCATCGATCTTTCCGTCGACACCTCCGACGAGGAATCCCATCAGAAGCTCGAAGACCACTTCGATGCTTTCACGTCCTCCAAGGCCTCGGATCTTGCTCAGCCTCTGGTGGAGGGCAACGTCCCCTTCAAGATTCACATCGTCAAGGACCACGACATGAAGGAGAGGATCTGCCTCGAGGTCGAGAGGCTTGGCGTCAATGCCGTCATCATGGGGAGCAGAGGCTTCGGGGCCTCCAAGAGGAATTGCAAGAGCAGGCTCGGGAGTGTCAGCGATTATTGTGTTCGCCATTGCGTCTGCCCCGTTGTTGTTGTCAGGTTCCCCGAGGAGCCCGAGGCTGTCCCTTCCCCTGATCATATTGCTGTTCTTCATGAAGTGCCCGAAGAAGAGGAGGGCGTTCCCGAGGATCAGGATCAATCATCAGGTAAAATACCATCTGAGCTCACTTTTTGATTTTCTCTTTTTCTTTACCCCATCATCTTTTTTTTCTTCCAAATTGGTAATCCAAGAAAGATGTCTTTCGCACCTGGTTTATTTACCCTTGTGCCCTACCAAACTTGAAAAGCACTGTAATCCACTTTGCTTTGATTTAGTTCAGTGTTCTTCCATAGAGTTCAGACTCGATCACTTTGCCTAGCCTGTCATTGGCGCAACTTCTTTTTTGGGGGAGAGGGGGATTGCCGCACTACATAGAACATAATTCTTTGGGTTTAGTTGCCAGATCTCTGGGGTAACTATTCGGCCAAAGTCGCTTAGGACTTGCATCCAGTCTCATTCCTTTAAAACCCATGCCATTCGGGTGGGTGGGGTATACCATAGTGAGAATGGAACCCTAATGGACTGCTTAATAGTTAATACTTTATTGATCTTACTAGTGAACCGACGCCCTGTTAGAGTTAGTGCATATTAGAAAGACACACTCGCACTGCTCAAAATCTAATATGCAACATCACCCAGTCTCATCCCTTTGGGACTTCCTGCAGTTAGGGTGGGGCAGACTACAGCAAGAATGGAATCCTGGTGGACTGCTTAGTATCCAATATGCGCCATCACCCAGCCTCATCCCTTTGAGACTCCTGCCATTAGGTAGGACACACTACAGCAAGAATGAAATCCTGGGGGACTGCTTAATATCCAATATGCGCCATCACCCAGCCTCATCCTTTGAGATTCCTGCCATTAGGGTGGGGCACACTACAGCAAAAATGGAATCCTGGTGGACTGCTTAATATTAGAAAGTAGACACACTCAAACTGCTCGAAATCCAATATCCCCATCTCCCAGCCTCATCCCTTTGAGATTTCCTGCCATTTGGGTAGGGCCCATTACAGTAGGAATGGAATCCGGGTGGACTATTTAGTATCCAATATGCACCGTTTCCCCAGCCATCCCTTTGAGACTCCTGCCATTAGGGCAGGGCACACTACAGTAACAATGGAATCCCGGTGAACAGCTTAATATTAGAAAGTAGACACACCCCCTACTCAAAAATCAATATGCACCATCTCCCAACCTCATCCCTTTGAGACTTCCTACCATTAGGATAGGGCACGCTACAGTAAGAATTGAGTGCTGATGGAATGCTTGGTATCTGATATGCACCATCACCCAGCCTCATCCCTTTGAGACTCTATCCCTTTGAGACTCTTGCCATTAGTGTAGGGCACACTACAGCAAGAAAGGAATCCCGGTGGACTGCTTAGTATCCAATATGCACCATCACCCAGCCTCATCCCTTTGAGACTCATGCCTCTTGGGTAGGACACACCACAGCAAAGATGGAATCCTGGTGGACTGCTTACTATTAAAAAGTAGACACATTGGCACTGCTATGTGCACCATCTCCCAGCCTCACCCCTTTGAGGGTTCCTGTCATTAGGGTGGGGCACACTACAATAAGAATGGAATCCTGGTGGACAGCTTAATGTTAGAAAGTAGACACACCCACTGCTCTAAATTCAATACGCACCATCTCCCAACCTCATCCCTTTGAGACTTCCTGCCATTAGGATAGGGTACACTACAGTAAGAATTGAATCCTCGTGAAATGCTTGGTATTCAATATACACCATCACCCAGCCTCATCCCTTTGAGACTCCTGCCATTAGTGAAGGAGACTACAGCAAGAATGGAATCCTGATGGACTTCTTGGTATCCAATATGCACCATCACCCAGCCTCGACCCTTTGAGATTCCTGCCATTAGGGTAGGACACACTACAGCAAAAATGGATTCCTGTTGGATTGCTTAAAGAAAAAAACACACTTGAACTGCTCAAAATCCAGTATGCACCCTCGTCCAGCCTCATACCTTTGAGACTTTCTGCCATTAGGGTGGGCACACTACATTAAGAACGGGATCCTGGTGGACAGCTCAGTAGTCATTCCCTCTGTATTAAACTGATTGTACTCATTTTGTCCCATTGATTTACTTTCGTGGTCATTCATTGGACATTAAAAAATTATCTTATCTTATCCCCTAACACATCAAGTTTAGTTCTTTTGTTTACATTTTAGTAACCTGGTTTGAGCTTCTGTTTGAGTTTGATGACCATGAGGCTTGGCTAAAATTTGGCAGTGCAAAAACTATGTAATAAAATTCAATATTAAGTTAGAGAAACTATTATTCAAAATTTTCAAAGTTTAAATATAGATTTAATAAAATTGTATGTGCTCATTAAACAGATATGATAAACATGGAAATTGCATGCCAACATTAAAATATATTTCTAAAAGATGATATTTTTTGTTAAAAATTTTGGCGTTTACTTTAAGTTTTATGAATTAGGGTTTTTATTTTATTCCTTTTAAAAATTGAATTCAAATAAATTTGATTTGAAGTTATGCTTCAGGTTTGAATTCCATTGAAGTTTGGGGAATTTTGAATTTCAAGCTCAAAATTCACCAGATGTGGTTAGGAAAGTTTACTTCCTAGACTTTCTATTCAGGGAAAAAGAAAGATAACAGAAAATGATCCCTTTTATTTCCATATAGAGTTATAGGATCCAATATTGGCATGACTGTGTTGAAATATTCTAACTTCGAAGAATATTCTAATTATATTTGAGTTATTATCTTATAGATCAAATCCCCTTTTGTGGATTGATCATGTCGGGTCTTGTATAAGACCAAATCCCTTTTTGTGGATTGGTCAAACCATATTTATACGGTGGTATTTGTAAAGTCTGCCCCTAGTGTTTATAAAGTGGTTTTAACCACTCTCACATGAAGTCGGCCCTACTAAGTGAAGAGACATAACCCTAGCGCCTCCTCAACTAGTATTTATATGTGAGGATGGTGCCTCACTTATACACACTCAAACTCACTCATCTAGTGCGCATATCTTGAAGGCAGTTGCAGTTGCAGGAGGAAGGAGAAGAGAGGCGCATGCTCAGTCTTGATTTATTCTTGGTGTTTTGGTCTTAGTCTTGGCATTGTATTGGCAATCTATTATTGAGGAAGTTTTGCTGGGTTTTCTCCTCCATGAGGGTTTCCCAGGATAAAATGCTACGTGATTGTGTTTCTTTTAGTGATCCTCTTTATGCTGTTGTTTTGGAATGCTCATGTAATTTGGAAATAACCTAATAACAATAGTAAAAACTTAACATGGTTTCAGAGCTTGACTGAATAGAGCATCTTTCATCGGGTATCTAGACGTCACTGTTGCCGTACAAGAAAATTAGGGCTTTCTACTGAAGAGAAATTTTTGACCAAAAACTATCTTGGGAAGTGTGCCCTGCCCTAGTGCATCTCTTGGCAGCGTGAGCCAACTTTTCTAGTGGCCAGTTTATCTAGAAAGTCAAACCCTAGTTTTGACTGGTACCAGAAAACTAGGAAACCAGAACCAGTAGCAGAAGTACAAGTCTAGAATTGCGCCGGTCAAGTTTCAAGGGGTAAAACTTGGATTTTTCTGAAACAGTCAGCTCTAACAAACTCGCCTTAGCCCAGCGCATCTCCTGGTAAGCTCAGTTTCAATTTTTGAGCATTTTCATTTTCTGGTCATTTTCCTAGGTCCAGGTCAAGATGTCTGCAAGCACCAAACTTGTTGACAAGTTAGAAGGTGTGGAAAATTTTCGTGCCTGGAATTACAAAATTGGACTCATTCTTGAAGAGAATTGTTGATTTGTGTACCTTGGGAGGTGTTCCCCATGTGTTATCCCTTCTTAGCACATGAGGGAAAGTCATTTGGCTTTTGTCCTATGTACTTTATGTTCTATTTTGTACTTGACTTTGGTTAAAGTGC
>SNQJ01S0003642.1:529967-550403 GCA_010110895.2 Picea sitchensis
CATAAAACTACTTGCAAGGGCACCCAATCACTGAAACAACAACCATAACACATCAGCAAACAAACTTTTCAGATGGCTGTTATAAAACAGCAGTGAAACAATTTATGACAGCAGAAAACTTAGTGACTTGGCTTGGTCAAAGATAGACCAAGAAGTCTTGCTGATAGGACCTGGATTTTCTACAATGACCTTGCAAAATTCATAAAAGAAAATGTACTGGAACTCGAAGAAGATGAAGCCAAAGAGAAGTACAAGAAGGATATGATTAAGGCTAAAAGAATAATTGTAGATTCCATTAAAGACCACTTGATCCCTCAAGTGTCTTCTAAGAATACTCCAAAAGATATGTTTGATGCGCTAGCCAGAATGTATGAAGGAAAGAACATCAACCGGAAGATGAACTTGAGAACCCAACTTAAGAATACAAAGATGCAGAAAGGAGAAACAGTTGAAGACTATTTCTCTAGAGTTTCTCAATTCAAGGAACAATTAGAGGCAATTGGAGACAACTTAGATGAAGACGAACTTATAATGACAACTCTTAATGGTCTTACAAGACCTTGGGATGCCTTCATCCAAGCTATTTGTGCAAGAAAAGAGAAACTCCAATTTGACAGTTTATGGGAAGAATGAAGAACAAGCCCTAGCTGCTCATGCTAAAGGAAGAAAGAAAAAGTCTCATTTTCAAAAGGAGACCCACTTTCATAAAGAATCTCACCCTCCAAAGAGATTCCAGAAATATCATAAGAGTCAAAGAAAGGGAAAATATTTCTCCTCTTATCAATGTTATCATTGTGATAAGATGGGACACATTTCTAAGAACCGTCTTGCCAGAAGGGAAGAATAGAAGAAGAGAAATAACAAAAGACATCATGCCCATGCAACTGAAGATGATGAGCCACCCAAGAAGTTAACTAAAGAAGAGATTGAAGATTATGTTTTGTTTTTAGCCCTCTCAGGATCTGTGACACCTGGAGAGGATACTTGGCTCATAGATAGCGGTGCCTCTAAGCACATGACAGGTCAGAAAGACATTCTTTCTAGTCTTACAGAAAAGGACTTCCCCCATAAAGTTTCACTTGGACATGATTATCAATACCCTATCAAAGGAATGGGAGAATCCATCTACAAACTTGATTCAAGAATTCCGATGAGAATGAAGGAAGTACTTTCTGTACCAGGTTTGACAAAGAACTTACTTTCTATCTCAGCTCTAGATAAGAATGGTTTCAGAGTTGCATTCATAGATGGTGAAGTTCTTATGTGGCCGAAAGGAAAAACTATAGAAGATGCAGTTGTTGTTGGAACAAAAGAAGGTGGGCTGTACAAGTTAAAAGGTCACTCAGATGTAGCCTTGACTCACTCTACTGAAAGTCCTTGTGAACTTTGGCATAGAAGACTAGATCACATCAACTACAAAGCCTTACCATATGTAAGCAAGGTAGTTACAGGTTTACCAGAATTAAAGTTAGATCATGAAGGTGTATGCAAGGGATGTGCACAAGGAAAGAACATAAAGAATCATTTTCTAAAGAGAGATAGTAAAGCAGAAGGAATCTTGGAACTTGTCCACTCAGATGTATGCAGTCCGATGCCATCAACCTCTCTAAGCGGGTATGCATACTATGTATCTTTTATTGATGATTACTCTCGTAAAACTTGGGTTTATTTCTTGAAATCAAAAGATGAAGTACTTGGAAAGTTCAAGGAATTCAAAGCCTTGGTAGAAAACCTCTTCGAAAGGAAAATCAAGATACTCAGGTCAGACAATGGAGGAGAGTACACTTCAAATGAATTTGGAAACTTTTGCAGAGATGCCGGGATTAAGAGGGAGCTCACCACTCCCTATAATCCTCAACAAAATGGTGTAGCAAAAAGAAAGAATAGAACGATTATGGAAGTAATAAAGACTATGATTCACGATCAAGATCTTCCAATGCACTTATGGGCTAAAGCAGCAAGAACAACAGTAGATGTCCAAAATAGATTATCCCATAGTGCACTTGGATTCAAAACCCCCGAAGAAATATTCACCGGAAAGAAGCTAGAAGTAAGCCATCTCAAAATATTTGGTTGTCTAGTATTTGTACACATTCCAAAAGAAAAGAGAACTAAGTTGGATCCTTAGGAAAGAAGAGAATTTTTGTTGGATACTGTTGTTGGATTACTGAGAGGGGGGGGGTGAATCAGTAATAGAGCAATTTTAATCCCTTTTCACCATAAAATGCAAGTGTTATATCAATGTAGCATTATCATCCAATAGTTGCAGAGTAAATAAACAATGAACAAATGAACAATCACACACATACACAGTACACCAATGTTTTACGTGAAAACCCAAAGCGGGAGAAAACCACATAATGTTTTTTCTTATATGTTTTTAAGAATTACATTCATTGGAAGCACCAACTTCCTTTGTTTTCCAGCTGCAATTGGAAGGAGGCTCCAACCCCTTAGTTTCTCAGGCTACAACCTGAAGGAAGCTCCAACTCCCCAATTCTCTGGCTACAACCAGAAGGAGGCTACAACTCCCTAGTTTCTCAGGCTACAACCTGAGGGAAGCTCCAACTCCCCAATTCTCTGTCTACAACCAGAAGGAGGCTACAACCCCCTATGTTCTCCGACTACAACCGGAAGGTGGCTATAACCACCTGTCCTTGCCCCGTCCAACCACATTGAAATAAAAATAGAATGATGGAACCACTGTCACATTATCACTGTGAGATATACTGCTGTAAACCTGTACCAATCAACCTGTAATCAACTTGTACCATAAATGAGTGCATCAACCATGCACCAACCTGTACCAAACAACCTGTAATCAACCTGTACCATAAACAAGTGCATCAACCATGCACCAACCTGTACCTCAACCTGTACCATAAACAAGTGCATCAACCATGCACCAACCTGTACCAAACAACCTGTAATCAACCTGTACCATAAACAAGTGCATCAACCATGCACCAACCTGTACCATGAACAAGTTCATCAACCATGCACCAAACTTGTATAAATAACATGTCACAACAACCTATCTCATCAATCTTATCAACCAAATTAGATCTACTCAGCAAGATCAATCACCAAGACAACTCTCAAAGATGTGCATCAACCAAGCATAACACAACAACTCATAATCATCACTAAGATCAATATGTGCTTCTAATAATATACCAATACAAGTTTGCTACATCATCCATAAACCATGTGTCAACAATACTACTAGCAAGTGCCTCCAACCATGTATCGAGTATGTACCAATCATGTATCAACTATTCATCAACTATGACTCATCAAGATGTACCAACATTATCAACTATACACCTCATGTATGTGCTAACTCATCAACCACTTGTCTCAACCATGTACCCAACATGTACCTCAACCAAAAGCCCTCATCAATTTCATCATCCAAATCTGATTTGTAACTCTGTAATAGACATGGTGTATAAGATCACATACCTGCAAACCTTCCTTAACTTTAACAACAAGAGACTAACATTTTCATCAAACTTTATTTTAGTCTCACATGACTAATTTTGGATTAGTCAACAACCCTAATTTGAAATAATCATAACTATGTACTTGTAATGAATAAAGATCTGAAAATGGTACACAATGTTCTTCAATGTCTTTTATGCAATTCCTCCAGATTTCACTACTTAGAACCTCTCAGAAAAGGAGTTATAGCAAAAATGGCATACCTTGTTGAATTCTGGCTTATTCTAGAGAGCGAACTTATAGAGGGTGCCCCGCACAAAATATTTGTTTTATGGATCTGAAAATTGTACACAGAATACTACAGACTGTACTCTAACCAATACATTTGGTATTACTGAAATTAGATTTGTTATGAAGAAGTTATGACGTTTTTACCCGAAACACTTGTTTTAGACTAGTTTCAAGACTAGCCACAAACCCTATTTTCCACGGCGTGTAACTCCAAAAATACAACGACCCACAAGCTGAAATTCGTATCATAGCTACTTGGATATGTTTCCTCAATGGCCTCCCAATTTCACGGTCTGAATCATTCTAGAAAAAAAGTTATTGCGAAAATGGTGAGATAACCTGTAAATAACATACCTTAGAAAGCATCATCAAAAGAATTTATCCTCCCTTGAATTTCGGCCTTCTTTACTTCACCTTCCCTCTGAAATTCGGCTTAGGTATCCTTTGGTTATCTCAGTCACCTGTAGATATTCAATATGCTCAAGTGTCATTAAAATGAGAGAGCCTTGCCTCTTATTTATACTTTCATGTAGCTTCCTCAAGGGGTTACCTTTTAACCATCTTAACCCACTTTCCTTATTTTAGGATCAACCCACTTCTAACCACTTGTCCACTTAGTAATTTCTCCATAACTTTATTATTTAAATAATTTCTTTTGCATTCACTTTGACTTATAGTACACTCACCACTTCACTTTATTATTTACCTTCTAAAATCTCTTAAACCACTTTGACTACTTTGACCTTTTGGGGCTTCTAGATGACTCATGAGGGTTCTCCAACTTCACATTGCCATAACTCTCTAATCGTGAAGAGTTATGTGACGTTCCACATACCACTGGAAATGGCATGACATGTACTATCCATCTAGAATAGTCTTACTTGCAAATATATCAAAACTCATACAATTATCCATCAAACAAACTTGGGTCCATTGCCCAAACCTTTGTGCTACCGAAATTCGCTATCAGACTTTCTTCAAGGGTTGACATCAATGACATCCAACCCAATTAATCAACAACTGTGAGGTCTCTAAGGCCTTCAGAATTTACATACCAGGTTACCATCATATTGAGATCAATAGAGATGTAACCTTTGATAGAGATGCAACACTCAAAAGATCAAGGAAATGCCAGCTTGAAGAAGTATATGAAGAAGAAACTGTAGCTCCCAAAGTTGCAAAACCCGTGAAGGAAGTTACAGTTACCCCTGATGACGAGATTCCAGAAGATCATGATATGATAGAATCTCAAGAACCTCCCTGTACGACGATCTCTCACAAGAGAAATCCAGCTTGGGAAAGGGAACTTATTCAAGATGCAGAGAAGTATGGTGCCCCAGAAGGAACAATGAGACAAAGCAAGAAATGTAAGCCATTCTTCAGCTATATGGCCTTGATGTGTGATCTCATAGAAAATGAATCCACTTGCTTTGAAGAAGCCATTCAAAAAAAAGAATGGATGGATGCCATGACAGAAGAATACCAATCCATTATAAAGAGTGATGTATGGGAAGTAGTTCCCAGACCAAAGAACACAGATGTGGTATCTTCCAAGTGGATATACAAAATAAAACATGCAGCAGATGGAAGTATTGAAAAACATAAGGCAAGATTTGTGGCTCGTGGTTGTTCTCAAAAGGGAGGTATTGACTATGAAGAAACATTTGCTCCTGTAGCCAGATACACTTCTATCAGAACCATCATAGCTCTTGCAGCTAAAATAAAGTGGAAGTTACACCAGATGGATGTGAAAACAACCTTCTTAAATGGTGTTATTGAAGAAGAAGTGTATATAGAACAACCACGAGGTTTTGAAGTTGAAGATAGAAAGACTCATGTCTGCAGGTTGAAGAAAGCTATGTACGGGTTGAAGCAAGCTCCTAGAGCTTGGTATGGAAGAATTGATAGTTACCTGACAAGCTTGGGCTTTACCAAGAGTAAAGTTGATTCTAACCTTTACTTCAAGTTTATGAATGATGAGCCAACCATATTGCTACTATATGTGGATGATTTATTCCTAACTGGAGAAGAAAAGCTCATCGCAGATTGTAAGAAGAAGCTCGCCACAGAGTTTGAGATGAAAGACCTAGGCCTGATGCATTATTTCTTAGGTCTTGAAGTTTGGCAGAGCCCAGAGAAGAACTTCCTTAACCAAGGGAAGTATGCAGTTGAAATACTGAAGAGATTTGACATGTTGGAATGTAAAGCCATGAACACACCCATGGAAACAAACTTGAAGCTCCTGGTTGATACTTCGTGAGAGTTGGTTGATGCTACTATGTACAGACAGATTATTGGTTCGTTGATGTATCTGACGAATACCAGGCCATATATATGCTTTGTTGTGAACACCTTGAGTCAGTATCTGGTGGAACCCAGACGTGTTCACCTTGGAGCTGCAAAGCATGTGATGAGATACCTTAAGGGTACGTTGGATTATGGTCTCTGTTATACTAGAGATCATGATTTCAGACTATGTGGTTATACTGATTTAGATTGGACTGGAAGTGTCTCAGATAGAAAGAGCACTTCAGGATGTTGTTTCAGTTTGGGGTCAGCCTTGACTTCATGGCAAAGCAGGAAGCAATCTAGTATTGCTCTCAACACAACAAAAGTGGAATACATTGTAGCATGTTTCGCCAGTTGTGAAGCTATATGGCTTCGGAAGTTGTTGACAGGTCTGTTCGATTTGGAGATGGAAGCCACTGTGATTCTATGTGATAACTAGAGTTGTATAAAGATGACGAAGAACCCAATGTTCCATGATAAGTCGAAGCACATAGAGATCCGGTATCACTACATTTGTGATATGGTACATAGGGGAGCTGTAAAGCTCCAATATGTTGGCACATATGAGCAGGTTGCAGATGTATTGACCAAGCCCTTGTCTCGTGTGAAGTTTGAGTACTTTCGAGACAAGCTTGGTATTGTCCGAAAGGACCTCCCTTGAAAGGGGGGGTGATGCTAATGATACTATGCTATCCTGACCAACAATGGGTAGCTCTGTTAGGATTTTATATCCTAGGGGAGTGATCATCCCTGGGCAGATCCCGAAGGTCCGGTAAGGATGGTTTGTCAGAGTACCTGTACATGTATATGCCAACAATGGTCAGTAGTGGTAGCTCCGTTAGGATTTTATATCCTAGGGAATCTTATGATTCCTGGGCAAATCCTGAAGGTCCGGTAAGGACGGTCTGTCAGAGTACCACGTGGTAGCTTGTTAGGATTTTATATCCTAGGGAATCTTATGATTCTTGGGTAGATCCTAAAGGTTTGGTAAGGACGGTCTGTCAGAGTACCACAAAATGTTGTTGTTGCACCTGCCTCATTCTGTTGCCATATGTTGATGATGTTGTTCCAGCCTCGTGATGTTGATGATGTTGTTCTAGCCTCGTGTTGTTGATGATGTTGTTCCAACCTCGTGTTGTTGATGATGTTGTACCAGCTTTGTGCTGTTGGTGATGATGTTGTTCTAGCTTCGTGCTATTGATGTTGATGTTTCAGCTTCATGTTGCTGATGATGGTGATGATGTTATTCCAACTCCATGCTGTAAACGATGATGATATTGACGATGAGTAAAACTTCCGATGATTTATAGTTGTGCCAGTCAGTGTTCCAGATGCTGCTGATGATGCTGCCCTCTCTTTCTCTTGATAATGTTGTATTGGGTCAGGTCAGTAGAATACCCTTCTCATTAAGGGGGAGTGTTGAAATATTGTAACTTCGAAGAATATTCTAATTATATTTGAGTTATTATCTTATAGATCAAATCCCCTTTTGTGGATTGATCATGTCGGGTCTTGTATAAGACCAAATCCCCTTTTGTGGATTGGTCAAACCATATTTATATGGTGGTATTTGTAAAGTTGGCCCCTAGTGTTTATAAAGTGGTTTTAACCACTCCTACAAGAAGTCGGCCCTACTAAGTGAAGAGACATAACCCTAGCGCTTCCTCAACTAGTATTTATATGTGAGGATGGTGCCTCACTTATACACACTCACACTCACTCATCTAGTGCACATATCTTGAAGGCAGTTGCAGTTGCAGGAAGAAGGAGAAGAGAGGCACATGCTTAGTCTTGATTTATTCTTGGTGTTTTGGTCTTAGTCTTGGCAATCTATTATTGAGAAAGTTTTGCTGGGTTTTCTCCCCCATGAGGGTTTCCAAGGATAAAATGCTGCGTACCTTGTGATTGTGTTTCTTTCAGTGATCCTCTTTATGCTGTTGTTTTGGAATGCTCGTGTAATTTGGAAATAACCTAATAACAATATTAAAAACTTAACAGACTGTTGAGGTGTTTGTAACTTCTAGATCTTGCAAGGCCTTTAGTGATGCATATGGTCTTCTCAAATCAGGTCCTTATCCACGAAGACCTCCAGAGAGCTATATACTTTCTTCTCAATATACCTCTTCATCTTGCAAGAACTTAACTGAGATATATAGATTCTTCTCATTCTATATTTGGAATGCAGTATTATACTATTATGACATTTGATCATCTGAGAGGGGTATATTGGTTGTTCTCAATTTATGTCCATAATTTGATACACCTTCTAATTATGAAGAATCATGTATGAGTACCTATCATCAGCTTTGTGGGTAGTTTGCAAAAAAACACAATTTCAACAAATTACTTTCTTCTTTTATTATGCTCAGCTCGTTGAGTACATTTGGGAAATATGTATCTAGTAGCTAGCTGAATGCTTTCTGGGTAGTTATGGACAGACATTCTGAAAAATGTAATTTTCTTTTGATATCAAAGCTTCCTTTAACTATTAATAAAAACGTACTGTACATCGATTTAATACAAAAAAGGTCGGGCCTCAAATGCAGTTGCCATAAGCACTATCAAAAGGCTACACAAAACTCAAAAATGGGCTGGCTTATGCCAAAACACCCGAGAGAAAACAACCACTAACAACACAAAACAAAGTATCACAGTTGATGGTACCACAATGTGTACAACCAGATGCATATGACAAGAGCAAACAACTACTAACAACATAAAACAAAGTATCACAGTTGATGGTGCCACAATGTGTACAGCTAGATGCATATGACATGAAACAATAATGCCCACAAAAGGTGGGAGCTCATCATGATCATCTGAGGCAGGGCCCCAACTGGTCACTGAGGGGGGTGGCTAGAACAAAGTATTTGAATTTCTCATTTACTAATGTTGACTCTATATTTCTGCATCTTTGGATTACCTTTGCGAGAAAAAAAGCATTTTGCAAGCTGAATGTTTCTAAGAGGTCGCCCCCTCCCTAAGTAAAAATTGATAATGTACTTTTTATTTTAGGGCAATTTATCTTTCCTCATCCCCGTGACCACACTACCTTTCCCTTTTACCCTGCCAGCATTTTGGGATGAATTTTGGAATATAAACTAGTTGTGGATATATATCTCTAGCATATATCATGTTTGCTCTACAATAATTTCGAGGAACTACCCCTCACTTGTGTTTATTTTTTCATGTTAAGGGACAAGGAAATAGTTTAACTTAAATACTAAACAGTAATACATAGAGTAGGTTTGCCATTCTAGTTAATCCAGTATGTAATCCAGTATATTTTGTCTTAGAATTATTGCAAAATTTGTTCAATGTTGATGAAGTCCCCAAACACACCACTTCTAAGAGATTGAAGTCATTTAGAGTATATAGCGGCAGAGAATTTACTCTTTGACGTAGGCCATGATTTAGCTTACCAGTTTTTTAGTTAAACTTACCATTGCCTGATTAGAGCTCTAGCAACTGGGCTGTAAGACCTTGATGCACATTGTGATCTTCATGTTACTGTAATTATTTCTCTCTCTAAAATTTCATATTAAGGTTTTCTTTTAATTTTTAAGAAAGTCCATATTATTCGGTGAAGCAGCCCCTCGGGGCATCAATCTGGAAGCACTTAAAAAACACAAAACATTTGTGATCCCATACTCCATTTCAATTTTGGGCAGTAGGATCTTCTAACACCATGGACATTCCCAGTTCTATCCCAGTTAATTTTTATTATGTGCATGATGCATTGATGGAGTGAAGACTCTTAGCACCTCCTTGCAACCACGATTTATACCTTGGTATTCTTAACATCATTTACATACCTTCTTGGGGTTCAGAAAACCTGTGCTATAACAGGTTTGATTCATGCTATGATGCAGGATATTTTTGATTCTGCATGCTTATACAGTTGACATGTTTTAATATTTATACCGGGGCCCTTGAATAGCTTCATTGAAAACATCCCATAGTTGGACATGATGTTATGGTGTTGGCATTGATGTCAAAGATGGCATATGATGTTGGTATTGGCATTGACGCAAAGAGGTCAATATTATGGTCATCATCATCAAAATTGTGCATATGATATTGTCTAAACAATGAATACTTATGGATACTAAATTTGTCCTATTTAAATGCGAAGGGGAAAGATCAAAATCTGGTGCTCAATAAAATGTGTAAAAGGGTCTGGTATGAGTCTCTATTAGACATCTTGATCTTCGACTTACATTGCCTCCGACTTCGACTTGGATAACTTTGACTTGCATTGCCTTCGACTTCGGCTTGCATTGCCTCCGACTCTAACTTGGATAACTTCGACTTGCATTGCCTTCGACTTTGACTTGGATAACTTCGACTTGAATTTCCTCCGACTTCGACTTGCATTTCTTGACTCTTGGTCGACTCGACTTTGGTCGACTTACTTTGTCTCGACCCGACTTGCATTTTGGCCGACTCATTTTTTCCCATTTCGACTTTCGGGTGGTCGACTATATTTTATTTTCCAACTCATCTTGTGGCTTGAGTAGTAGAGAATTTCTTGTCATTAAACAACCAAAGTTATAATTGTTTTAAACAGAGAATTCCGTGTTGGTGAGACGGATAGGCTATAAGCCTCCTGTTTACGGATCAAACATCTTGATCCTCAATGATCCAACAAATACAATACGCCTGGAGTAACTATAGAGGAACAATTATTGGATGGCTGAGATCACTGGACTAAACCACATAAATTATAAATTCTATGGATCGACAGTGGACAACAAAGATCGATCGTAGATCGTTGGATCAATATGGAAGTGTGAGACCAAAATAAGAACAAACACTCCATAACTGAGATCGACTCATAAGAACTAAAAAATATGATTAATATAATTAACACCTCAGGATCAGGGTTTGTTCAAAGAACTGTTACAACAACAGTAAATAATTTTTAGCACCCAGATATTCCATTAATGTTGAACAACTTACAAGGGATTTGAAGTCTTTTGAATTAAAGACAATTTTTTTTTTATGACAAAATGTTAGCATTATTATTAAATTAAATGAAGAGGTGCATTGGTTCATACAAAGAGACACAATGTTTCAATTTCATACCTGTTGGAATACTATATAAACAGAAAGGTATAGTGGAAGGAGAGCGTCTCTGTGGTCTAATTCGGAAGATCAAAACACAGACAAAGTCCAAGGAAGAACTTGAAACATTCACACGAAGTGAGGGTGGAAGGGAGGATTGGAGTCCTCTACAGGTTGAAACCTGAAACATGGAGTTGGTGCTTCCTCAAGTTGGTCCTTGAAAACAAGAGGTTTGGAGTCCTCTACAGGTTGGAGCCTGATCTACAGGGAGTTGGTGCTTCCTCAAGTTGGTGCTTGGAAACAGGGGATTGGTGTCTCCTTGAGTTGGTGCTCAAAAGAAGAGAGATTGGTGTCTTTTACAAATTGTAACTTGTAAATGAAATATAATTTTTTTGATTGTTACATTTAAAATTCAGAGTTTTGTACATTCTTGTTGATAAATTGTTATAAATTAATAAAGAATTAATTTAATTTGAGAAAAATAAGCAATACTAATTCACCCCCCCACTCTCAGTATTGAACAACATTCCAACACCCATAGGGTATGCTTTTTACTGATTTTTGTATTTTTTTGTTTTCATGGCCAAATGACATTCTTTGAGCAAAAAAATGCATAGAGATCAATTTTCATGCTTAGCATATTTACCTTCTGAATCTTAATGAGCGTACATAGTTGATTCTTTGTTCAAGACTGAAGATTCAAGAGGTTTATAATTGAAAAGGTTCACATGGATGCATCTTTGTTTTATTTTCTTGGTTAGAAGAAGTTCCATCACTTGGCCCATCTTCCAGGCTTTTTAAGTTTTAACATCTTGATTGAGACCATCCTCCAGTTTTTTGACAGACAATAATTAGGTTTTTTTGAGTCTTGCTTCTGGCCAGCAGTCGCTTTCCCTGAAGAATTTTGAGGTTCCTAAGGCTGCCCAACAGGTCCGTCCTTGACCTCTTGTTGGGCACTGTTTTCAAGGTTTTTCAGAACTGTTTTAGGACTGTATTGGGACAGCCACCAAGTCTGAAATTTCTGCCCACTGAATCTGCCCTTAAGCTTTTGATTTCATGCTCTTTTAATGCCTTGTTGTGAAGGGTTTAATTAGGATAGTTTTGCTGTCCAAGTTAGCTCTTCCACATGCATTAAAACATAAAATACTCTTCTAGGATCTTCACACTTAAATGCTGAAATAAAATAATATAAAACAAAAGATTTTTACACATGTATTTTTGATCAACATGACCCTGGAAAAACCCCCATGGGGAAAACTAGTTGGAAGAGAAATTTTATTATGGAGATCTCAAGCTATAATAGGAACAAGGAAAAATAACAAAGGAACCTGATACATATCCTAGCTCCTCTCAAGCTTAGCAATGGAGTTCCTTGGAATGTGCACCCCTCATGAAGAATGCACCCCTCTTTCCTTGATGTGCCTGCTAGATGAAGAATGCGCCCTTTTGCCTTGGTGTGCCCCCTCAACCTTGCTTTGCCTGCTAGATTGCTTGCTTGCTGAATGCGCCCAAGATAATTGGTGCGCCCCCTTCCTTGCTTAGTGCGCACTCTTCCAAGTGTGCCCTTCCTCAAGCTTTGCGCCCTCCTCTCACAAAGTGTGCCCTCAAGCCTCCTTGCGCCCTCTCCTCTCAAGATGCTTCCTCTTCTCCACAAACCCTTCTTCTCTTCTCCTCTCCTTCACTCAAATCTCTCAAGTGAACAATGAATGTGCTTTTGCCCCTTTTCTCTCCTTTAGCCTCATCCTTAGGCTAACCTAGGAAACCAATGGCCAAGATTAGATCTAGGCCAAAACCCAAGATTAAGGGTTGAGATTCATTCTCCCCTTCATCTTAAGTTTCCTAAGTTACTTTTCCATTAACGACTTTATAAAGTCAATGTGACTTTATAACTTACAGTACTTTGTCATTAATGATGTTATAAAGTCAAAGTGACTTTATAACATAAAGTAAAGTGGTGAGGGTCAAATATTTCCCCCTTTGAGTTAGACACTCAGTAACTTAAGGGGACCACTTTCCAAGGTACCCAAATCTCAACACTCCTAGTCTTTGGGTTTAACAAGTTTCAAATAGTGATGGAATATATTTTAAATTTTTAGGTTTTGGTGTTCCTTTCTTTGAGACAAGAGAAGTCCCTCTATTTTGTGTCATTTTTCTGTCGGCATAATATGAAACAGTATATTTTGTCCAGTGGCCAACACCTAGATGTCAATGCTTGCCTCATTAAGTTCCATCAATATCTAATTTCATTTGTTGTTTCTACCATAATAATTGTTTTCGAGCACACATTTACAGCAATTTTAATATGTAGATATTCTAAAATTGCTATGAAGTTCTTGTATTCTCTGATGATGTTCATTGAGAGAGGCATATGACAGATGGTGCTGAAGAAGAGGAACAGGTAGATGATGTGCAAAAGGAGCAGCGGAAAGATGGTGCTCAGGAAGAGAAACAGGTACATGTCCAGAAAGACGAACAGCGGACCGATGTTGTTCAAGAAGAGAAGGAACAAATATGAATATATTGTTAGAAAGCAAGTTAAGGGATTTTTCATGTTTTGCACCTAGCGTGCTGCACATTTCATTGTAAAGGTGTGTGGAAGCTTTATGCCTGTTTCCAATGACTATTTTGATGTATTCTGCAAACCAGATGTAAAGTTGGTGATTTACTTTTCATGTACTTCATAAATTGGGTCCTTGTGAATATTTACATTTTATAGTGGATCCATTGGTTCTAAACTTCTGAGTCTCTGCGGCTATTAGAGGTATTACATATACTTCTTTTGTTTTGAGTATGCTCTGTCATTTTTATTATGAGTCATTTTTTAGCTGCATTTTTTCAATTTTCTGTTACATTTTTTATTGCTAGAAATGAAACTTTTTTATGGTGATTAGTTTCTCATGAGTTAACTTGTTAAGAACCAATGTCTGATATATTATTTTGACATACGGTGCCCATATTTTGTTGGGGTATTTTTCATAATCTAGTGATTCTATTTATATGTTTTGGTACAAAGGAGATTATGTCTATCTCCTGTATGCTTTAGTATATGATTAGCTTAGATTATATGAAAGGACATGTGCTCTATGCTTTATTTTAATACTCTCTATTTATATGTTTTCATATACTTTAATATTTACATAATGTTATCTATACTTGATCAATGCATTATCATGCTTTTCATCTGTAGAGGCCTATTTCAGCTTTTAGCACACTTGAAAGAACACAGTTAGAGTTTCTTTAGGTCTCGTCATGCATGACCCATCATGCATGACTACAGCATGCCTCTTGTTGTGCTTGTTTGTGTGCACGTGACCAACACCTGACTTACAATGCATAGTTGAGCTTGTTCCAACGCCCAGTCTACATGGCGCCAATTCTAGTGATACATCAACACACAATCTGATGCATCACTTCAACTCCAAATCATTAGTACATGTTAGTAATATCTTACAGTTTGGAGGATCATCCTGCTTGCCTTTTTTGGTGATCAAGTTTGATCGGGACCATGCGTGCCTTAGCTGACCTGATTTCAATGCCCAAGATGATGCTCATCTTTGATCAATGTACATGTGGACAACCTTAGGGACTACCTTCCTTGATCATTAAATCCCACTTTATCTTGTGTAAATATGTAATAATGGCCTTTGTATTCACTCATTGGCATTCTCAAGAAGTTGAGTTATGGAGTAACATAGCATTCAAGGAGTTCTAGTACACAGATCTATGCATATGCTAGTCTCTCTCTCTCTCTCTCTCTCCTTGATTTTATTCTTTGCAAGGTCAAACTCACAATCGTTCTTTCATAAAGCTAGAGTTACAACATTCTCACAAGTTTTCAATCCTTCCCAATATTTGTAGCTCATTATATATTGCCAATAATATGTACATTTGAGAAATCTCTTGTGTTTTGGTTTGATTTATCTCTGATTTATGGTTAAAGTTTAAACTACACAAATAAGTCACACAAAATGTTCCAAGCAATCATACTTAAGCTCATAAGTCGTTATAATGCATTTATTTACTGTATTCTGCAACACATTGGTGCTTTACATTTTGTGCATGCACTTTTTGGGTTACCATTGTGCACATTTACTCCTCACTTGAGCACTTAGTATTAAATTGCCTCGGCACTTCTTCATTGTATAAATTGTTATGCACTTCTACTGCTCAATCGCATTGGCTTTTGCTTGGTTTGATTACTATTCATAGCAATTGTGCCTTTGTGTGACTCTTCATTCCAACCTGCTTTGTTTCTTTGGCTTGTTAGGGACTTGATCCAACCTTAGCCCTAGTTAGTAGTATTAGAGCTTAGATGCTCTTTATACCTAGCTTCATTTGTCATCTGCAGCTATTATCGCACTCATCTTTAAGACTTTAACAATTCCATTTGTTCCATGGGTGTCAAAGCTACAAGTATCATGCAGTTGTGTAATCTTTGATTGGTGAAGCACTCCATGAGTTGTTAATTTCCTATAAATCAACAACCATAATATTATGCAAATAATTTTAACAACCATAATATTATGCCAATGCTGATATAAACTCAGAAAATTATGCATAAATATTACTGCTGAGATATTTAACCAAAATAGCAGCAGAAGCACATACAGAAAACTAAACACATAAAATGGACAACACCAGAAATACCCTCGAAACCCCAGTGTGGGGAAACCAACAAAGATGAGCTTCTATTATGGGCTTTCAAGAGAATTTACAGCAGCAGAAAATCAGAAATTTCCTCAGCAAGTTTCCTCACTCGCTCAGCAAAAATAGCCCAACAAACTTGGCTTGCTTTTTCGGCCCCGAAAAATCGGCCTCCTGAAATCTGCTGTATGTGGCCTGAGTTTGGCCTGTCTCTGCTGTCTAGTATGGCCCTGGTTCGGCCTCCACTGGCTGCCCAAGTCTAGCCCAGAACTCACTCTCTTCCTCATCTGTTTTCCCTCTCGTTCTCTTGCCCAAGCACCCTCTTCCTCTTCTCACAAATGGGAATGTGTGTCCCTCTCACCCTCAACCCTTCTATTTATCTCTCTAATTCACCTTTTCAAGAGACTTCTAGAAGCCTCCAGAAATACACTTTTGTGAATTATTAATTTCTGAAAAGTGACTTTTTCAGAAATCTAAGAAAAAAGTCATTTAAGTGACTTTTTAATTTTTCCTAAGTTAAAACTTAGGATAAACTAAATAAAGCTGATCTGGGTATTTAATGTGTCCATTAGCATGCCTAGGACACTTAGGCCCATGCTGAGACACCTATCGAGCTACAAAACTAGCATGAGCAATGTGGGGAAATGTTTAACCAATTTGAAGAGTTGTTTGAAAGACCCATGTCCCAAATTGCACCAATCAAATCCACACAACTCAAATCAATGCCATTTGTGGTAAGAATCCCTTTAAGGTGAAGGATCATGAAGGTTGATCATCGCATCTCACTGTGTTAAGGAAAGATTGATCTTGAAGCACTTGGCGAGTGGTTTGGCGTGCTTCAAACAAATTTCAATGCTGACAACTTCAGTCATGCAGAGAAGATCCAACTTATGACCATGAAGATGTCTATGACTGCCAAGGCTTGGTGAGAAACACACAACTAGCAGTGTGAAGAGTGCAGTGAGCTCATCACTACATGAGGCAACTTCATGTAGGTGATGCATAACAAATTCCATCCTTTGAAGTATCAGGGAGATTAGTACATAAAGTGGAAACAACTGTGCCAAAGCCATGATCAACCAGTGGATGACTATTTGAATGATGTTCATACACTCATGGGTGGTTTGGACATCAATGAGTTAGAAACAAATATTGTTCGTAAGTATCAAAGTGAGATATATCAATGACTCTATCAAAAGTTGGTATTCTTGGTCCTTGATACACTTGGGGATTTCCACAAATTCATGATGAAGATTGAGCAAAAGCACAAGCTCACACAACATGCCAACTCCTTTGGTGACCAGTGTGACCTACAATGGAATGCCAGTGATCTCGAGAAGTAGTGGGGGAAGAAACAAGCTAACCAGAATTTGTAAATTGTGAAACTTGAAAAACAACCTATCTAGATGGAACATCATATAAGTTGACTCCAACAATAACATGACACTGGTAAGTGGCATGGCATTCATATGACCTTGAATCACGATTCACATCATTGAATGTCACTTGCATAAGGCTTTGAGGGTGGCAACACCATAATCTTATATAAGACCTCCAATCACGACAACATTGAAGGCCATATGTGTAGGCTCTCATGACAACATCATCGGAATCTCCTTTGGTGCTAGAGCATGAGCCTTAGGTCATTGATTTGATCTAAGTTTCCCCTTTGACAATCCTCACTACCCACCTTGGGGGTTCTACATGATTGAGTGAAGTGAAATAACACATCTTCCATTCATAGATGTGGGTCTTCATCATTGACAATGGAAGTCAGAAGAATTTGATTGCAATAGATATAATGAAATGATTCCACTTGTCTACCATGCCCCATCCACAAACCTACACCATTGGTTGGTTGCAACAAAGTAAACCTTTGTGCATCACACGCCTATGCAGGGTACAATGTGCAATCAATCCATTCTAGGATGAAGTACTCTATGATGTAACATTTGTGATGCATTGCTAGGTCAACAATTCCTATGGGAACGACATGGCATCTATTAGGTGTGACCATAAAAGGTGCTCCTCACCATTAGGGATCAATGTTATAAAATTCCAAAAGTTACCGTGAAGATCACTATTGTTGTTTTTGTAGAAGGCTACAAGATTGTTAACCATTTACAGAAATTCGGATTGATGACAATTCATGTTATTTGTGGCCTTATAGTCTTCTAATTCCTCACTAGTCCGTTGTGATGCTCGAGTGTTCAGTTATAAGGAACTATAATTCAACTCACTGATACTTTTTGATAGGCTAGTGATAAGACGACAAGACACAAGGCTATACAACTCTTCAAGAATCAATACTAGTCAGTCCCTTGCATCGACAGAGTTTTCCACACTTGAATAGGTGTGATAGGGAAGTTTCTCATCCTTTGGATAATGTCATGAAGTTTTTTCCATAATAGAGAATTTCATTGCAAAGAGAGTTTTCACTTCCACATTTGATGCAATGGGGTTGTTGCTAAATGGGGGAAGGGATTGATTACATGCTTCTTTTTATGCTGTGTAAGTTATAATATGCTATGCACTTACAATTTTATGCCAGTTAATTTTGTATGTATTTATTTTGTTTTGAGTATTGGTTTGTGCATCAATGTGCTTTTGGTCCACAGTAGGCCCCTCTCAGCCTTTAGTGCATATCAAACTTTCTTTAGGTTTCATTGCACATGATCACTTGCATGCGATCAACACTTGCTTGTGTTTGCATGATTAGCATTTGACTTACAACATTCCAGCCGTCCTGCACTAGCGCATGATCTACATGGTGACAATGCAAATGACACACAATCTTGTGTGCCACTTAAACAATTCACATCATTAATAGTTTGAAGGTTTGCTGTGGCTGCTCTTTTTTTTGGTTTTTTGGGGGGTAGTATTGATCCACGCAACAACATGCTTTTGGTTTGCACCAGTCCCCTCCCAGCCTTCAATGCATGTTAAACTTTCTTCAAGTCTCATAACACTTGAACCCTCTTGTGTGGTCAATGTTTGCCTCTCTTGTGCTTGTGGTCAACATTGGACCTACAACATGCCATTGATTCCACACGCTCACCCAATCTACATGCTCTAGTTCCAATGACAAATCAAGATTCGACACACAATCTAGTGTGCTAATTCCACTCTAAATGAACAATTCATGTCATCAATTTCTCGTAGTTTGGAGGTTCGGTGCATGTCATTAAATCCCAAGATGATGTTCATCTTCGATCAATGTACATGTGGTCAATCTTAAGGCCCACCTCTCTTGAGTCTTGATCATTAAATCCCTCTTCTTATATAAATATGTACTAATGGCATTTGTAAGTTTGCTTGTTCATTTTCACTCAAGAAAGCGAGTTACAGAGTAGCATAGAACTCATGGTGTTCTAGTGCATAGATCTGTACATCCGGTAGGCTCTCCTTTTTTGATATGTGCATCAATGTGCTTTTGGTCCATGCTAGGCCCCTCTTAGCCTTCATTGTACACTAGAATTTCGTATGGTCTCCGTTGTTGCCTTATACACACTTGGGATATCGTGGAAGAAATCTTCAATCCACTTAGTGTGTCCTTGGGGGCAAGTCTTGAGTCAAGGCGCTGTCACATGATCCTCGACTCCTCTGTCTAGGCCAACTCCTAGTGAAGCCAAGGGGGGTAGTCCCTAACAAATATACTATGGATTTTAAGCTACTCTAACCTAAAGAACCTGTTGCCGTCCTAATACACACTTGCAAACGTGAGCAAAGTCCAGCTCACTTAGTGTGTCCTTAGAGGCACAATGCCTAGGTTCACAGTCCACACTGTCACCTTGACTGGAACCTCTTCCTTCCAGGCTTACTCCTAGGGAAGCCAAGGGGGGTAGACCCTAGTTACTAGATTTGATTGAACGTTTATGTTCTAGGAGTTGGTTTTAATTTGTTAAAAGGTTAAGGGGAAATACTAGCCTAAGATGCTAAGGCAGCAAATGCAAAGTGCAAGTTTATCTATATGACAATCAACCCTTTCCCTATGTCAACTATGACTAGTGCCTAATGTTGGGCAAGGGGTCAATTAAGTTTGAGGGTGGTTCAATTACAAAATGTTTACAAGTAAAATAAGTTGAAAACTACCCCACAAACCAAAGACTACAATTATA
The DNA here is from genome assembly GCA_010110895.2 of Picea sitchensis. Lineage (NCBI taxonomy): Eukaryota > Viridiplantae > Streptophyta > Pinopsida > Pinales > Pinaceae > Picea > Picea sitchensis. Next base: position 549,821 of record SNQJ01S0003642.1, read on the forward strand.
CAATGAAAGATAGATGTTACAAATGTACAAAGATACAAAGATACAAGATATGAAAGTTTTAGGAGACGATCAAAATGATATCAACACATGAGCCAAGCATGCCCCAATAACACTTACTCTATTGGACTACTTTCAATGGCAACCACTAAAGCACTCAAGACTCAAGAAGGTGATGCCTCCCCAAGTGGGATACTCAACTCCTTCTTGAATCACACCACAAAAACAAATAAAACAAGATATATCAATGTTTTAACTCAAATGCTCATGTAAATTTAAAACAATTGGAGAGATAAACCATAAGATTGCAAATGAAATATAATATATTAAGTACTTGCAATAGGTGTGTTCCTAAACATACATCTAAATTCCCCCAACACACATGGATTATCTATGCAACTAGGTGATTAAGAAGTTTCTTAAAAGTTAAGTAAATTTTATTTCCCTCCCCCTAACTATGTTGGAGCTTTAAACTTCCTCCTCCCTTGGCCAAATGACTGCCGGGTGCTCAAGATAGTAAGGCAACGAGGCCCACCCTAGCTTCCCAGGTCAGCCCTGACAGTAAGAGTACTTCCCGGAAAGGATC
>SNQJ01S0003642.1:565540-628885 GCA_010110895.2 Picea sitchensis
TATAGGTTAGATCTCTTTCCAAGAGATGAATGAACTGGTTGCCACCAAGAAGAAAACACCCATAACACAGAAATTTGCTGGAAGCAAAACCCTCATACACTCAGAAATTTCCAGCAAACAAAACCCTTACACCAAGGGGTACGACTGTCTTGGATAAGAAGTCTAGAGGCTGCGGCTCAAAAGGACATGGACAGATCTGCTAGAGAAGCCACGACTCAAAGAATTGGGGCCAGATCTGTGCAGGAGAGGACACGACCCAATGTATAGAGGCAGGTCTGTGCAGGAGAGGCCATGACTCAATCAGAAATACTCTTAAGAAATGATGGCAGCTTCAGACTTCAACACACAGGTACCTCCACCATAAAACAATCCAGCAATAGCCCTTGAATCATTCCCAAATCAGAAGTAGACAACAGTAATTCTGGGACTGAGATCTGATCAAATTAGGAAGGCTGAAAATGCCACTAAACAACCTCAGTCACTGTTGCAAGAAGGGGCCGCAACAAGCAAAGGGAGATCCGCTCACCTTAGGAGGATTAACAAGAGTGTGTGAAATGAGGAGGGGTGGGTCTCTTTTTATACTTTAGGCTAGGGGTTTAGAAAAAATAATAATTAAAGTGATAATTAAAATTAACATATTTAATTAATATAAATATTAATTAAACATGTTATAAATTAAACATTTAATTAATATTTGCATATTGACCACTAAAGAAAAAATGCAAAACCCCAAATAAACACAAGCAAGGGTGAAGGGGGTTTAGGCGGGGATACTTGGTGGCAATACTTGTCCATTCATTCTCAAGGTGACCTTTTAACTTTATCATCATTGCATATGGGATACATCCCTCATGTGGTCATGCCCACCTTCAAAAAGGGGTCATATACCAACAAAGTACCTAAGCAAGGATCAGGTTGCCTCAGAACATTTCTGGGGTCTTATCCACCAAGGTACAAGACCAAGGATCAACCCATGCTCCAGGCATGGGTACCTTGGACCATGTCCAGGGGCCCTAGACATATCTAGGGACTTTAACTGCTTCGTCCCAGACCAAGAGCCGCAATCATATACTGGGGGCCCTAACAAGGGTCTTTTGCTGTTTGGTCCTAGACCAAGAACCCCACTCATATACTGGGGGCCCTAACAAGGGTCTTTTGCTGCTTGGTCCCAGACCAAGAACCCCAGTGATATACCGGGGGCCCTAACAAGGGTCTTTTGCCATGGCACTTGATTGTTTTGGTCCCAGACCAAGTACCCCAGGAGTGCACTGGGGGCCCTAGATCTCGGCTAGTGTCTTTGCCATCCTTCCGGAGAATGGCTCTTGCAGCTGCTACAAATTTAACAATAATATGTCAAGAGTTGGATGTGTTAAACAAGGGTTACAATTTTTTTAGCTTCATTTTATCATTTATGTGGCTCTATTGGCCAACTCCAAACATGTTGTCATTTCTCTTCAAGGATTGAAGATGTGGACATAACATCAACAATGTTATGTACATACTACTTTTTGAGTGCATGATGTTAGCCTAGACTTTAAGTCTTGTGTTTTCTTTGAAGTTCAGTAGGGTTCGTTTCCATACGGTCTGTATCAACCTTGATCTCTTAGCTTCTTCTCCTTTTTGGTTGACATTGTCTCTCCTTTGGTGGCATATACCCAGTAGGGGGATTTCTACTTATTGGTGGGGTCATTTTGTGGGAGTTTGATTTAGACAGTGGTTTGTGGGCATTTTCAGATTCTAAGTTTGTGGGCCCCTTTCCTCTTCTGTTGCGCATTGAATTTTCTTTAGGGGATTGCCAGCTCAAAAACCTTGCAATGGCTCGACACTACCCTCCACTCCTAGTTAGCAATTTACATCTCCAAGGTGCGTGGGATGCTATTTTTGTTTCTTATGAGCTATAGATATAGTGCGAGATCTCTTCTTGGGCTTCTCTCTTGCAACCATCTACAATCCATGGTTTGCCAGACGACCCTCTTGCCTTGTATTTGCTATAGGTAGCCTGCTCCCCAATTTGGAGTTGCATGTGTAATCAACATGGAATCCATTGTAGGATTCAAACTTTACAACCCCACAAATTCAAGCCCAATTGATAACCCCTCAAATGAGGTGTCCCTATGGGCAGCGCAAATCAAATCTGAAATGGAGGTAGTGGAAGAACTTTGGAACAATGAGAGGAACAAACTTGCAACCATTAAGTTCACGAATGATAGGTTGGAGAAAGTTGAATTTGAAAATTAGTTGTTGAAAATTAAACAAGTTGATTACTCCACCATTGAATCCTCATAGCCCAATTGCAGACTTTGGAGGACAAAGCTTGGGTGGAAAATATTCATCATGAGTTAGCTTTTATTAAGGATAGATAGTTTGAGTAAATTTTGTAACAGGAAACTTTGAAGAATGGGATGTTCGCCCATCAACTATCCCAACAGTGCCTACATATATAGATTGAAGTGTAGAATTCCTGGCTGCAAGTTATCAAAGGGAAGAAAAGCTCCTCCATTCATAGAGTATGGTGTAAAAGAAGTTTAGAGAGGAGAGAGCCAACAAGGCTAAGGAACTCAAGCTCTAGGTTCGAGATCTCCCTAAATCTTTTGACCCTTTATTAGCAGGATACATGTTCGTTCTTGTCACCTTAGACTTGGTTGATATCAACCTAAGTAAAGCTTGGAGGACTACCTTTGATTCGACCTCGATGATTTGGTTTTATTGTGCAAATGATCATTTTATGTCCTCGAGGGCCAAGTGGAAACTTTTCTCCCTCTCCACCAAGATCTACTAGGATGGGGACCTCACCCACATGCAAGGTGAAGGACTTAAGAAGGCTTGGGTTGAGGTTGTTGTAACATGTAAAGACAACAAATGGCCAGTCATTCAGAACCTTCAAGCTATTATCATAAACACTCCCCTCCCTAGATGGTTTTTCCCTCGACCCACCAACATGCCCCTCATTCATGGAACATATCTATTGCATGTTTGTTGAGCTAGGATACCCATTCAAGTTGAAAAATCCCTTTTCACCCTTGATGTAGCAAATTTTCGTGTATTTAATGTATTCTTGATGTATGTGTGTTTTCTATGCACCATTGTAGGATGATCTATTGTACTCGTGTGCATTTGGTGGCCAACATGTGGACTCAAATGACATGATACTCCCATGATGAGAATGTATTTAGAGTTGCGGTTGCATAGAAACAGGCAATCGGGTGAGAGCTTGTTGTATAATATGTATTATATTAGACTGCAATAAGATCTTTATTGGCTCTGTTACAAGTTAGCATGGCTATTTCTACATTTTTTTGACCTAGCACATAGATTTGTTGTGGTTTAATGCTAGGTTATGGTTATGGTTTATGCTTTTGTTATGTTTTTATCTGCTAAGATGTGTTAATGCCCTTGGTATAATCTAAGTAGGTTATACCTTTTACCGTTGACATTGGTTTCGTTGCCTAAATTGTGTTGTTATATTGCAACATTGGGTCAGTATGGTAAATTGTGGTGGTTTTGGCCATCAACAATCTGTACTTTGATCCTTGCCTCTAGAATCTAGGGCTAAATGCCGCAAGTGGCAAGACGAAGCTGGTTAATATTTCTTGTGTGCCTTGAACCCTAACCCAAAGCTTGTTTTTGCTTTGTGTGAACAGTTCCAAGATTGCTTGTCTACTCACGATTATAACTTTATATGCTTTGATCTAGTAGATTTAGAATTTGTTGAAGAGTTATAGTAGTTGCAGAACAATTAGTGGAAGCTCTGTTCAATCGTGCCACAAAGGTTAGTACCACTTTGGGTCCAAATTCTTCCTTATCTCCTCTGTACATGTGCATCTCCACGATCATAGTTGCGACAATTCATGAAACCCGTTTGGTACCCTTGCATTCCCCTGCATCTCGTTTCAATGCCAGCATGGTTACCCTAACTAATGATGTTAGAAACATTTCTCTTGTGCACATCTTTCCCTATGACAACTAGTTCGATGGAAGAGAACATATGATAACAACTTGGACCTCCTTTTGTCGGGTATTGCTTATGATTAGTTTAAGATTATCTCTTTTAAAAGCAACCATACGAAGTGTGCTTTTTATTGGCGGGAAGACTTGCAACCTACCTTGAGTACTTTTTAGAAAGTCAAGGACAAACTCTTCTAGGAATGGAGCAAGATGGTGCAATCATCCATCGACATCCCTGCACTTGCACACATTTGTTCAGAACAAGGTAAGTCTTTTGCAAATTTTGATTGTAGGCTTAGAGAGGGTTTTGAGAAGAGTTGTATGGCTATTCCAAAGGATTAACATATACAATGCTTGTTCTATTCTTTTCCACTTGTGTTCTTCCTTGTAGTGAAAGGTCTAAAGCCGAGCACTAATCAAGAGATATTACATCCTATGGCGTAATATTATGATGGCACATTGTACACCATTAGGCCATCATTTGAACTAACCTCCAATGTAGAGCAATAGCTTCAGTGGTTGCAACAACTTGAACAATTGTAGCAACATGTTAACCAACTCACTATTCAAAAGCCACATGAGATTTTTTTATAAATATTGTAGACAAAATCATTTACTTGAAGAATGTCCACAATAGAGTTTGAATTCTCCATGCTCTAATCTATGCTTTGATAACTAGGTAAGTGGTCCTAAATCACCTAATAATTTTTGTTTATTCATAATACTAGAAGACACGATGAACATAATTGTCGTGCACTAGCCATGACATAGGCCCACTTGAACTTATTGAAAAACTTGAATAGTTGTAGCAACATGTTAACCAACTCACTATTCAAAATCCACAAGAGATCTTTTATAAATATTGTAGACAAAATCATTTACTTGAAGAAAGTCCACAATAGAGTTTGAATTCTCCATGCTTTAATCTATGCTTTGATAACTAGGTAAGTGGTCCTAAATCACCTAATAATTTTTGTTTATTCATAATACTTGGAGACACAATGAACATAATTGTTGTGCACTAGCCATGACATAGGCCAGCTTGAACTTATTGAAAAACCCACTACAAACATTTTAGTTCCACTTCAGGGATTTTTCGCTAAGCTTAGCATTGTGAATTTTATTACCACACATCAATTTTGATGTCTCCCTGTAACCTATTTCTCCTCTCTAATTCATTGCGTTAGCGTAGCCTACACCTCTTGGGCTACACCCTAGATTGGGAGACCATAATGTCGCACCACCAGATTGGGACAACATCTACGTGGTGCGAGTGTATTTGTCAAATTAGACTCAGACTTGACCATGAAATTAGAATCAAGGATGAAAGAGAGTAATGAGAATTTTTGAGTGTGGAATGTGGGGACACATTGCAGCTTAATGTCCATTTAAGCATCTTGATGAAATCATGTGTATTCTATGGACCAAGTAAACCAGGACTCCTTTCATTGCTCAAAGTTGAGGAATGTGAATTGCATCCAGGCAATGCCTTTCACATTTGCCGCCAATCAATCCAACGAGTTACATGCTTGTGTGGTCGCACATGCCAAGCCTTAGGGATATGGGTGTCATTGGATCATCAAGATAGAGGTAAGAAAGCTATTATTCTGGATAATCACGAGTTAGGTAAGATCTTTCATGCAATAAATAAGGTTAGTAGTTTATCATTGTGCTTTATAGAAGATGCATCCACGAATCCTTTGCCAAGCGTTATAGGTGAAAACTCAAAAGACACAATATGAAGAAGATGTTTAAGCTTGCGTGTTCTAAATTGCTTGACATCTTTGAGCCAGTATAGCAGTGCACATACATCCTTGTTGTGATGCAGATAGACTATCCATCCTTGAAGAAAATGATTTATGTTTTGACTTCCTTGTATGAGCTAGATGTGAAGAACATCCTTATACCTACCCAACCGTCTATTTGACCGGTCATCAAATCAGATACTTTGAAAACTATCTACTTCAATGGATTGCCAGTCCCTCACTCTATGGTTGATCAAGGCTCCAACACCAACATTATCACTATAGTGTTATAGAAAGAAATTAGATGCCATCCGCTGGTCACTTTGAATGTTTTTTGATCATGGGTGACATCCAAAAAAGGTTGAAGGTTTATTGAAGTATGCGATATTGAAAGTCAAAGATTTTGTGTAGCAACATGATTTTCAAGTCATGGAAATCAAAGGAGACAACTACAAAGTACTACTTGAACAATCTTGGATGTAAGATGTGTGCCATTGTCAGCATGGAGAAGAAAGTGTTGAGATTGAGACAAGGCGCTTCGAAACACAATATTTCCATCACAACCCTGAGCGCACATGGATAGAAAATTGTGTGTCAACCAATATTGAGTTTGAGAATAATTTCCCTCAGTTTTGAAGTTGAACACAAATGTATCCAGAAAACTTTGGGAAGACACCTTCTCTAAACCGAGAGACCTCTTCTCCACTCCATTCGCATACTCAGTTTCAATGGAATCCAATCAGATGCATGATTGTCTACCCTTCTATTAGATTGGAAAAAAGAGGATCACAAACTTCACGTTGTCGTTGTCCACTAGATTACTATAGTTAAACTCACTTCACATCCATTGTATTATCAAGTTGTCCAATGCCTCACACTTCATCCACACAAGCACATTGACCCATATCAGAGGCATATTTAGTAGTGTGAATACATAAATTCTTGTCTTGTTTTTCAGACACCCTAGCCAATGTTCCCTATAAGCCCCTCCATGACTGGAAGACGAAAGGCTTCACTCACAAGAAGTCGACCTTGGTAATGGTTGGAAGTTATGCATTGACGATTGCTAGCACAAGGACATGGTCGTGCAACCTTATATGCTTGGAATTACAAATATCTGAAGGGAATACCATAACACATGGGTGTCATGCATATTTGACTTCAATGTGATTCTAAACTAGCCCGTTAGTGTCTACGCCACATTCCCTACCATCTGTAGAATGATGTTGTTGAGATTGGCAAGCTACTAGATGCAGGCTACATCTACCTCATCTAGGAAAGCGCCTTGGCTAACCCATCCTTCCTCACGTGAATCAATTGTGGAAATCATGTTGAATACCCTTAAGAAGGTTTGTGGATTGGATAGGAAGAATTGGGAATAGTATTTCCCCATTGTACTTTGCACATTTCATACGGTGCACAAAAATGCTATTGGGCACACACCCTCAAGATCGTTTTCGAATGTTAGCAAAAGTTTTGATGGAATTTGTCCTCCCCTCTCCACACAATGTGATTGGCAACATATGGGGTGATTTGGATAAGTTTCTGTCCAAGCTATAATTCTCAACATGAGATAGGTTCAAGACCTATTGTGGAATTAGTGATTGATTCCAAGATTGCAACTGATGGGAGGATTGAGGAGTGCCGGGACAAGGTTGTTGGATTTTCTTAGAAAGAGTGCGTTGACTTTGATTAGTCTCTTGCTCCAATAAATATAGGAATCTCTTGAAAAGGAGTCGACCTTGTTGAGAATTTTGCTTCAGTTGTCGGAGGTTTTGAGGTGCACAGGTGAGATACTCATGTAGTGCGTTGGTAGCCCTGAGTGAGTTGTTGTTTGTGTTAGAAAAGTAAGTGTGCTCGGTTCACCATAGACAATATATCAATATTGTCATCCAACCATAGGTTGAAGCCACCCCCGAGCACCTTAGCCTTGACAGAGAGAATAATTCCGGAAGCAAACCCTAGACCCAATAGCCAACCAAGGTAGTGTACCTCTCTCCAAAGCTAGCGTACCAAGCAGAAAGTCCAAACCATAACCAAGAGAAAGTCCAAGCCAAAACCGAAATGCCAGTTGCAGCAACTGCAACTCCTCTCCAAACTTGCGCACAACTGGTCTTATGCAGTTGTGAGAGAGAGTGTGTCAAATGAGCTCTAGCGCCCTCTTATTTATAGTCCTCCAAGTGACCTAACTATGTCGACTTCTACTCCTGGAGGCTAATAACTTAATATTACATTTTCTCTTGAGATGACTTGTCTTGTAGGGTTCGTATCCAACCGTTTAGGGTTTCTCTAGCTTCCCGGAATATTCTAGTCTTGTCAAAGGTTACACGTGGAGGTTAATACCTCCTGCAGCTACCATAATATCAACACTCCCTCCTAGCTAGGGAGGTATTAAAGGCACTGGTCTTGAGCACAAACAGACCATTCAACCGGTAGCATCATCATACCCACACAAGCTATCTCATGATCAAATCATGAGCACCATCATCACTAGTAGTATCATTCGATAGCGTAGACTGCATCATCTCTTGAAACCATACTCCATCTGGGTAATTTGGCATGATGTTGAATAAGTCACTCACTCCACAGAGTGATACAAGAACCATTCTTCTAATCCGGACATGTCCTAGAAGAATAATTGTTCCAATAGATGCTTGAAGCTACGCCATGGGCTACGAGGACCATTCTTCTAATTTGGACATATGTCCGAGAAGAATGATTGTCCTGGACCATTTTCCACAGGGAGAATCTCTGTCTATCAACATACTGACTATCCATCTGGATGGTAATCATCTCCAACACTAGTGATAGTCTTCATGGCAATCAGAGAAATGCCATTTAATAGAACAAAATTGTGTCTATCCATAGTAGTACACAACTACTATCCAGTGATACACAACCACACCAAGTAACAGACGACTACTAATCAGTGATACATAGTCACAACCAGTGGAACACATCCACCACAGTGGCATACAACTACTATCCAGAGACATGCAATCTCCACAACAATCATATCATTTGATATCAACCTGCAATCTCCACAACAATCATATCATTTGATATCAACCTGAAATCTCCACAACAATCATATCATTTGATATCAACCTGCATAACAATATCATGATACAAACTGAGTCATCTGGGCCATTCTTCCACTCACATCTGTGAGATTTGGAAGAGCATCTGCCCTCAGAGAGTAAAAACATCAGCCATGGGCTATCTGGACTATTATTCCCAAGCATAGAAGAATATCTGTCCCTAATTTATGAGCCTGGACCATTCACCTAACTGGGCCATTCCTCCGGCACTAATCACAGTGCAACCTGGAGAGAATGAGTCTGCCCTAGGGAATTCCTGTCCCTGATTACTGAATTTGGACCATTCACCTAACTGAGCCATTCCTCTGGCACTAATCACAGTGCAACCTGGAGAGAATGAGTCTGCCCTAAGGAATGATTGTTCGAACCATTTCCTATGGAAATAACTGTCCTGCACCAACCTCCAAAACAAACCATTCTTCGAAATTGCTCACAATTGTGAACTTCGAAAGAATGACTGTTCGGCGAGGCGGACCATTCTACTTGACCACTACTCAGAGTGACTGCCAAGAAGAATGACTGTCTTAGACCATTCCCCCACACTGGCCACAAGGGGAATTGGTGTCTATGGTACATCAACAATCTATTGGACCATTTTCATTACGAAAATGACTGTCCGATCTGGACCATTTTCCGAACTAGAAAATCCTTGTCCGTCAGAAATCTCGAACCACTTTCTGAACTGGAAAGGAACTGCCCATCCTGGACCATTTTCCAAACTGGAAAATGACTGTCCATAAATCAATAACATATCAGTGCTCCCTCCCAACCTGGGAGTAATCACTTCCTAATAAGGAAGTCGTCTTCATGAGCCCCATATTGTCTGTAAACTTTTCATCTTGGACAGAGGCTTTACCAAAATATCTGCTATTTGCTCATCTATGGAGATATACTGGAGAACCACTTCTCTCTTCTGGACTTTATAACAGAGAATATAATGCTTGATCTCAATGTACTTTGGCCTATCATGGAACATGGTTTCTCTGAAAGCTTCACATAGCTCTGATCATTACAATATATCATGGTCGAATTCAACACCTGATCAGACGATTCATAAACCAACTTATGGAGCCACATTGCTTCTGTACAAGCATCACAAGCTGCAATATACTCTGCTTCTGTAGTGTTGAGTGCAACAAACTTTTGTTTCCTGCTAGCCTATGACATCATGGCAAAGATCAAACTGAAACATATCCAAGTATCACTTCTTTTGTCATAGGAAGTTTTCGCCATGCTTCTGCTGTGTATGAGATACTCTGTATCAAGTTGCTTGAATCCATACAAGGTCTTCTTCCATTTGTAAACATGGGTCTCTTTCTGGTATAAGCTTCTTTCTCAATTTGCTTTATTGGGAAGAATAGTCTTTTACATGCAAATTTCAATCCATGGATACTGCAAGAGGTAATATCTGGTTTACTGGAACAAGTTGTTGTCATGGTCTTCTCCCTCCTAGAAGAATCTCTAGTTCTGAATCTCGCAAAGCTTCCATTCATAATTCTTTTTCACATTTTCTTACAAACACTGTTCTTCATCACAACTTCCATTTCTTCTGCTTGATTGCTTCTAGTGGGTTCAAACCAAGCTGGTAGTCTTATAATTCTTGGTATAATAACTGGTTGTTCTGGTTTTTCTTTCTTTCTTGGACTCTTCATGTTCTTCCTCATGTTCCCCTTAGCTTTTGGGTCCATGGAGTCTTCTATAGATTCCATGCCCTTTCTTCCTGAAGATTCCAACTTCTTCCTTTCATCATGGGAACATGGATGTAGATGGACAACCAAGGATACTTAAGGCTTATTTTCGAAGAAGACTTCTTCTCGAGTCAAACTGCACATGTGTTGCTTATCATGGCTACTACTTTCAATGGGGAACATGGAAAGATACTTTATAATCTTTATGGATTCTTTAATGGATCATATCATTTAGGATTAGCTCCCTCCTAATCCTCGCTTCATTCATAAATGCATGCTCTTCTTTTGAAATTCTATAATCAACTCCCTCCATCTAAGAGAGTCCACGCTTCCTTCAGTATCCTTATTTCCTTCTGCAAGGTGTCACAAGTATTTTTCTAATTTCCTCTTGATTACAAACTTCTTTCTGATTTGACTTCTTCTGGGTCTCTTCAAGTTTGATTTTGATTTCAACCTATCTGGCAATTGCTACTTATATAATAGCTTCAATAGGAATTGTTACCAAAGATTGTCAACGTACTTCATCCTTTTCATGTGTATTGCTTGACTTTTAGTCATCGTGATAACAATCCTTATCTTGTTATTCTTCCATAGGTATTGTTTCACTGACCATCATATCTTTTAAGAAATAGATATACATGATATGTACATGAACTATGTAAACATGGTATGTATAAGAACTATGACGAATATTGTTACCTTGACTAGAAGAAGAAGTCTGTTTTATCTTGCTTGGATTTCTTTAAGGGTTCCCTTTCTTTGACAACTGTTGCTTCGTCTGTTTCCTTCATTTTCTTTAACTCAGGACAGTGGTTCCTGTAGTGACCATATTTTCGACAGTTGAAGCATTGTATCTTTGACATATCCTTTTCTTGATTTGGTTTCTTCATTAAGCCATACTTATTCTTATTCCTGAAATTCTTGAACTTTGTTGTGAAGGCTTGATCATCGTATTTATTTTGGGATTTCTCTTTTGCGTTAATCCTTGATTCTTCTTGTGCATAGCAAGTCCAAAGTTCTTCAAATGTGGGATACTCCTTTCTTGTGTTCATGCTTGCGGCAAATGCATCCCATGTCTTGGGAAGGCCATTGAGTGCTATATTTACTAGTTCCTTTTTTGAAATGATTTCTTCAATAGCTTGTAGTTGATCTCTTAACTGAGAGATTCTTACAAAGTATGATGTTATGCTATCATCATCATTCATTTTCATGTCACAGAGCTCATTCTTCAAACTCATTACTTGTCCAATGTTTCTGATTGAGAAGAGGTTAGTTAGGGCATCGTACATCTTCTTAGATGAGTCAAGATGAGAGATGTAGGGTATCAAGTGGTCTTTTACAGAGTCCACTATGATACTCATAGCGTTGATGTCATTATCCTTGAACTTCTCCATAACTGCAACATTTTGAGGTTCCTTCTCTTTTCCCGCTTCAAACTGTGGTTCCAAGATCTTGCCTTTCACGAGATCCAACACTTTATTCTTGGCAAGGATGAGGTCAATCCTTGTCTTCCATGCTCTGAAGTTAGAAGCCCCTTCTAACTTGTTTTTTGTCTTCATAGAGTAAGTCATTACTGCTTTGACTTTGACCAAAAAATCAAACTTGACATCTTAGATTGCTAAGAGTACCAAGAGGTGCACTAGGCTATCCAAAAATTAGGTCAATCTCTTCACTTAAAGTAACTTAACAAGAGGGTTAGGGTTTTGTTGCTGCAACAAAACTTTGACTACAACTGCAACTGTAACTGAGCAAATCCTCCCAATCTATCTTCCAGTGGTTAGACTGTCCGAAGATAGCATGGGCCCATAACCTGTTAGAAAAGTAAGTGTGCTCGTTTCATCATAGGCAATATAGCAATATTGTCACCCAACCATAGGCCGAAGCCACCCCCGAGCACCTTAACCTTGACAGAGAGAATAATTTCGGAAGAAAATCCTAGACCCAACAACCAACCAAGGTAGTGTACCTCTCTCCAAAGCTAGTGTACCAAGCAGAAAGTCCAAACCATAACCAAGAGAAAGTCCAAGCCAAAACCGAAATGCCAGTTGCAGGAGCTGCAGCTGCAACTCCTCTCCAAACTTGCGCACAATTGTTCTTATGCAGTTGTGAGAGAGAGTGTGTCAAATGAGCTCTAGCGCCCTCTTATTTATAGTCCTCCAAGTGACCTAACTAGGCCGACTTCTACTCCTGGAGGCTAATAACTTAATATTACATTTTCTCTTGAGCCGACTTGTCTTTTAGGGTTCGTATCCAACCGTTTAGGGTTTCTCTAGCTTCCCGGAATATTCTAGTCTCGTCAAAGGTTACATGTGGAGGTTAATACCTCCCGCTGCTACCATAATATCAACAGTTTGCACTACACGCTTGGTATTTGAGGATGTATGAGACTTGTGTGTAGATTTTTATCTTTGGTTTATTCCACTTGCCTTGGTTCTGTGTATACCTGGGATTATCTTTGTAGGGAATTTTGAACAACCAATGATGTGGTGTGAGAAGATTATGGTCCAGTGAAATTGAATTAAGGTATGATGGAGTTTGGTAGGTTGTTGAAGTCCATGGTTATGTTCCTTCAGAGTCACAGGTAGTCAAGCCCCTAGCATAGGGGAGGTTCAAGACATTGGGATAACATCTTGGGTTGTTGAAGAACCTTTAGGAGGATCGATGATTGATTTTGAAACTGCAATAGATTCAGATTGGTAGAAGGTAGGTTTAGTTGAGATTTAGAGGGAGAAGCTTGGTGTCGGTGAAAACATTTTCCTCTTTTGGGTTGCTCTGAAAGTGTTTACATCATGCTAGGGCGTTTCATGTGATGTGGAGTGCATGGTGAAACCCTAGACCCTTGTTGTATCTTAAGATTGTTTTGGTTTATTGACATTTGAAGAACTTACTATAGGTGGATGCTTGTTCTCAAAATATGTGCTAGATAGGGCACGCTTCTTATTGAGGTAGTTGTTGTGGATCTAGTCCACTTTTTTATTGTTGGCCCCTCTCACCTAACTTATATAAAGGGAGGAGAGAGATTTTGTTATAACTCTCTATTCAAGTATGTACTTGTCTTGTAGTCATTTTGCTTGTGTGATGCAAGAGTTGAAAGGCTTAGGTGAAGACTTGGTGCGCTAGGGTTTGTGTGAGATAAACCCTAGAGAAGACTTGGAGCACTAGGGTTGAAGTCTTGGTGTGAGTAAGACCTAGGATTTGTGACATGAAACCCTAGGAGAAGACTTGGAGTGCTTGATGCTAGTGGATCTTGTGTGATGCAAGATCATGAATCTCCTCGAAGACTTGTGTGATGCAAGTGGGAGATCCCAAGTGTGGACTTCTTGGTGTGATGCTAGCTTTTTGTGGAGCCTTTGGTGCAGCTAGGAGAGCTTGGTGAGAGGGCTTGCTAGGCCATGGTATTGCTGGTTAGAGTTTGCTATTGATGGTGGATGCACAAGCTAGGGTTTGTAGCAATAGGAGTGTCCTTACTTGGATGATTGAAAGCACATGTTGTACCAGCTTGGGATGAGCTAAGATATTGTACTGTATATTCATTTATGCTGTAATATGAAGTGTACCATTGCTGCCCAAATTTGTCTGTTGCAGATTTGAAAACCAGATTTGTTCTCTTGTTTGAGTGGTTTCTTGGTTGTTCTATATGCTGATTTATTGAGACAGCTTGGCTGATATGTTATGTGATTTAGCATGCTAAGAAGAAACTAGAAATCAGATTTACTGCGGTAATAATTCTGCTGTAACTAAATTAATTTTCAGATCTGGTTGATGATGGAGATTGTGCTCCAAGGGCTGTGGATCTTTTTCCCTTCAAGTACATATTTTCGGGGTCTATTTTCTTGAGTTTGCCTAATGATTTGCCTAGTATATTTCAGATTCATCCATAAGGTTGAACCTCTTTGAAATAAATTTGGGGAACCTCAAGTAAATGAGGTGAAATTTCTGAAGTGTTTTAAAGTGCAGATGTCTAAAATTTCCACAATTTGGAACCTTCTTAATTTCAATCACCTCCTTGATGTGTCTTTTGGAGAGATAGTCCACCTTCACTAGAAACTTGGTGTCCTTGATGTAGATTTGGTGCTTAGTCTTGCTAGAGTGCTCTGCCAAGGCGGAGGAATGGACCCAATTATGGAGATGTTTGCATAATGCGCCATCAATCTAACATGAATAGACCTCCCCATTTCACCAATATAGGATTTTCTATAAGAGCACAAAACTTGGTAAACACCTTTCTATTGTGAGGGTCAACATGTCCCTTAACTAATTTGGCCTTCTATGCTAAGCACTTCCTCTAGATCATATACAAGCTTATTGTTTAGTTGTGCTATATTCAGTTCCATTTGCTACATGGGATTTACTTCCCGCTTGTTTAGATTGGGGTGTGCTTACATTAGTTGAGGGTTGACACAGATCATCATCTTCCTAGAATTCGAATGAATCTGCAGATTTTATTACTTGGGTGAGGTTGGGACCGAGAAGCACACTATCTTTTGGTGTCTGGCTACAACATGATTAGAGGGAAATTTCATTGTCTCTAAAGGGGTTTGGACTAGTGCTTATCGATCTTTATTAGATACTATGAGCAAGAGTGTCTTTCCTTGTACATTAGGGAGGCTTGTTCTTTTAGGTGACATTTACTTCAGGGCCCATCTACTATAGATACAGATATTACGTCCTTCTTCCCTCTAGTCTCAAGGACTGGGTAGACAAAGCTCCTCATCAACAGTCAATTGAACACCACTAGGGTGTTCAACTTTGTCACTTACCTACTCCAACTAGGTTTCTTGTTGTATTGGGTTGAGGGATTCTAGGAGGATCAGAGTGACTCGAGAGAGACGTTGATCTTCTCATAAACGCATTACTACTTTTTTTTCTCTTCTATAAGGAGTTCACTGACCTTGGATGTTTGGAGTGTCCCTACCTTTGTTTCTATCCTCGGGGGGGGGTGGGGGGGTAGGTTGTTTCCACTCAAGATTATCCCCAAGAACCTTATCAACTCGAGCCACTCACTTGAGAACATTATCTAGTAGGCTTTGGGTTTTGACATCCACTAATTGATTCAGAGGATGAGTAAGTCTAGCTCCCTGCTCTCTATGTTGCAGTTGCACTTTACATTTTTGTCCAAACTTGTTTCTTCACAAACTTTCCTACACTTTTCTGGCGTTTTCCTACTTCAGATTACCTACTTGTATGCCCAGGTTATACTGTACTCATTTTCTTCATTTCATTTCTTATTTTAGGGGACCTCTTGTACCCCTTCTATTTTTGTATGGGCTTCTCATGATGGATGTAATTTGTAGAGTCCCCTTGACCTGGTTTCGTCTCTAGTGGGCATTAATACAAATTTCATTTCATGCCCATTCAAGGCTTTCCCAAGCTATGATAAGATTGTCTAGACTCTAGAATGAAACTTTCTTTTAATAAACCCTATTTGCTTAGAATGAACAATTTGGAAAGCCATTTTTAATGCCGGAAGCATGATCTTTAGCTAATACCTTATGTTAACTCCCAAATCTACATTCAGATGTTACAAAGTCCTTTAGCAAAGGGCAACCCTAGGGGCACTTAGGAAGATTTCCAATGTCACCTCAACAATACTTCCTCTCTCTTTAGGCTGATTCTTTTTTGGCACAAGGGGGGAAACACTACAAACAAAATGTTTTTGGTATTTTTAGAATAAGATGGTGGTATAATTTACTAAGAATAGTGGGTATCCAATTGGGCTATGGAGTTAGGGCAGATTTAGAACAATAGGGTTTGAATACAACCGAAAAGATGTAATTAAACATAGATATGCCATAATTAGTTCAAAACAGATTTTTAGAGCATTCAAGAATAAAACGAGAACCCTTAAACAAGATGCGTTGTCACAACCATGAAAGTACAACCAATAATTATAGAAGGCAGCCAAAACCTCTTTGAGCAATAGAAATGACAGTTGTGAGATCCTTCAATAATTCAAGATCAAGATTACATCAAGGATTGTGCCGGGTGGGGTAGGGTTAACAACCTCAATCCTAATCTCTTCTTTTAGGACAAATATGCCCTTCTACAAAGGTTATTCTGGCAGCAAACTAATGGCAATTCTTTTAAAACCCTAATAATCCATGAAAAGAATAAAGAGCTGAAGAGACCTCAACTTTAACCAATGCCCTTCTTTCAATTCTCCCAAAAGATAGCCTATCCAATTGGGCTATGGAGTTCGGAAAGATTTTGAACGATTGGGTTTGAATATGATGGAGAAGATGTAATTAAGCTATCATATATATGCTATAATTAGTCCAAAACAGATTTTCAGAATGTGCAAAAATAAGCGAGATCCTTTAAACAAGATGCACTGTCACAACCATGAAAGTACAGCCAACGATAACGTGCAATCAATAAATAAAGAAGGCAGCAACAGCCTTTCCAAACAATAGAAATGATAGGATCAAGATCCTTCAATAATTCAAGACTACATCGAAGATTAGGGAGGGTTTAACAACCTCAACCCTAAACTATTCTTTTGGGACAATTCTGCCCTTCTACAACGGTTATTCCAGCAATAAACTATGGCAATTCTTGCAAAACCCAATTAATCCATGAAAGTAATAAAGAGAGGAAGAATCCTCATCTTGAACCAATGCGCTTCTTCCAAGTCTCTCAAAAGATATTCAATGAGGTTCTTAGAGGGAAATCTCTATCTTCCAACCATGCCCTTAGCAAATCAGAATATATCTCCTTTTGTAGCTTTCCTTTCAACTTCTCCAATAGAATATTATTTCTTTAGAAGGCCCTAGAATCCTCTTAAGGTGGAGTGCTCCCTTTTGCTTTTTGATTTGATAAAATGTTTTGAATAGGTCCATATTGCACTTCTCATCTTTCAATCCATGAGATCCTCCTAAAGCATGTCTTTCTTCTTCATTTGAGGTTTGACCATGTCAACAATGCCTCATGGCACCTCCTCATGCAAAGAGATCTTCTCCTAATATGTAGAAAATGCCTTGAACAATGTGCCCTCAACTCCAAGGGTTCTCAAAGGTGAAATATGCCTCAAAATATGTAGAAAATGCCTTGAACAATGTGCCCTCAACTCCAAGGGTTCTCAAAGGTGAAATATGCCTCAAAATATGTAGAAAATGCCTTGAACAATGTCTCCTTACCCCGACAATGCATCTTTACCCCAAAAGACCTATTCAATGGTGAAATACATCTCCAAATATGGCGAAGCTCCTCCATTAGGGTTATTTTTTACCCTTTTTTGTCTTCAACAGTACATAGCCACCTCCTTGAAGAGGGCATTCAACATTAAATAGGCTTATGACCATGCCAAGTGAAATTCTAGTGCCACATGTCACCCTTCCAAGTAGGGTGTTTCTCCTTTGTGCTCCATTTGACCCCTAACTCACCATAAATTGTGCCTTGGATATCTTCCAAGTTAGGTTTTCTTCATCTAAGTCTCCCTTCAGGCTTACATCATCCATCCATGTGGTCTCAGGATCCTATGTTAGTATGTACAATCCACGTGTAGGGTGCTCCATCAATGATGCAACAAAGTAGTGATACATGCCTAGATCAAACCAATATAACCCCTTCACACCTTTGTTCTTGTCCTGAATGATGAATAAAATGTGCTCGAGCAAGATAGAATAAGGTGCAGGGTCTCCAAGTCTCTCCTCACAACCTGTAATTGTCATTGAGCTCCATGGATTTCTGCTGTGCTGGTGAGAGAAGAAAGCCCATGAAATGCAAATTAAGTCATGCATTTTTGGGCGGTAACACATTATAAGACACTTTAAGGAGAATGATAGGCCACTAGCCACTACTGTGTCCTTAGACATCCCTTTAGGAAGCAACTTAATGGGTCCTTCCTCTACAAAACCTGTAGCCAAAGCCTCTTGGCACATGCAGAAAGGATTGTTGCCAATCACAGCAAAAGAGCCAAATAAAACTCATACAATAACCTGTCCAGGCCTGGAGATTTACCCTTGGCCATACTGCGTAAGACTTGGAACAACTCATTTTGGTCCAAGGATGAGACAAAAGGACTGCTCATACTTAGGGATTTTAGTAGGGATAAGACAAAAGGACTGTCCATACTTAGGGATTTTAGTAGGGACAATGTGACTGATGAACTGCTTGAGATATGTGCACAAAATATATCTTTTATTTGTCCTGATCCTTAGTGAGATCCCCATCAGGGTAAGGTTTTTTTTGTCTTTTTTCCTTTTCCTGTTTTTTAGGATATGGCTGGAGCCTGGGATTTCCCTACCAGTCATATCCAACATGCATTTACTATCATAGTTGTATCTTGGCTGTACCCTTACAGGAATTTACCACTCATATCCCAGCCATATCCATTCTGGATATGGACAGATCCAGAGGGGTGTCCATACTTTGAAGTTTGTACAACAGTTTAGTCTCATAGTTGCCACGATGGATGCATTTAACTCGGTAAATGAATACTGGCTTGGTTCAAAGTCACATCTTTCTAGTGTGTTCCTTTTATGCAATCCCCAGTGTTCAGAGATCCCTTGAATATGGCATAGATGATCGACTTCTCTAGGAGTGCATATTTGTATCTTGAGGGCAAAATGCATTAGCACAAAAAGTCCTTCAGTTTGTGAAAGGCAATGACAGCAAGAACACAGTGGGTGAATATGCTAATGCAAATTGAGATCCATCCTTTGAGGGTTATATCAGACCTTATCCTATTCTTTTGGCAATATTTTAAGATTGAATATTAGGGATCATTCCATAAAGGAAAAACGTTTGATATCTTTTTATAGAAACTACGAAATTCTGCTTTTAGTTGTTTGGGGATAGCGCATCATTGATGAGATTGATGAATGATACCTTTTTATTTTACTTTATATTGTTTATTGCGTCTCTCCTATATCTTCAACAAAATTGGAGAATATGCCAAGTACTGAAGGCAGACCTTTAGAAAATAAATCTGTATGCTAAAAAAGTCTCAAGTGTCATTGATTTGAAAATGAATTATTTGATCATTATGGTTGACCTAAGGAAACTGAACGGTAGAAGATTGGACAAGGTTTTGGCATCTTGTGCAATGTGAACTTGGAATATAGCATTTTGTTTGGTTTTCTTCAGACCACATTACATAGTTGCATCTTGAGGGAAAAATGCCCGAGCACAAAATGTCCTTCAGTTTCTGAAAGGCAAGGACAGAAAGAACATAGTGGGTGAATATGCCAAAGCAAATTGAGATCTGGACTGTAAGGGTTATATCAGACCTTATCCTATTTTTGGCAATATTGTAAGGATGGAAAGTAGGGATCTTTTCATAAAGGAAAAGCAGATTGAGTCCCTGGAAAGTGTTCCTTTGCTCTCTCTCACTCTCTCTCTCTCTCACACACACACACACATTTTTCTAATAAGGTTGTCTTGTGTATACTTGCAAAACAGTCTAGAGTCTCAGATTTCTTTCTATTAGTTTTGGATGTGTGATTTGAGAGGCTTGCCATTTGTTATGAACATAATGAGATAATATCTACAAATGTACATTCGAGGCCATTCCTCTTTGAAACCAAAACACTGTAGCTTGGTGTCTATTCTTTGGGTGGGGTTGTCTCATGACTTGATTATGCCGAAATATTGCACTTTTTCTGAAGAGCTTATGTGACTTTGGTATTTTGGAAAGCTGATTAAGGTGCTCGCAAATACTTTCCCTTCAAATGTTATCCCATCAATTTATTGAGCTCCTCACACATGGATGCTACTATCTTGGGATTTACTCTCTGCCCAATGTGTTTCAGTTGGTAAAAACTGTCTTTATGTAAAAATCCACACTTAATACAGCGGCACAGCTGCATTGTTGGAGAAAGCATGGTAATTTCATATATACTTGTTTGCTAGAAAAATGCAGATTTAGAATGGTTGCTTATGTTAGATTTTGAATGTTTCTATAGATATCCTTCAACTAAGTTACAGCAAATGGTCGGTAAAAATTATATGTGATTGTGATAATGTCTATGGAGAAACATGTAAATGTTATATGTGATTTTAATAATGTCTATGGAAAAAACATGTAAATACTTTTAGTCTTATAAGTATACGCCCATCTGAAAGTGAACAAATGCCATAAACATCGCAGTGGTAAGTTAGAAAACTTTCAGTTGATCTTTTGTCAACCACTGTGGCGATGGTGCTGCAACACTAGCAATACTGTTATGGCATATTTACAGTCAGGATGGGAAAATTCAGGGCTCAACTAATTTTTTAGAGTCGAACTCCACCACTACTCTTTAATCACAAAGAAGTGTAGCAAATTGACTTTTATAATTAGCCCGTTGCTTTAATTCTCTCATAATGTTGTTTAGGATGAGAGAAACGATTACACTGCGACTTATATGTTTGAGCAGCATGCCAATCAGTTCAGATTAGCTGAATCCAATCAGGCATATAGTCTTGTGAAGAGATATAGAGGATAAATAAACATAACTGTTTCGACAAGAATTTTTAGGAGGCAGTCTTGAATGACTGAATCTGTTGGCTTTCTGTCTCACTCGGGGTATAATTTGAATGGGATATTGAACCCGGAATTAGGAGCATGAAGCTAATGCTCAATAAGGAGGGTTTTATGTTCAAATGGTTGCTAGGAAGTCATGGCTACTAGATGAAAAATGTGCATAGAAAGAAATCTAATCACAATGGTTTTTGCTGGAAATAAATTCTACATGTGACCCTATCTGAATCATTAGAATAGATTAGATGAATCTCATTGTTAGCTGCACATTTCTTGTATTTAAGAATTGTGGCCGCTATCGACCTATGTTCTATATCATTTTATTGTCTACTTGTGGGGTTTGAATTTGATTTTTAAGTTTTTTATTATTTAAAAAATATCTTTCAATATATCGAATTTACTTTGAAGATGAGTAGTTTATGTAATTTACTTTGTTATTGGTTTCTTTATCATGAATACCATATCTTAAGCTCGCTACTTATATTATAGGTTCACCACCTTCGCTTTATTCTCCTTTTAATTTCTACCCTTTTTGGCCTAATAATATTTTGTTATTAGCTTCTTTATCATGAATCTTAAATCTTAAGATTGCTACCTATATTCTATCTTAACTACTTTCACTTTATTCTCTTTTTAAGTTGTGTGCCTTTTGGCCTAGTAATATTCTTATAAACGTTAGATTATGTCAAAGTTCATTCTTATAAACGTTAGATTATGTCAAAGTTCATTCTACAATTCATTTGAACTCCTCTCCTTCCTCTTCTTTGCTATCTTTTGAAATCTCTTGATTTCCATTTAATTTTAGGTAATTATTTTTGTGCATCCATCTCAAAAGCATCACCTACATTTGAAAGGAATATTTTTATAATAGATATTTCTTATATTGATACTGTGCTTAGGACCAACCTTTGGAATAGGTTAGAAGAGTTAAAAGTTTCTTCTTGGCTTAGAGCTCCTGTGGTAAGGTTGTATGAGAACGTTATTTTCAAATTTAGGAGCACTGAGGGTTGGTTAGAAGAAATTAACTGCAATATAGGAGTCAAGCAAGGTTGTCCCCTATCCCTTACCCTTTTTGGCATTTACATTGACAAGTTAGAAGATTGTTTGGAAGTTGCAGGTTGTGTTGGACCAACTCTTGCTAGTATAGTAATCATCCTCCTCCTATGTCGATGATATTGTTCTTATGACAATGAATCCCTGTGACCCTAGTAAGCAACTTAGAATCCTCAAGGACTTATGCTCTAGTATAGGTATGCCTGTGAACATTGACAAAACAAAGATTATGATAATTCAATCGAACAATTATGGAGAGTGGAAAGCTTATTATGGGCTTGAAAATAATTACAATTTAGTAGACCTTTGGCTACGGGATAAGAAAAAACTCCTCTTTGAGACTCTTGTCACTCTTGTTATCTTATATGGATGTGAAGTTTGGGGATGCAATATCTCTCGAGAATCCTGGAGAAAGATAAAGCAGATCCAAAAGAATTTTGTAATGTATAATTTCAAAAGTAAGGACAATACACCCTATCCTATCCTCATTGAAGCAAGCCTTGCTCGCATTGAGAGCACAACTATGATTAGGTACTTAATGTACATGAACAAGATAAACAACATGGATGACAAGAGGCTCCTCAAAATTGTTTCAGACTCTAGCCAAAATCAACAACGACTCGAACGGAGATGGCATAATGATTCCAAGTCTTGGCTAAATCATTGGAGAATAAAATAAGTTATTTTGCAGAATATCGATAATATTAAAAATATTGTACAAGATAAATTTAAGGAGGTGATAAATAATTATAGGATAAAAGAAAATTAAGATATTATAAGGAGGTGGTTAACCCTAACTTTGAAGATAAAAAATATCTCTCTGTTTCGACTTAGCGCAAATAAGATAATCAATATTGCTAAAATAAGATCTAATTCTCATGAGCTGCATAGTGAAATTGGGCATTGGGAAATCCCCAAAACACCATGACAAGAAATAATCTCTCACCTTTGTGATACCAAGAGGGTTGAAGATGAAAAACATTTTCTACTAGAATGCTCTCGGTATACTCAAATTAGATCCCAATTTCAAAATATTTGTCACAATATCGACTTTCCTAACTTTCTAAGTCATCAAAACTTTAGTGATCTTAGAATGCTTCTCTTAATGTTTCTTTTCAAGAATCAAAATAACAATTTAAAGAAATCCAAGTAATCTCTTACTTTTTTAAAGGTTTGATAAACCAATTTTGGTCTCAGTGAACGTTAACCATCATCATCATCATAATCTATTTCTTTCTTGAAACAATATTCTGTAAGTTCTAAATTAATAAACATTGACATCTTTTTTTTTGAGAATTAGGGTGACATGTTTTTTTCCTTCATCATTTTTGAAACTTTTGATACCTCTTCTAATTAGTAGATTATGGGTTTGTTTATCAACTCATGCTAAACTTTAAAAAATGTCAGTGAAATTGGGGTTATTGTTAAGTAGTCCTTTACTGAATCAAAGTTGGCTATTAAAAACAAGTGGGCTTTCTTTACTGAATCTAAGTCGACTATTAAGAACAAGTGGGCTTTCTTTACTGAATCAAAGTTGACTATTAAGAACAAGTGGGCTTTAACTAAGTTTCTTTCCTTCATCATTATCCTTTAATGAATCGAAGTTGACTTTTAAAAACAAGTGAGCTTTTCCTATACACTAGTTCGAAAACACATGAAGTAGCCTTGGAGTAATAATACCTTCGTGATTAGGTGTCCTATTATGGCCCATAGGGGTTTTGAACTAGAAGTGACATATTGAAATTAAATGTTCTGTTTTTGGACACCTTGGAGTAAATCTTTGTGATTAGGGCTCATAGGGGTTTTGAACTTTAATGTTCCGTTTTTGGAAAAATGCTATTGATGGAGGATAGGTTCTTGGAATTTTCACAAGACATGCATGTAATAAATAATTTTCTACCTTTTCCATTTTTAGATATCTTTTGTATTCTAACTTGAATTCTTTTCATTTCCATTTTTTAGGAGAGTAGCCATAAAATTTTTCTACCTTTTTCATTTTTTATTAAGGAGAGTAGCCATAAAATTTTTCTACCTTTTTCATTTTTTATTAAGGAGAGTAGCCATAAAATTTTTCTACCTTTTTCATTTTTAGTTATCTTTTGCATTCCAATTTGAATTCTTTCCATTTTTAGTAATCTTTTGCATTCCAACTTGAATTCTTTCCATTTTCTTAAGGAAAGTAGCCATAAAGATTGAACATCCCTCACCTTTCTTAGGGGAGAGGGTGCATTTCTTGTGACATGCATTGCACCTGAAGTGCCAAGTTAACGTGAGGAAAACAATTGTATCATGTTTAAAATTTGACATAGATATTTTGATATCCCTTCATTGACATGTTGGGCACACAATCATCAAATAAAGATTCTTTATGTACATTTGACATCCACTTGTATTAAGCTCTCGTATAAGCATGGATCTTAAAAGTCCATTGCTCTTTTGATATAAGAACCATATTATCCATATGATACATACAAGTGTGTTATCAAAAGGAGAAATCAAAAGGAAAAAGTACCATTTAACAATGCATACATGAACAAAGATATGTGAATGTATGCATAATAATATATTTTTAGACAACCAATATTTTTAGTTATCTTTTGCATTCCAACTTGACTTCTTTCCATTTTCTTAAGGAAAGTAGCCATAAAGATTGAACACCCCCCCACCTTTCTTAGGGGAGAGGGTGCATTTCTTGTGACAGCCATTGCACACAAAGTGCCAAGTTAACGTAAGTTAACGTGAGGAAAAAAATTGTGTCATGTTTAAAATTTGACATAGATAATTTGATATCCCTTCATTGACATGTTGGACACACAATCATCAAATAGAGGTTCTTTATGTACATTTGACAT
Source organism: Picea sitchensis (assembly GCA_010110895.2). NCBI lineage: Eukaryota > Viridiplantae > Streptophyta > Pinopsida > Pinales > Pinaceae > Picea > Picea sitchensis. The sequence goes on from SNQJ01S0003642.1 coordinate 590,387, forward strand.
CCACTTGTATTAAGCTCTCGGTACAAGCATGGATCTTAAAAGTCCATTGCTCTTGATATCAAGAACCATATTGTCCATATGATACATACAAGTGTGTTATCAAAAGGAGAAAGTACCATTTAACAATGCATACATGAACAAAGATATGTGAATGTATGCATAATAATATATTTTTAGACAACCAATATTTTTTGTAGTAGTGCCCCCTCAGACATCGTGCAACTAATCAATCATAAACATCTAGCGAACATATAATCACCACCAACCTTTGTTACATAACAATACTCATACAATGAAACAAGTGCATATTAAGCTTAATTTCAGTGCACAAGAACATACTCTTCATAACAATGCAAGCTTTAAATACAATGAAGGAAAACACATAAATGGCTTTATTTTTATTTTTTTATTATCAAAATTTGAATATGAACTTGTTTTTTTCAAGGAAAAAATCTGTATTTTTATTAATATAAGAAAAATACATTGTTAGATACCCATGGCATTCATAAGTGTTGTTAAGTCCTTTACAAAACAGTCTTATGTTCGATTCATCATCACAAAAAAAATTGAAAATTGTTCCTGTTCTTCACAAGTGTTGTGTAACAACCCAATTGATTATTATTGATCATAGTTGTTAAGTTAAATTTAATTAATTATTAAATTAAATACAATGAATCTTTTTACTATTTTATTATATTATGGTAGGTGAGGGAATTAATGAGCGGATAAGGTAGTTGGGGAATTGAATGAGGGAGAGGGATTTGAGAGAGGGGGATAAGGAAGAGGGGAGAGGACTTGGAAGGGGGTCTTTCTGAGGGGGGAAATTCTGGAAGAAGAAGGGAAGGAGGAAATTCTGAAAGAGAGGGGGAAGGAGGACGAGGAGATTGGAGGACATGGATTGTTTTGGGGGAACTTTTATAGGGGCACTGCTGTTGTTGGGAACTTTTGGCTCGGGGGCCAGGAAAGCGCAAGGATTCCTGGAGCTAGGGAGTTAGAGAGGCTGTTCCTAGTTGGTTGAGAGGTAAATATTCAGTTTGGGTAGTTTGGGTAGTTTGGGGCAGTTTGGGCAAGAACACAAACAAAAAAAGAAAAGGGCTAAATCAACCAACCTGCAGGTCGAGGTATGCATTTTACTAGTTGATCTGTTGTTATTATGCTGTCTATTTACCAATTATTCCTTGTAAAAAAAGAAAATCATGAACTAAATTGCAAGCAGTCATTACAGTAGGGGGTATTTATATTTCGAGGCCTTGAAATAGAAGGCCCTACAAATGGTATCAGAGCCCGGTTTCAAAACTGAAACCTAGGGCTTACCCACCTACAACCCTGAAAAATACAACCCTGAATCCTTGGACATGCAACTACCTTTTAATTACAACCCTTAAATAAACAAAAAATAACCTAGAAATGACCTTGGAACCCTAAGGAAACTACCAGAAAAGTATTAGAGAAGAGGGTGAGTACAGCAGGGAAAAGACCTTGCCACACCTCTTCTAGTACCATGTCCACATGTTCCTTGTTCCACTGTTCCAACCCCTATACCTATAAACATTCTTACCTGCAAATACAAAAAAGAAGAAGGAAACAAAGCAGTGAAATAGCCACCTTTCACAAAATTTTAGAGATCTAAGTACTGTTTTAAAAGAAATATGAAGCATATTTTAAGAACGTTATATACAATATCAAAGATGTGAAGAAATATCTTAAATGCCACAAGGGAACAAACACGAAATTGTAGTATCCATCGTATTTATATGGAAGAATGGCTTCCTTAAAGAGTCCCTTTCTTAAGAAATTTTCATCTCTAACTTGTCCCTAAGCTTTGGGCACTTGTTATTTTTCCATGCTCATTTAGGCAACAACTTTGAAAACAAATTCTTCTGTATGTGTTGTTGGTCATCTACGATTTGTGCACTTTGTGAAAATAAAGCAAGATGACTTGGAAGGCCAATTTCCTTTCTACCATGATTACAAGCATCTTTATTGTTGACGAGCACTCTTGCTTCCCACGCACATGATGTTGGGGGATTCCAAACTATGCTAGCAATGACCACAAGCTCATCAAACATTCGAGCTAGGCTGTCATCATAATGAGCAGGAAATATTCCTCCCAAGGTGTACCCAAATGCTTGAACCGGTTTGACCTTGAATCCAAGTGTGAGGCGCCGAGTAAGAGAGCCCACAAGCCAAGCACCTGAGAGCTATACAGGTCACATGTCATAAGTTGAGGCCTGAGACCAAGCGCCAAAGCCAAGGAATGAGCCCGCATGGGGTGTCGAGTGTGTTCAAGGAATCCAAGCTAGCGCCTAGGCCGAGACCAAGTGCCTAAACCCAACAAGGAAAGAGAGCCCGCGAGTTCATTATCTCGCATGCACCAACACCTCCGCCAGCCACGAGGGGCGTTTCCTTTTTGCACCGCGCGTCCACCAACACAAGTCGCAACCAAGAACAAGCACCCAAACCACAAGGAAGATACCCCATGAAGGGGCAGTGCACTGCCCGTCTCCGTAATGCAACGCAGAATCCCACCAGTGCCAAACCACGAGGAGAAGAGCTAACAGGGCGCAGGTCCATGTGCTATGTATTGCCGGCTTGGCTGGGTCACCCACCCATGGCAGCCATGCCCTCCCCAATGAACCAACACGACCACTGCATAGAAAATCTCGACAACAAAGAAAAGACCCCCTTTTGGTGCAGAGAAATAAACCCTCTGGCTGCCATTTACAGAGGGAGAAATGACAGTGGATGAGTGACATTGAGGGTTGAGAGCGGGGAGGGTAGGGTTTTTGGTTAGATATTTTTATTTTATTGTTAATTGCGAAAATTCATGGAGGAGGCACGTGGGCCTCATGCAAGGACCCGCGTGCCTATCCATAAGTTTGATTTTTTTTTTTTTTAATTTTCTGTTGTAATTTTTTTTTAATTTTTTATTATTTAAATACATAGTTAAATTTTATTTGAAATGGTAATTGTATATTTTCTCTTTTTATATAAGGAGGGTAAATAATGTTTTGTAAATGGTTGGTTAATTAATTAACAAATTTATTTATTTCTTTAATAATTAATATATGTTATTTTTTTTTTGAATTAATAGGTGTTTAAAAATAAAAAAGAGGATAAATACATTTTTAATTATATAAAGAATATGTGTATAAAATAAAATGAAAAGGGACGATTTTTTTTTTTTTTTCATAAAGGTTAATAATTGTTAAGAAAATGTTAATGTAAAGTTGATTAATTAATGTTAATGTTAATTAATCATTTTATTAATTAATGCTATTAAGGGGATTGTGATTAATTTTTAGTTAATTGATTATAAAACATTATTAAATAAGCGATTGATTAATCGATTATAAGGTATATAAGGATATTGTTGATGGTTGCAGCTATGTGAGACATTCTCCAGCTTACAAACTTGTGAGGTGTGGATCATTGCAGCTATGTAAGTCTTTCTCTCAGCTTACAAATTTGAGAGAAAGCCCCCAAGAAGGGTATGTGGTTCCTGCCTGAGACAGAGTTATGAACGTAGAGATGACCTCCATTCAAAGAGTTGAGAAGAACTCCAGATGATTATCCAGTGGGAAAGACGATCTGTTGAGTTATATGTGCTTGTGGCTGAGCACAAGGTGAACGTGTGAAATCCCAAAGTGCTGGGTGCATCGTTATGTGAACATAAATGAAGATGATGTATTAGCCTCCTTTGAGCAGCAGAGTTGATGAGAAGACTTCAGATGATTCTTTTGTGTGATGCAGTGGGAAAGAAGATCTGTAGAGTGGACGTGCCTATGGACGAGCAGAGGTGAACGTGTGAAGATTTGGTTCTTTTGTGTAATGCAGTGAATTAGAACTATGACATCCCTATGGATGTGCCTCTAGTGGATGATCACTAGTGGGTGTATCAAATCCTTTGCTATATATTGTTCAAGAGTCAGACCTGCCTGTAACCCTAATTGTCATGGAAAGAGTACAGGTCGACCCCACCTTAATATGAGTAATAGTAAATGTATACGATAATTAATCTGGTTAATAATAATAATAATAATAATAATTATTATTATAATATCACTTAGTAGAGGTTGGCCCTGTTGAGCCAATAAACACCTCTGTTGATAAAACAAGTCTAATATAAGTAAGAGAAGATTCCCCATTGTGGAATCATATCATTCAAGTGAGTTTGAAAATTTCAACAAGTACATTTACTTGGGAGAAGTGTGCACCTCTCTTGGGTGCTAGTCTTCTAGGGTTTAAGAACCCTATTGTGTGCTAGGTATTTCTTGGTGGTGAAGGTCTTTCTCTTGAAGAATATAACAAAGGATTTGGATGGGTTTTCTTCCCTTGTTGAGAAGGGTTTCCCATGATACTTCTTGTGTTCTCGTGCATGGTGTTTCTTCTTGTGATCTTGGTTGTTGCAACATTCTTGTTTATGGTTAAGACAAATGAAAATTGAAATGAACTACATGCTTAACCTATCATATTGAAAATTCAACATGGCATCAGATCATAGGTCTTGAAGATCCCATTGCACTAGCATTTTCTAGCCCCTTCTCTCACTCATCTGCAGAAACCGTACGACCCTCCTAGGGTTTCCATAAATTCTGTACAACCTCATCTTCTGAGAGATTTCACCACTCAAAAATTGGACACTTGGGATGAAAAATACATAGAAAGGTACGACCTCCTTCAACGCACCTCCAACAAGTCTCAGATCAAAATTCTGGGCATTTCGAATTTTTGGCCCTAAGGGTTTCTAGGGTTTCGCCAAAATTCTGTAGAAAATTCTGAAGTGTATTTCTGCAAACTTCTTGAAGAAGCTCCTTAGCTTACCAGGGATATCATATTTATGAAGGCTTATTGTTGGCAGTCATAATCCCAACAAAACCTAAAAGTGCTAGCCTAGCCTAGCCGTTAGGTTTTCTAGCCTAGTTGACAAGGGTTTGTGAAGATAAGCAAAATCATGATGGGAAGCAAGCTCAGTACAAGACTCCAAAGTAATGAAGACATCAACAACTCAACTCTCTCAGGTATGGTTCCTATCAATGATAATACTTAGCTAATTGACATTGGTGCCTCTAAGCACATGACTGGTATTAGAAATCATCTAACACACTTCGTTGAGAAAGAGCTACATGTTGTTCTTGGAGATGATGCCAGATATAATGTGAGAGGAGTTGGAACTTCTACCTTCCAACTAGATTCAGATATGCAGCTTAAACTAGAGGAAGTTCTATATGTACCTGGAATGAAGAGAAACCTTGTCTCTATTTCGGCCTTGGAAGACGAGGGTTACAAAATTACTTTCTCAGAAGGAAGAGTTTTTGCATGGCACAAAGACTCTCATATAAGCTCTTCCAAAGTAATTGGTGTTAGAGAAAACAACTTGTACAAGTTGACCATCAAACCAGTTCAAGCATTATTACGTGACACTATCAACTTGAGTGAGTTACGACATAGAAGACTTGCTCACATTCATTATAGAGCTCTTCCATCTCTAGGGAAAATGGTAACATGTCTACCAAAGATCCAGATCTAGCATAAAGGTGTTTGCAAAGGTTGTGCCCTTGGAAAAAATGTTAAAGGATCTTTTCCTAGCAGTGACAACAGATCCAAGGAAATCTTGGACTTGATACATTTAGATGTATGTGGGCCAATGACTGTTGCATCCTTAAATGGGTACTTATACTATGTACTCTTCATAGATGACGACTCTAGGAAAACTTGGATTTACTTTCTGAAGAACAAGGATGGAGTGCTTGCCAAATTTCAAGAATTCAAAGCTCAGGTTGAAAACCCGACCGGAAGAAAAATCAAAGTATTAAGATCAGACAATGGAGGAGAATACACCTCAAAAGAATTTAACAGTTTTTGTATTGAAGCAAGAATCAAGAGGGAGTTCACAGTTCCTTACAGCGCTCAACAAAATGGGGTTGCTGAAAGGAAAAACAGAACTATCATTGAGGCAACTAAAGCAACGCTACATGATTAGAGTCTACCTATGACTCTATGGGCAGAAGCATGTATGACAACAATATATGTTCAAAACCATAGTCCTCATCAGATCCTGAAGAACATTACTCCAGAAGAAGCATTCACCAAAGTGAAGCTTGAGATCAGACACTTCAGAATATTTGGATGTCCAATGTACCTTCATGTACCCAAAGAAAAGAGATCCAAATTAGAACCTTCAGGAAGAAAGGGTACATTTGTAGGATACAATGAATCCTCAAAAGCATATCAAATCTACATCCCAGGTCAGAGACAAATTGAAGTAAGCAGAGATGTTACCTTTGAAGAAGAAGTAGCCTTCCAAAAATCCAGAGAAGCTCAGATGGAAATTGATAGTGAAACAATACCTCCTCCTCCTTCAGCAGTTCAAAGGAAGACATATATTATTCCAGATGAGCCAACAACTCCAGTTGGTCCAGTTGCTCCAGGAGATTTAGTTGCCCCAAACAACATACCCAAAGACATCACAGTTGGACATAAAAGACCTGCTTGGGCTCGACAAAATTTAGAAGAAGCAGAAGGGCATAAAGCCCCACAAGGAGAAAGCAGAGAAAGCAAGAGACCTAAGAGATTCTCAAGCTACCTTTCAGCCATGACCCACATTATTGATTTAGAGCCAACTTGTCATGGAGAAGCTTCAGGTGAACAAGTGTGGCAAGATGCCATGACTGAAGAATATCAATCTATACTAAAAAATGATGTATGGGATGTTGTTCCAAGACCATAGGGAAAGTCCATAGTGACTTCCAAATGGATTTACAAAATCAAACATGTTGTTGATGGAAGCATTGAAAAATACAAAGCAAGATTTGTGGCTAGAGGGTTTTCACAAATAGAGGGAGTCGACTATGATGAGAATTTTGCACCGGTAGCCCGATATACCTCCATCCGATCTATCATTGCACTAACTGCTTCCATGTGTTGGAAGCGACATCAGATGGATGTAAAGACAACCTTTCTCAATGGTAAAATTGAGGAAGAAGTTTATATTGAGCAACTAGAAGGTTTCGTTATACACAACGAAAAATCTCATGTATGCAGATTACAGAAAGCCCTATATGGTCTAAAACAAGCACCACGTGCTTGGTACGAGAAAATAGATGGATTTCTGATGAGTTTGGGCTTCAACAAAAGTGCAACCGACCCAAACTTGTATTATCACATTGATGAAAATGAGTGTCTGATTTTGGTCTTATATGTGGATGATCTTTTCATCACCGGTTCAGAGAGATTCATTGCTGAATGCAAACAAGCATTAACTACCAAATTTGAAATGAAGGATTTGGGCCTAATGCATTATTTCTTGGGACTAGAAGTATGGCAGAGATCAAATGATATTTTCCTAAATCAAGGAAAATATACTATGGAGATACTGAAAATGTTCAAAATGACAGATTGTAAATCCATGCCTACTCCAATGGTAATGGATTTAAAGAAGATGAGTGACAATGATTCAGGAGACGTAGATCCACATTTATATCGACAACTTATTGGATCTTTGATATATTTGGTTAACACTAGACCAAACATTTTCTATGCAGTGAATGTGCTTAGCCAATTTATGAGTCAACCAAAACATACACATTGGATAGCTGCAAAACATGTATTGAGATACTTACAAGGTACAATTGGTTATGTCCCGAGATATGCAGCTAATGTGGACCTAAGCTTGGAAGGATATGTCGATGCAGACTGGGCAGGAAGTGCAATAGACAGAAAAATCACATCAGGTTGTTGCTTCACCTTAGGATCAACCATGGTTTCCTGGTGTAGCAGAAAACAAAGCTCTGTAGATTTAAGTACAAAAGAGGCAAAGTACATTGCACTAAGTGTGGCAGTTCGTGAAGCATTATGGCTTCGCAAACTCTTGACAAACTTGTTCGATCATGAGATGGATCTGACTACTATTCATTGTGACAACCATAGCTATGTAAAGCTCTCTGAGAACCCAATGTTTCATGAAAAATCAAAACATATTGAAATCAAGTATCACTATATCAGAGACATGGTGCAGAGAAAGACAGTACACGTGCAATATCTTTCTACTCACGAACATATTGCATATATCTTCACCAAACCATTTTCCAAGACAAAGTTTGAGTATTTCCGTGAGAGACTTGGCCTGGTGGAAAATGCCTCCCTATTTGAGAGGAAGTGTTGATGATTGCAACTATGTGGGTCATTCTCCAACTTACAAACCTATGAGGTGTGGATCATTTTAGCGATGTAAGTCTTTCTCTCAGCTTACAAACCTGAGAAAAAGCCCCTAAGAAGGCTACATGGTTCCTGCCTAAGACAGATCTAGGAACGTAGAGATGACCTTCTCCATTCAAAGAGTTGAGACGAACTCCAGATGATTATCCAACGAGAAAGGCGATCCATTGAGTTAGACGTGCCTGTGGCTGAGCACAAGGTGAACGTGTGAAATCCAAAAGTGATGGGTGCATCATCATGTGAACATAAATGAAGATGATGTATTCGCCTCCTCTGAGCAATAGAGTTGATGAGAAGACTCCAGATGATTCTTTTGCGTGATGCAGTGGGAAAGAAGTTCTATAGAGTGGACGTGCCTATGGACGAGCACAGGTGAATGTGTGAAGATCTGGTTCTTCTGTGTAATGCAATGAATTAGTGCTATGACATCCCTATGGATGTGCCCCTAGTGGATGATCACTAGTGGGTGATCAGATCCTTTTCTATATATTGTTCAAGAGTCAGACCTACCTGTAACCCTAATTGTCATGTAAAGGGTACAGGTCGACCCCACCTTAATATGAGCAATAATAAACGTAAAATATAATTAATATGGTTAATATTAATAATAATAAGAATAATAATAATATGACTTAGTAGAGGTCGGCCTTGTTGAGCCAATAGACACCTCTGTTGGTAAGACATGTCTAATATAAGTAAGAGAAGATTCCCCATTGTGGAATCATATTATTCAAGTGAGTTTGGAAATTTCAGCAAGTAGATTTACTTGGGAGAAGTGCACACCTATCTTGGGCACTAGTCTTCTAGGGTTTAAGAACCCTCTTGTGTGCTAGGTATTTCTTGGTGGTGAAGGTCTTTCTCTTGAAGAATATAGCAAAGGATTTGGTTGGATTTTCTTTCCTTGTTGAGAAGGGTTTCCCATGATACTTCTTGTGTTCTTGTGCATCGTGTTTCTTCTTGTGATCTTGGTTGCTGCAATATTCTTGTTTATGGTTAAGACAAATGAAAATTGAAATGAACTACATGCTTAACCTATCATATTGAAAATTCAACAGATATATGGATTAGAATATGGGGTTTAATACATGTTCAGGAGATAGCTAAGGGTAATTGACGAGTACCCCACAGTGCTAGCAAGGTGAGATAGTTAGGAACTTACCCTGACGAAGCCACCAAGTTTAGAGGCTTTTGACCCCGACCTTTAGCCACATATATGATAGGAGTAATGTTTGTTTGCATTAAAGTATAAAGAACTTACGCCTAACCCTATGGTTGCAAGTATAAGTTTGAGCAAATGTGGAATGCCTTAAACTCTTCCCTGATAATAATTTGGTTTGATGCAGATTCAGTTATTCAAGATGGTTAGGACTCGGAGAAATCGAGGCCGAGGGCATCGTCGCAAGGACCAACAATGTCGGTGCTGACACCACCATCGCCTGATTTAACTCTCATTTTGCGCTCCTTAGAGGCTATTAATGAGACATTAAAGGGACGCCAGTCAATAGATGTCGAAGTGGAACCCCCACCATCTGGAGTGCGTAACCCTGAAGCGTCGAGGGACTTAGAGGGAGGGTCTCCACTGGGGGACATCACTAGAGAACTGCAGAAAATCAATTTCCCAAAGTTTGTTGGGGGTCGTGCAAGTGAACGCATAGAGGCATGGTTGGAAGGAATGACGCGATGTTTCACCTTAAGAGGCTATGCTTCCACATCAAAGGCGAAGATAACGATATTTCAGTTGAGGGACAATGCCTTGAACTGGTGGGGTAATCTGGAGAGGCAGTTGCACCTTACCCCAGACACCGTCTCATGGGAGCTTTTTGAGGAAAGGTTCCAGAGGAAATATTTGCCTGCTTACTACGAGGAACAACATGTAGGAGCATTTCATGGTCTAGTTCAGGGAAACAGGACCGTGGAAGAGTATGAGATCAAGTTTATGGAATTAGTAAAATATGTCTCGTACATTGATACCAATCAACGACAAGTAGAACATTTTGTGTACGGGTTAAAACTTAAGATAAGGGCCATGGTACAGATGTGGAAACCATCGTCAGTAGCTGAAGCAGTTGAAAATGCTCCTTACGTGGAGGAGCATATGAGCTTAAACAAAGGTATGAGGTCAACCATTCCATAACATCCTGGATCGTGGGGAAGGCCCCTAGGAATTTCTCCAGGGGAGGAAGCTTTAGTCCACCTCCTTACAGAAATAGAGTTGCTCCTATAGTAGTTACAACAGGGATTTCAATGGTAGTGAGTGCAACATCCCACTCATCACCAACGACGCAGGCAGGTCAACGACCTCCTCAGGGATCAACAAGTAGGGGCGGGGGTTCCAAGGGAAGGAACTCATTTCAGAGATTGTCACAGGGCAGTGTGTAGGTTCCATCTTGTGTTACTTGTTGGGGGTGTGGAGGACCCCATTACCAACGTGACTGTCTAGAGTCACATTCATGCTTTGTGCATAGAGAAGGAAATTCCCTGATGGAAAGAGCGAGTAGTAGCCACTAGATTTATGCAGCGGTTAATAATCGCGAGGCAGAACATCAATCAATGATGGTGGAGTCGCCAGGTATGCTAAATCGTGTCAATGTTAAAATTTTATTTGATTATGGTGCTACAAATAGTTTCATTTCACCTTGTGAATTAGAAAAGTGTGGGTTGACATCCTATGAACATGATGAATTTAAACAAGTCGAGATGGCTTCAAGGGAAAAACAAGCAGTAGGACCTAACGTCGATAATTGTCTAGTAGACCTGGGAGTGTGTACTACTAGATCGAAGGTGTACGTCACTGCTCTAGGGACGCATGACCTAATCATTGGAATGGTTTGGTTAGAATCCCATCGAGCTATGGTAGTTTGTTTCGAGAAAAGGGTGATTTGTGTTGATGATGAAGGAAGTTCAGTAGAGATACATGATGTACGAAGGAAGGTGTCTCCAAGATTTATCTCGACCATGAAAGTTAAATGTTGCATGAGGCAAGGTTGTCGATTATAGTGGAAGCAGTCAATGAAGGGAAAGGAACCTCCATGGATCAATATCCAGTATTGTTGGAGTTTAAGGATGTTTTTCTGAAAGAGTTGCCAAGGTTACCTCCTGAGAGGGAGCTTGATTTTACCATTGAGCTAAAACCTGGTGCGAAGCCAATTTCCAAGACACCGTATAGGATAATGACATCAAAACTTTGTGAGTTCCAGATGCAGTTGAAGGAACTACTTGACTTAGGGATAATAAGGCCTAGTGTCTCACCTTGGGGTGCACCAATAATTTTTGTCAAGAAGAAGGATGGTTCCTTACGACTGTGTATAGATTACAGGGACTTGAACCATGCTACAATGAAAAATAGGTACCCAATGCCACAAATAGATGATCTCTTTGATAAGATGAAAGGAGTAACAATTTTCTCAAAAATTGATCTACGATCAAGGTATCACCAGTTAAGGATTAAGGAAAGTGATATTCCTAACACTGCCTTTCGAGCTCAGTTTGGGCATTACGAGTTCGTTGTAGTACCTTTTGGTTTCACCAATGCACTAATAGTATTCATGAGCCTCATGAATGGTGTATTCCGTAGGTAGTTAGACCGCTTTGTAAAAGTCTTTCTGAATGATATCCTCATCTATTCCAAGAACGAAAGAGAACACGGGGAACACTTGCGAGTGGTGTTGTGATGCCTAAGAGAGAACAAATTGTATGGAAAGTTGTTGAAGTGTTCTTTCTTCCAAAAGGAGATTCATTATTTAGGTCATATCATTTCCGGTGAAGGAATCTCTGTAGACCCAGAAAAGGTGAAGGCCATTATGGAATGGCCAGTGCCGAAAAATGCTCATGAGGTGAGAAGCGTCATGGGGCTAGTTGGTTATTATCAGAGGTTTGTGGAAGGGTTCTCTAAGATAGAGAAACCCATTACCACCTTGCAACGCAAGGGGGTCAGGTATGAATGGACAAATGACTGCGATACTGCATTCATCAATCTTAAGAGGTTACTAACCAGTGCACAAATTCTACGAGTGCCAGATATGGAAAAATAATTCACAGTCTGCACATATGCCTCGAAGCAAGGATTGGGGGCTGTGCTAATGCAGGATGGGGGAGTGATAGCGTATGCGTCAAGAAAGTTGAAGCAACATTAGGAGCTTTACGCTACTCATGATTTAGAGTTGGCTGCTGTAATGCTACCTTTGAAGCTTTAGAGGCATTATCTAGTGGGGCGAAGTTTTGAGCTCAAAACAAACCATGAAGGCTTAAAGAATCTCTTGACTCAAAGGGATCTCAATGCCAGGCAGAGGCGATGGAGTGAGTTTATGAGTGAGTACGATTTTGGAATTTCGTACATCAAGGGAAAGGAGAATGTGGTCGCGAACGCCCTGAGTAGGAGACCACATGTCTTCTCCTTGGTGCCCTTAAAGGTTAATCTGAGGGAGTGAGTGTTGGGGAAAATTCTTGGAGATAGTTGGTATTTAAAGGTTACTTCAACCCTCCAAAATGGGAGACAATTAGATCCAAAGTATGAAGGATATAGCCTGGAAGCAGATGAATTATTAAGATATCCGGGAAGGATGTACATCCCCGAAGGTGGGGATATTCGAAGCATCATACTCAAGGAAGCCCATAGAGCACTTTATTGTGCACATTCGCGTGTGAAGAAAATGTACGCAGACACAAAGAAGATTTTCTTTTGGGTAGGCATGAAGCTTGATGTAGTCCATTTCATCGCCAAGTGCCTAGAGTGTTAACAAGTGAAGAATGACCACCACCACCCGACAGGTCTCCTACAATCGCATGATGTTCCTGTGTCCAAGTGGGAAGTCATTTCTGTTGATTTTGTTGTGGGATTGCCGCTCACATCGCGCAGACACAATGCCATTCTTGTGATAATTGATAAGTTGACTAAGAGTGCTCATTTTATTCCAGTTAGAGACACTTATGATGTCACTAATGTGTCACACGTGTTTATAAGTGAGGTCATCTATTTGCATGGGTTGCCCAAGAAGATCATTTCAGATAGGGACTCCCGATTCACATCTAGGTTTTGGACAAGTTTGCAGTTAGCGCTGGGAACTCAGTTGAACTTAAGCACAACATATCATCCCGAAATAGATGGGAAAAATAAGAGAGTAAATCAGGTTATGGAAGACATGCTTATGATGTATGTTATGGATAATCAAACCCATTTGGAGAAGTACCTACCTTTGGTAGAGTTCACCTACAATAATAGTTTTCATAGCTTCATTGGAATGCCACCTTATGAAGCTCTGTATGGAATGCCATGTAGGACATCGTTGAGTTGGGAAAGGTTAGAAGACTGAGTGACTGTTGGGCCATAATTGATTCAAGAGATGGAGGAACATGTGATTCAAATTAGGCAGCGACTAAATGAAGCACATGATAGACATAAAAATTATGTTGATGCACATATGACTGACCAAAGTTATAAAGTGGGAGATCAAGTTTTCATTCGTATTAGGTCTAATAAGAGTACCATTCGGTTCGGGAAGGGGACAAAGTTGTCGCCTCGATTTATTTCAAAATCCAAGAAATAATTGGACTTATTGCCTATCGTATCATACTGCCACCCCACTTGCATAAAACTCATAATGTTTTTCATGTATTTGTTCTACATCATTATGTTGCCGACAAATCTCATATACTGAATTGGAAGGAATTGCAGGCATTGGACGCGGGAACCCTCATGGTCGAACTGTTACGTGTATTAGACCGTAGGGTCTGACAACTCATGAATCGTCTGGTAGACCAAGTTGAGGTCCAGTGGGACAAGTATAGCCCAGGATCTGCTACTTGGGAGGATGCAGAGACCTTACAACAAGATCATCCCTCACTTTTTTGACCACCTCGGGAATATGTTTTCCGAAGGTTGGGTGTATGTAATGCCACCTTTTGCTTATATAGCTAGAATTACTTAAGGCCTAATCATCTTTTATTTTCTATTAACTGTGAAACTATTAATGATACACTTGAAATTTTAAGACATATGGACCTATGTGAATGTCAATTCTATGAATGTTTATCTTTATTTGAGTTATGATGAATATTATGCAATCTATTTCTAACTTGAATTTTTTTTGACATTTAAAGTTGTTGGTACATGGATACTGAATTGAGAATATGATTAAATGCATTTACATGATAGTAATGCATAGATATGTATGAGTTTGTGTTATAGACTAATCTGCAGGTCAATGGGCTATGAATAGCCAAAGGATAATGATAATAAAAGGTGGATGTTGTGAACATCGACCAGGAAACAATATGGTATGAATCTTTGTATGTGAAATTATGTTGGTTCAAATGCATTGCTATGATATGTTGATAAGTGCAGTTTTTTCAGGTGGCGAGACAGCCTGAAACTGAATAGACGATGACAAAATTTCTAGCAACACAGTGTCACTGTATGGTCCATGGTAGAGTGTTGACTCTAGTTCTATTAGGAGGGGTGGATGCATTTCCCACCGTGTATCCTCTGAAACCTGGAGTCATGGGATGATGGTATTAGCTCACGCTCCCATAGATGTGTGATGACAACTGTCAATTTCCTACTGGGGAAGCTTGGTCAAGAGAGTTGACACTTCAGTTGACACTTCCTCTCACAGGTTCTATCTGGAGTTAGTTCAATATAGTTGATGCTCCAAAATAGTCCAACAGATGAAGGATATGGATGGAAGATGGAAGTAGGTTGGGGAGGAAGGATGACTAGAAGTAGTTGAGTGTGTGGATTTTTTACCTTATAGTAGAATTTATTGATTTCCTCTTGTTGAAATATATATATATGTGTGTGTGTCTGTGTGTGTCTGTTTATATTTGCTTAACTAAACTATAATTATCTAAGTGAATGTTGCTTGTGCTAAATTATTATAATTGAGGGTTTTTGCGAACATTTTAAATGGTTTTCTATCCTCTGTGAAATGAATGGTATTGTTGATTTGATTGGACGCATACAAGAATTACTTTAGGTGTGATAATTATTGTCATTAGTACATGTGTGAGTCTTGTATGTGCTAGCTACACATGCATGCCTTGTACATGTACACTAGTATGTATAAGTGTTTTAAATTGATGATGTTGTTTATTTGATACAGATGTATGAATCATGTATCATTACCCTTGTATTGTAATTTACTTTAACTTCGGGATGAAGTTTCTTGAAGGGTGAGTGTATGTAATATCCCAATTGATTTTTATTGATCATAGTTGTCATGTTAAATTTAATTAATTATTAAATTAAATACAATGAATCTTTTTACTATTTTATTATATTATGGTAGGTGAGGGAATTAATGAGGGGATAAGGCGGTTGGGGAATTGAATGAGGGAGAGGGATTCAAGAGAGGGGGATAAGGAATAGGGGAGAGGACTTGGAAGGGGGTCTTTCTAAGGGGAGCAATTTTGGAAGAAGGCAAGGAGGAAATTCTGAAAGAGAGGGGGAAGAATGAGGAGATTAGAGGACTGAGATTGTTTTGGGAGAACTTTGATAGGGGCACTGCTGTTGCTGGGAACTTTGGGCTCGAGGGCCAGGAAACCGCAAGGATTCCTAGATCTAGGGATCCAGAGAGGCTATTCCTAGTTGGCTGGGAGGTAAATATTTAGTTTGGGCAAGAACAAGAACAAAAAAGAAAGAGGCTAAATCAACCAACCTGCAGGTCGAGGTATGTATTTTACTAGTTGATCTATTGTTATTATGTTGTCTATTTACCAGTTATTCCTTGTAAAAAAAGAAAATCATGAACTAAATTGCAGTCATTACAGTAGGAGGTATTTATATGTCGAGGCCTTGAAATAGAAGGCCTTACATGTTGTTAAGTTCTTTACAAAACATTCTTATGTTCAATTCATCATCACAAAAGAATTGAAAATTGTTCTTGTTTAGTTACAACAGTTGCCTCTACAAAAAGGACAAAAATGACATTAAAAAAGCACATTAATTATTCATCTAGAGATTGTGAAAGTCCATCATTATAGAAAAATCGAGTTAGAAACTGTAATAGTTAAATTTAGGTCAATAGTTCATGAATATATTCTACACTATGTCTATTTTGAATTACTAAAATAATTCAAGTTGCTTGATCATACCCAACTCTAGCGTTTGAAAGACTATTTGCAACACTATTCTTGTTCCTATAAATATAAATATGAGACATAGATGTATATGAGAAAGATATAAATAGATTGAGAACTTCATCGTAAAATGGTTGTAATGTAAAATTATTGAGTGGTTTCTTTGTGTATCCATTCTATAACCAACTTTGATTCTTCGAAAAAATGTAATTGGGGTACACCAAATTCTTTTGATAGTTTCAGGATCAACTTTAAAGCCTTCAATTCACAAAAGTGGTTAGTTTCCTGACCACTTCCAACTTTAAAATCAATATTGTGATATGAAGATAAGTATATAATGTCACTTGAAGCTCCTTTAGAAGGGTTGCCTTGTGATGTATCATAAAAAAATCCCATGGAATATCTTTATTTAATGCCATTTCACCTTGTATATGAGATATTTTTTCTGCACTTGTAGGTAGGCATTTAAAATATTCAAGGACTAGACAACACTTTTGAGGGGAAGTGTCTCTTTGTTTTTGAACATCTTTAGATTTATAAAAAAACATACTCTGTAGACTATGTTAAGTGGTAGTGCTTTGATCTTGGAAGTCTCCTTTTTGTTACACCAGGTTCTGAAGGCCTCTCCAAGACTTCATCTTTCCCAGAGGTTCCCAATCCCTATTAATCTTTCCACCTTTTTCCATACCTTATTGGAGTATGAACATTCTAGCATGAAGTGAACTATAGTTTCTTTTGCTTGGTGACATTGACAACACCATCCTGACCCTATACAAATCCTCTTCTGAAGAACATCACATGTGGGAGTGTTGTTGTGTAAAGTTTAGCCACATAAAGATCTTGTTTTTAGTTGGGCATTTTGTTTTCCAAATAATTTTCTACCACTAGATCTACTTGTCTCCTCTTCCTTCTTTAGCTAGTGCTTTGTAGCCTATTTTGGGAACACATGCTCCAACTAGATTCAATGACCAAATCAACTAATCCTCTTCTTTCTTAAGCCTAACATTGTTTCCTATCAGGACTTCTGTGTATCTTTTACATTCTTTTGCATACTCTAACCCCAAACCAATTTCTTCTCATGATAACCATTGTTGTTTCCAAGTGGTGGACCTTGCCAATTTGCGAGCTACCTAAGATTAAAGTAACATTTATTCCTTAACTCGTGAATCATTTAAAAGGGAAGTTTGTGCATACCTTTTCTCCCTACCCAGGGTTTGATACCTATTTTCACTTTATCCCCCTTTCCAATTTGCCATGTCAACTAGTTTCCAACCAAATGGAAAGCATGAATTGTTTCCTTCCATATTATTGTGGCATTTTTTTGCTGTTTGATGGAATTTTAGATGGAATCCCCCATTGAATTATCGACTATATTATTAGCTCTCAATACCTGAACCCACAAGCATATTCCTTGAATTAAACCTCCATACTTTTTTTGCAGCAAGAGCCTTTGAAAAGAGAAAGGGATTTTTGAGGCCCATTCTCCAATGGCTTTTGGTAGTGTCATTATTTTCCAAGAGGTCGACACTAGTGCTTTTGATTTTTGTTCTCCAGGCCACATAAAATTGTAGCAAATTTTCCTAATGCTTTCCAAAACACCTTTTGGGACCCATGCAAGCGATATCCAATGATTGGAATTGCTTTCAGAATTTCTTTTACCAAAACCAAACAAACTCCCCTGGACAACCATCTATTGCACCGTGTGCTTATTTTCTTCTCAACTTTAACTATCAACCACTACCAATTATATTTTTTACATTGATTTGGCTTCAAAAAGAAACCCATATACTTTATTCTTTGTTCTAGATCAGTCATCTTATATGGAAATATATGAGTGATCAATTTTTTTTCTTGCTTAGATATCCACTATAAGGACATCATAGATTTTTCCATATGAATGACCATTTCGGTTGCTTTACAAAATAAATCCATGATACCCTTGAATTTCTGAATGACCCTTCATCATCTATAAACATTAGATGTGCGATATTACATGATACTCCAATATGTACCCCTTTTATATTGTCATTTCTTTTTGCTTCTTTAAGTAGCCTACTTAAGCCTTCAACTCTTAAAAGAAAGAGAAGGGGGATATGTGACATCCTTGTCTAAGGCCCCTACT
Source organism: Picea sitchensis (assembly GCA_010110895.2). Taxonomy (NCBI): domain Eukaryota; kingdom Viridiplantae; phylum Streptophyta; class Pinopsida; order Pinales; family Pinaceae; genus Picea; species Picea sitchensis. The sequence continues at coordinate 608,799 of SNQJ01S0003642.1, forward strand.
TGATATGAAGAAAGGGGTTGCTGCTCTATTTAATAATGTAGGAAAAGGTACTAAGGAAATGCAATTCATTATCTAGACAATGAACTGACGGCATAAGCCTAAATGAATTAGAATTAATCTAATGTAAAGCCAACTTACCTTGTCATAAGATTTGGACATGTCCACTTTCATCATCATTGATATTTGGGTTTCTAACCTTTATATAATGGATGCATTCTTGGGAAACACCAATTGCCTCATGAATTTTCTTTCCCTTTAAGAACCCAAATTATTCTCTAGAGATTTGACTTAAGAGAACACTTTTCAATATCTTAACAATGAACATTGAGATAATTTCATATATTCAATTGCATTATGAGATGGGTATAAATTTCTCAAAGGTTGTATGATTATATTATTTAAGAATCAAAGCTAGGCATGTTGTATTGAAGTCTCTCCACATTTTTCCTTGAGTTCTTGTTGTCTCCACCACTCTTTGTAAATATTCCTCTATAAAATCATCACAACCTAATAATAATTCCACAGGTAGTCCATCAGGCCTAGGAATTTTGTCATTTTGAAAACTTTGCACAGTTTGATACAATTATTCTTTATTGACCTCCTTTATAGGGCTCAATTATCCTCCTTGTTAACAAAAATAGGGATGTGTTTGACAAACTAATCACCTCTATGATTGTAGCTTGTGAATCTTCCTTGAAAATGGAGGGAAACTGCTTTTACTCCTTCAAAATCCATGTCCTTGAAGTTTGTATCCCATGTACTATCTCCCTTATCAATTCTCCAAATAGATTTTATATTATTTCTATAGTTGGCATATCTATGCAATAATTTTGTATTCTCATCCCCAACCCGTAGCCATAATGCGCAACCCTTGAGTCTCCATTCTTTTTCTTTTTCCAGAAGAATGTTCCTCTTTTTATCTTCTAGTACATTTACTTCATTTCTTTGTTCCTCATTCATAAACCCAAAACCTTCTTTATTGTAGAGCATCTCCAAGGCTTCCTCTACTTCTCTTAGAACCCTATCATATTTCAACTTTTTGTCCCTTGCCTAGTTAGCAATGACCTTTTTTGCCTCTTTTAAATTTTGTTGAAATTAAAGAGGAGAAAATTTTCTTAAATTACCATTAAAAGGTTTCCAAATATCTTTGATTTTACCCACAAAATCCTCCATCTTCATCCATTTTGGATTTAGTTTTAAGGGATTGGTAGGTTTCTCTATTGCAAGAGCCACTTCTAACACCACAAGATTATGGTCAGAGTCCCCTCCAGTGGTGACTGATTGTTTGATCCTTACGACTTCATTTAGGAAGGCTTCATAAATTAAAAACTTGTTGAGCCTCTTAGAAATTATGGCTTCCCTAACTCTCTTGTTACTCCAAATGGGAGATAGCTTGGATGGTTCAATATCCAAAATACCAACTTCTTCCAATTTTCTAATAAAATATCCAGAAAGAAGTTCCAATTGAGTAGGTGGGCCCCATACCTCAAATGCTTCTATGGTGAAATTCAAGTCCCCCCTACAACAATCAATTCATTTTGAAAATCTATCCCAGTAGTCCATTTGGTCCATGTAAGGATCATAAACATTGAGCACTATGATATCTTTCACCAGGTCCAAAGAAAAAAAGGAGGTCCCTAGTCCTATAGGAAAGGCCTAAGAATTTGTGAAAGTGAAGGAGATTTTATTCCATCCAATCACATTCCCGCCTCATCTCCCAATGACATCAATAATATAGGAGTTCCAATTTCTAAAGAATTTAGAGAGTTCTTGAGTGATTTTCTCCCCATATTGATTGTCCCTTGCAACATAATAATATAAGGTTTGATATTGTTAACTAGTCTCTTTACAACCAACTTTTTTGGGGGATTAGCCATCCCTCTACAATTGAGGGTCAGAAAAATCATTTGGAGAGAGGCATTTTCTCTAAGAGCCTTGATTAAGGATAGTTGTTTTCCACATCTGAATTATGAGGATACTTGTTTTTGGGCCATAGACATGAAATATTTCCTTTCCCTTTGTTTGGGTTTGGGTATTTTCTCTTAAAAAAACCTAATCCCCCTGCCACCTTTCTTGGAAAATCAAGCATGCCTTTGCTTTTAGGTCTTAAATTGGACTTCACCAGTTCCAAAGGATTGGAGTTCCATGTGCCTTTTCTATCTAGAGAGCAGTGTGGATTAGGGTTTGTAGTGGAACCTTCTGGAGCTTGTCCAATGTCCACACCCTCTCCGATTCTAGGAATAGGTATGATAGGTGGTGGGTTGGGGTTTTTTATTCTAGACAATATGGGTAGAAAATCACTTAGGGATTCTAGTTATTTATATCCACAGTCATTTCCTCATGTCTCCAAAACAATTTATTTTGAGGAAATACTTTTATTTATAGAGTGAGTCTGATGAGTCTTACTTGGATTTTCCTTATTTCTCTTCTTGTTGATTGCATCTTGGTTAGGTTATTATATCTATCCCATGTTTGAGTTTTGAGCAATTGCTATTAGCATTCCTATTCCAAGGTCATTTGAGTTCACTTGAACCCCTACATATTCTTTCTTTCTCATAGTCTGCATTATTTCTAGTTCTAATGTATTAGGACCTCTTGAATGCTTCTTCGGAGCCCAATTCTTCCACATAATTGGATAATTGCATTCTTGAGCAAGGTGCCCATAAAAATGGTAGCATATGCATAAAAAAGGTATCCCCTCATAGTCCAGTTTGAGGTGGAAAATATCATCTCTCCTAATATCCATTGACTTTGCCCGAGCTTTCCTCACCTCCAACCCTACCAAGATTCAATCAATGCCGTAATACCCAATCTCTTGAAAGGATAAGTCTGCTTCGTAAAAAGTAACTAAAGTGTTACCAATTTTTTCAAACACCTCCTTAGACCAACAAATCAATGGCAATCATGGAATATGAACCCATATTGTGAGAATGCCCATACCATCTTTGAATCCAAGTATGGGGCACACTCAATAGCTTCAAATCCAACATCTTGCCAACAAAACCAAAACTGGAAAAATTAGTCTTGTAGATCGATAGAATAATTGGAAATTAAATCAAGACCTCACTTACAGGTGCATACCAGTCCAGTTTTCTGAGCTAAAACAATATCATCTTGAGTCTCTGCCCATTTGACCTCTTTAAAACCAACCCATGACATAAAACTCTGATGGGTACTGGGCTTACCTCCAACACAATTTGGAGGTGACTTCTAGTGCTAACATTTTTGGTGCTATTGCTGGGGAGAGATTTGAGTAGATTGAAGAGCTCCCTGGGAAGAACAACATAGATCCAACTCTTGATGGTAGACAAGAGAGGGATACAAAAAATTGACTGTAATCATCTACCTGGCGACTCCACAATCAAAGACTCCACTGGGGAAGATCCTATTGATAGAAAGATGAAGGGAATGCCTAGGTATTAGCTTATGAGATTTCTGCATGAACTTTTGTTATTCTTTATCAACTAACTTTTGTTTTTCCCTTCATGTATAAAGAGGATCATATTTTTCTTTGTTTATTAGGTTGATCACAAACCTTCCTTTATATATCCATCCTTTGAGGAAGAAGCCATACTTTCTGCCTATGTTGTAGATGCTGATCCTATATCCTCAACTCAGCCTATTCATAAGGATAAACTTCATACTGAGATCCCTCCTAGATTCAATCACCCTTGCATCCCTGAGGAGGTTGAAACTGATCCATAGCCTCCTCAAATCTCATCACATCCTATTGTTACTGTTGAGCCCTTCCACCAGTGTGTTAAGCCTCATATTCAACCCACTAGTTTTCAAACTAGAATTAGAGACATGCTGTTTAAAACTTTAAAGCTTCCATATCACCTTCATCCTTATCCTCTTGATTTCGTTAAATATCTTCCTCATTTTTCTAGGGAAGATCATGTTACAACTGAGAGGCATGTGGAGGCCTTTGAAAACTTTTTTGGTCAATTTGAGATTGATCATGATGATGTTTCCATGAGATTTCAAGCCATAACCCAGAGGCGTGAGGCCTTTGAGAATTTTTTTGGTCAATTTGAGATTGATCAAGATGATGTTTCCATGAGATTTTTCTCAAATTCATTGTTTGGAGATGCTAATGTGTGGTTTAAATGTTTGGGAACTGACTCCATCGTTCCTAAAGAATTATGCAAATGACCTCTTGAAGTGGTGGGTGAGAAAAAAGTCCCTTGATCAATACTTGTAGTACTGTGATGATTTTAATGGCTCGAGGACAGGGGAAGAGGAAGCCTTGGCCATCTTTAACAAGAGGTTTTACCGTGTGTATCATAATATGCCTATAAAGATCATACCCACAAAGACTGCTGCCATGGTGTACTATGTCATGGCTCAACATTCAGAGCTTGTCCTTCACCCGAGAGAAAGGAAATCGATATCTTTATCTCAGTTATTCATGGATGCTGGGGAAGTGGAGGAGAACCTTCGAGATTGTGGCAGGATTCAAAGTCAGTATCATCTCAACTCTGAGCGTAAGGAAATTTTTTCTTGCTGTCCATATGAAGGAAAAGCTATGGATGATTTTGTCTTTGAAGCATGTATCAATGAACAACCCTGTATTGATAGAAATCATGTGTATGAACAACTAGGAGCAACAGTTACTACTGTTCCTGAATAGATATTTTTAACAGTTATTTAAAGGCTGATCATAGATATGAAAGACAACCCATTTTTGATGAATATCATAGAATGATGAGCAACAAGATTATCTTATATTTGATCACTATGAAGACAGTAAGGATGATGCAGAGGTTGGCCTTGTCATGTAAGACATAAAATTTGACTAGGAGCAGCCCTTAGTTGAGGCACATGAAGAGATCGTTTTTTCACAACTTGAAGTAAATCCACAATCATCAGTGGATTAACAGCCACGTACATCCATTCTTCTTCCACTTGTACCTATAGTTCATAGTAAGCAACTATTTGATCCACAGAAGCCTATGGCTGTCATTCAATCAAGTGTGCCTGTAGGGGACATCAAGCAGGCTATCAACAACTTTGAAAAAATGAAGGTAACCTTTCATAAGTTAATCATGCGTTGCCTTCAGTTTCATGACCTTGTCAATGAGTACATAAAGTTATACTTTTCAAATGCTTTGGAGCATGCAGGCTTGATCTTTTTTATCAACATTTGAAGGTAATATGGGTGATCATAAGAATGAAATTAACCATCTATCACACTTGTTTCTTATGGATCATTTGCGGTGAAGCGAAGGATTCAATGATCAAAAAATTTGAATGGGTATGGTGGAAGTTTGCCTTCACCTAGCCCATTGTAAAAGTCAGTTAGTTTAGGTTTTGTACATAAATAAGTTCTTTATGGAGCATGGGTGTTTGTTTTCCTTTTTATAAGTAGAATAGTGTACATGTCGGCCTTCGATGAAATGTTTTGAGCTCGACTCCATAACCCAATGCATAAGGCGACTGGAGCTTCTTGTTCTTGGTAGCTCACAGGGAGCATGCCATCCCCATGTGGAGAAAAATGTTATCACATAAAGTTGTCAAGGGTCGCAAGCCGCATCCATGAGCGCAAAACATGACACTCAGAGCGACTCATTCCAATCCCGAAATAGATCTGGACCGTTCAATTAGCAAGAGCCACACGTCATCGGATCCTTATCTCCAGAGGTTTTACTTAGAGGGAAATTTTGTTTGAGAATTGAAATTCCCAAAGGCCGATTTGTGAAGCAGATCTCAGCCGTTGATTCGAAGAGGGAAGATCCGATTTGTCAATCTAAAGTGCTAGAGGTGGGCCGTTGATCAAGAAGCCTCATCTTAGGATCACAAGATCGATGACCATAGTCCATTGCGGGGACGTGACATGCTCGGGTGATAATTTTCTTGAGCAGTCCCGCAATTGAAACCATGGTTTGGAAACAATAATACGTGGAAAAAGGTGGTGGATTGCGGGCTCAGAAGCAGTGTGAACCCAAACCACCTTTGAGCGGCCCCACCATCACACGTTTATATGGTGTCTTATCCAAGAGCAGCGTGTGGCCACCCCCTTGACATTAAGCCGCGTTTCAATCCCGATGCAGGTCGTTAATGAAAATGAGAGAGGTAGTTGAAAACTCATCTCACCACATAAATGGAAAGCGTGTTGAGAACGACCGTGAGTGCAGATTGTCAATCCAAAGCTTCCTTTTGGACATATTTTCCTGCAAAGCACGTAACTGAGGTGAGCTCACGTCTGACATGAGAAGGCCCTCACAGTTTGACAGAGCGAGCACCGACTGAAGGCTTTGAAGTTACTGATCTGATCACATTCTTGGTGTTTGTAGTTCTGCTTATATATAGGCAATTTTGATATTTTGTGGAGGTCGATGGTTGAGCAATGCTCCCATATTGTAAACTTTTGATGAAGAACATTGGTTCTCTGGTTATGTATTTTTTTTTGAGATATCTTGTTTAATGAAAGTCAACTTCTTCTCTATCTTATTTGCCTCTAATATTGAGAGAGTTCATGTTTTATTGATTCACATGGATTGTTGTAACTGTATTACGATAAATGTTTCATTATAATATTGTTATGATTTCTTTCAACTTCCTTGAAATTTGAATCCAAGAGGACCTTGTGTTTAAGTTTTTCCGCCTTAGGCTGCTGGAAAATCTGATGTTCATAGCGGACCTCTACACATTTCTCACTAAATCTTCCTCCTATTCACCCTTACTCCAGCTTACTGACTAAAGTTAATCAAGACCTCACCTATAGGTGCATACCAGTCCAGTTTTCCGAGTTAAAATGATATCATCTTGAGTCTGCGCCCATTTGACCTCTTTAAAACCAACCTGTGACATAAAAATCTGATGGGTACTGGGCTTACCTCCAACTCAATCTGGAGGTGACTTCTAGTGCTAACAGATAGGTTTAGCCTATGTCCACCCTGGTTGCTCCTGCAGAAACCCTAATGCAAAAACCCCATCCAACTTGTTTGAACGTCTACCCTATTGCAAGAACCCTATTCCCACAAATGCATTAGTTATTACATATCATAAATCATATGATCAAGGTTGGTCTAGTGCTATCAAACCATGTAGCAACACAAGACCATTTTGATAATATTACAACTTGCTAGATAGTTGAATTTTTAGTGCTCCTTGAGATTTAATCTCTTCACTACAACTATCAGCTCCATAGCATGAGCCTCACACATATCAACAACACTAACCACCAAGAAACTACCTTTTAAATGCCAATCTCTAGTTCAAGTGCTGAGGGATTGGGAGATCACATACAAGAGACTGCTTTGATATTCATTGTAGTGAGAAAGAGACATACATCTCAAATATGGAAAACCATATGGAGTATTGCACCTAGTTGTTGACCTTAATGCCCTAATTCTGCTTGCACATTCTCAAAAGATTGCCTCTATAAAAGCACGACCACTGTGTGGGTTCTGAAGTTAGATCTTCCCATACAAAACCTCATAAGGTTAAACCACACCAAAAACAATGGAGTGTATATAGGCATGATTGGGTATACCCTACAACGGAAAACCTTTTGCGGTAACCCTCTTCCTACCATCAAAATGTAACCATCTTATATTATACGACTTACCATAGGTGTCTTCAACTCATGATCTATCCTCAATGTTTTTGATTCTCTTCATTGTATATCAACAACCAAATACATAAGACTTAGTTGCATCCCTGTATATGTTTATATTGTTGAGTTATTGTCAAAAGGTGCAGGGTCAGTTTGGAAATCATAATTTTGTTCAGTATGAGTTTGTCAATCATAATTTTGTCCACTATGAGGGCAAGGGAAACTATAAAGAGACCAGTCATAAAATAGGTGCAAGGGTTCAACCAATAACGTTGTAGCATAGGAAACCAAACCAAATGGTTGCACAAATGGTTGAATATATAGTGATCGTGAGTGGGAGTCCAACGACCAATATTTTTTTGATTAATAAGGGTTGGATGAAGGAAGATCTGACTAAATACTACTTGAGATTTCGAAGATAATGGATATTCTATTTATGTTGAAACAAAAGTGGGGCATACCACAAAGCACATTAACATATTGATTGTATTGTTTGATGAATACCCAAAGAAAGGGGACACTCAAAATCATAACAATGGAAAAGAGAGGAGTCTGTTCAATGGTGCAAGGATCGCTGAATGTGGATGTGAGGTACAAATGATTCAACTAAAAGTTGAAGTAGACGATATATGCCAAAGAGAGGATAAATCCTCTTAGCTATTGGAAAATCATGGTGGGTCAAGGATGGGTTTAAGAAAGGCATCTAGATTTGGTCTTGAGCACTACAAAGGATTATAAGGTAAAAATGTTGTTTAACTTAAAACCATTTATTGTTATAAGTTTCTATGATAATGTGTAGAAAATATTTGAGATTTTTTTTTAATGGCCCTTATTGAATATGAATTGTGATGAGATAGGATTGCACATTGGACATACATGGGAAATGGGGATTTTGGGAAAGCAAGGAAGCAAGTCAGTATTGGATATCATTCTCAAAAGTCATGAACGAATAACCATTCTATGTTGTGCTAAGTTGTAAGAAAAATCATGCTAGCCTTCTACCTATTTAAGGGGAACAAATATTAAAAAAATTAGATTGCTGATTGTAACCATGGAGCTTGTGTGGTAGGTCATCCATTTGCATGAATGACAAAGGAGTTATTCTAAATTTCCTACATCACTTCCCAAGATTTGTTCCAAATGGTGTTTCCCTAACAAAAACACATTTGTTTATTTTTCATGGGCATGGTATTCATGTTGCACTAGCCACCATCTAAGAGGTGAGGGATTTGGGACATTTAACTGTCTTTTCCTGCATGCACCATTCACAATATCTAGTGTTTTTATGTGAATGTATTTCTATCTTTCAAGATATACTTCAAATCAATGTTATATTTGGATGACAAAGAATTTAGGAAAGAGGTCTATTTGGATGGAAGGATGGAAAATAATTTGAGGTAGGGAACTAAAAGATTCAAATTTCCCACACTTGGTAGCAAGGCCTTTCAAAAGGGAGTTACACTTGAATATATCAATAAAAGTTTGAGAAGAACAAGTCTTCAACCACTAAATCTTATTTCTCTAGATAATGACATGTTAGGGCTTTGAGCTTCTCACTGAAGAAGAGGTGAATGTGGCCAAAAAACACATGTCCATCCAACATGAACAAATACTATTTAGAGGAGTAAGAGAATTATGCTATTCAATAAAAGGAGCATGTGAGCAACCAAGATTCGATGGAGATAAATGATTAGTCCGTGAATGCTAATATTGAGATTTCATTGGACTTAAATGAACATATTACCAATGAAAATGTCGAAACTTGCTTGATCCAATCAATCATCTGTGATGATTTTGATGTTACACAACAAGAGGAGGTGTAAATTTAGTCCTCACATTTTCCTATATAGTGTAGTGACTTTGATTGTATGAGAGATGAATAAGACTAAGGTAATGCTAGGTAGGGGGATATTGATGTAACACAAAGCAACCATTGTCCCAATTTTCTAAATCTAGGTAGGGGGATATTGATGCAACACAAAGCAACCATTGTCCCAATTTTCTAAATTGCCAAGGGACAATGTATGGGAGACTCCATGATCTAGCATGGATGGGGGATTTCCTTAATCATCCTTCCCAAATGATCACATTTGATGATTACATGCAATGTCTTATTGAAGTTGAAGAACATAGTAAGGACTTAGTTGAAGTAGAGCAAAGGAAAAAGGAGATGGTCGAGCAAAGGAAGATAGCTAGGATTGTCACAAGGGATAATCATGAAGAAGAAAAGGCCTAATGTGAGTTGGAAAGGAAGGATACAAAAAAACAAAATATTTTGGAGAGGTAGGAGAGGGAACAAAAAAGAGAATACAAGGGGATTTGAAAGGAATTTGTGTTGAAATCCCTTACTCCGGCCCTAGGTATCTTGTTATATAGTGTTTTCCTTACTGTAAATCAAGTTAGCAGCTCACAAAACAAAAATACACTACTGGAATATTCAACTCAAATAAAAATAGCAGAATCAATACTGGAAACCAAATCATGCACACATAGAGACCAATATTTTTGGGTAGATACCCCTGGAAAAACTAGTACTAAAATGATTTTATTATGATAAAATTAGGGCTCTCATAACATGGATAATGGCCCACTAAGATAAGTACAACTACAAACAAACTTAACAAAGTCTTCTCTGTTGTACAACCTAGATTCGACACACTTTTCAAGGTGTATGCACATTTCCTTAAGCAAACCTTTGTATATGTGTGTGTCTCCATTGAAACCCTCGTATGCACACTCAATGATTGTTCGACAACTCTGTATGGTGTGACCCTGCTACTTTGGCTTCAATTTGTTGAAACCCACTTGCGATTGCCTTTGTTCTCTCTTCTCCTTGACTTGATCTCTAGATGGAAGTCCTTCTCCACCTATCCAAGATCTTATTGAATCATAGTCCTTCATGATCCAATCCTCTCTGTATAAAAAACCATGTCTTCTACTTCACCTTAGCCTTGCTTTTATAAGATTGAGTTATGAATTAAACCTAATCTACAAAGTGATTGACGGAGGAGATTACTTCTCACCTTGCTTGAGATCAATGGATATTATTTAATTCACTATTTCTAATTAAAAAATTTCTTTAAATAAAACTCAACTCACTAATAAATTTAATAATTCCTTTAATTAAAGTAAAGTCTCAAGGTAGAAGGATTTGGATGACTTATACATGTCTATACACTTATACATGTGTAGAAATACCTGTTCAATGCTACAAACATCAACAATCCCTCTTAGCGAGGAAGGTGTTCCTCGAAGAGCCACTTGGAACTGGTTCTCCCTCTGACCCTGACACAATGTCTCACACATCATCCTACACACTGGCATCCATTCAACCCTACTAGTTAACTGCTGTCTAAATAATGGAAGTCACATAATCGATTCCGCTACATATCAATGCCGCGAAGTTTGGAAACTTTGTCGAAGGCCTAATATCCCTCAATGAGCTCCTAGGAGCCTCCTCCTGCTCTCGAGCATCCATCAATGTCATCTTGTACCAACTCAGTCTCTTGACAAAACTAGAAGGGGATAACTTCCTCTTCCCATCTGAAGGTTGAATCCCCACAAATATACTCTTTCGTCTTATAGTCTCTAGCTTTGTCCTCTTCTCCACATGCACATGGATGTAGGCTGGGCAACCAAAGATTCTCAAATGTCCTATCTCTGGCTTCAATCTTGAGAATTTCTCCTCTAGAGTCGTGTCCTCCAATATCCTATGAGAAATTTTGTTCTGCACATATATGGACATGTTACATGCCTCTTCCCAAAGAAATATAGGAAACTCCTGGTCATGTATCATATCCCTGACATAATCGACGATGGATTGGTTCTTTCTCTCCATAACCCCATTTTGTTGAGGGTTGTATGAGACTGTCAACTCCCTCTTGATCCCTACCTCCTTGCATAAATCCTTGAATTCATTGGAGGTGTACTCTCTCCCATTATTTGACCTCAATACCTTGAGCTTCTTTCCTATCTGGTTCTCCACCTGAGCCCTAAACTCTTAGAACCATCCTTGGTATTTATAAAGAATATTTAGGTTTTCTTGGAAAATTCATCAATAAACGCCACATATTATGACACTCTCTACACTAATGCTATTGAAATTGCCCCACTCATATTTGAATGGATAAGATCTAAGATCCCCTTGGACTTACTCTCACCGCTTGGAAAATTATCCATGACATTCTTTCCAAATGCACAACCTATTGACAGGCCTTTCTGCTCAATACTGAACTCTGTAAGACCTGTAACAACCACCCTCATAATTATCAATTCCCTATAGTTTAGGTGTCCCAACCTTTTGTGCCATAACTCACATAGACTATCACTGTCATGTACCAAAGCATGAACAAGCTTGCCTTGCAACATGTAGAAAGTGCCCTCTCTAATCCCAACGACCATTTCCGTGTCTAGGCTATCTTTCTCTGGACATATGATTACTTTCCCTCTCTGAAAAGTAATGAAAAAACCCATGTCCTCCATAGTTGAAACTGAGGGAAAATTCTTCTTCAATCTTGGTACATAAAGCACATCTCTGGCATCAAACGAACCTCTTGAATCAAGTTGGAATGAAACCGTTCCCTCTCCATTAACTACATACTTGGCATTATCACCAAGCTCCACATGAACCTTTGAGTCCCTATCCATCATAATGCTAAATAGCTCCCGTTCTTATATCATATGATGAGATCCACCACTGTCCAAGTACCACGCACTCCTGGTAGTTGTGCTGGTAGAAATGCAAGAAACTAGTGAGAAATCCTTCTTAAACTTTGTTGCAAACCATCTAGCTATGTATCTATTGATGCTAATATCTGTGTCTTTCCTTTTCCCTTCTTCTTTGGACACTAATATGTATAATGTCCATTCTTATGACATGTGAAGCACTTGATTTTACTCATCCTTCTTCTTCCTTGGTTGTGATGATCCTCCACCATTATTACCCTTCTTTTTGGAACTCTTTCCTTTTCCCTTATTTGTCTTACTGACAATAGCTAAGTTCTAATCACTACTTTCTTGCTTGCTGCTCTTAGAATCCTCCCGAGTCTCTTCTTGGATGCAATCATCCCAAAGTCTCTGCCAATCTCTGAGATGTTCCTGAGTGTAGATTCCCTTGAAAAATGGTTACCATGACTTGTGAAGACCATTCAATTCCACATTCACGAGATCTATGTCCTTCGTTTTCTCCCCTATGGCTGTAATCTGGTCACGTACTTGAGTGATCCTCATGAACTAACTGGTAACATTGTGAGATCTAGACATCTACACAAATCTTAGTTTATTTCTTAATATCGTATTCCTATTCATGTTAGTGATCTGGAATAAACCTACCAAGGTATCAAACATATCTTTGGCCATCTTCTTCTCAGATAATGAGGAATTAAATGGTCCTTCACTGAATCTAAGATATCCCTCTCAACTTTTATCTCCTTCTTCTTGTGAGCTTCCAAAGGTGTTGGATCTATTGGTGGAACAAGTACTTTGTCCACAAACTCCCAAAGGTCATACTCCTTTAATGCCAAAGTCTTGCTTTCCAAGATAGGAAGTTGGATGCTCCATCCTATCTATCTTCAACTCTCAGACTTGCTACTGCCATCCCTTAGACCTGATAAACTTCCCTGGAAATAACATGATGTTAAAACTGCCCATGTTTTGACTTGTATGAAATTGTACGTGCCTGTCATCACCATATATGTATGCGACTTTCCTTACCGAAACTCGCATATGTATGCGCCTGTGCTTATTGCAACTCACATATACACGTCTGTCTCCAAAGAAAACTCGTATGTACACGACTATTCCTTTAACAATCAATGTACAAATCCATATGACTGCAAAAACCTAGTTCTGCCTCAGTACTGTTGTTTCCTTGAAATAAATCTTTGATTTCTGATTGTTGGTTATGGATATGCTAAGATCTCCTTGCAGATATGATATATTTGCTATCAAATGCTATAGATTTGATAGATGACTTCGTCTCAAAGCGACTACTTTGATACCATGTTGAAATCCCTTACTCCAACCCTAAGTATCTTGTTATCTAGTGATTTTATTGATGTAAATCAAGTTAGCAACTCACAAAACAAAAATACATTGTTGGAATACTCAACTCAAATAAAGATAGTGGAAACAATAATGGAAACCAAATCATGCACACATAGACACCAATATTTTTGGGTAGATACCCTGAAAAAAACACGGAGGGAAAACTAGTATTGAGATGATTTTATTATGATAAAATTAGGCTCCTGTAACAAGGATAATGGCCCACTTAGAGAAATACAATTGCAAACAAACCTGTAAAAGTATGCTCTGTTGTACGACCTATATATGACATGATTTTTGAGGTGTACACACCTTTCCTTAAGCAAACCCACGTATACATGTTTGTCTCCATTGAAACCCACATATGTGCACTCAAAGATTGTACGACAAATTCGTATGACACTACCCTTTTGTTGTGGCTTCAATTTTCTAAAACCCACTTGTGGTTGCCTTTGTTCTCTCTTCTCCTTGACTTGATCTCTATATGGAAGTCCTTCTCCACCTATCCAAGATCTCCTTGAATCATAGTCCTTCGTGATCCAATCCTCTATGTATAAAAAACCATGTCTTCTCCTTCACCCTAGCCTTGCTTTTATAAGATCGAGTTATGACCTAACCCTAATATCCAAAGTGATTGTTGGTTGATATTACTTCTCACCTCACTTGAGATCAATGTATATTATTGAATTAACTAATTCTAATTAAAAAATTTCTTTAAATAAAACTCAATTCACTAATAAAAACACTTTACTTTAATAATTCCTTTAATTAAAGTAAAGTCCCAAGGTAGAAGGCTTTGGAAAACTTCCACACATCTATACACTTAGACATGTGTGTAAATACTTATCTGATGCTACAAACATAAAAAATTTGAAAGAACATATAGAGCATTGGAAAAACAATTTGCTTAAGCATTTCCTTAAATTCAATTCTTGATTAACAACACTTCGTGAGAGTGCTGATCAATATCAATTTTTTTTTTATACCTTTTGTCACAACATTTTAGGCCAAAAATTAGACAAGGAGGTTCCTTTCCTACACCTTATTCCTTGCAAAAAAGGTTGAGAACATAGAAGGATTCGATGGGTGAGAAGGAAAGGACAACATAACCTTTGGAACATCGTACAAATTATCAACCCATTTGGGGATATTTGTCTTGTATTGGTTCTTTTTTCTATGACTATGATTATCATGAGGTGTAGTCTAAACATTCTACATTTTTTTACTTTTGTTGACCACTATTACAGGAATTTGGTAAATCAATCATTGACGAAATCACAATTTTACATTGTTTAGATCGTTTTTTTTAGTGTATAAATGGACTCAATGCCCTCAAAAACCTCCATGGCACTCGAAACATGTATTCTCAACCACTGAAATATGCAATTCCACCCATCCTTATGAATTTCTAGTTGGATTTTGGACAAAACTTATTGGAAAAAAGTGGCTGGAAAAGGGTAAAAATGTAGAACGTTTAGACCATGTCTTATCATGATCAATTTGTCATGTGGGAAGGTTGTGAATTGCAATGTTGAAGGTTTTCTTTTAGCAACCTTTTTGGTTTTCAATTTTATAAATATCATAGCATCAAAATACCATTTTCCATAGCATAGTCATAGGAGTCAGATTAAGTATTAGGAGCTTGACTTGTGATAATTGTATGGATATCCCTTTTTTTAATTTATTTCATTTTACATCGAACTTATCAATGCACCCTCCAACCTGTAAGTAACATAGATATTTTTCATGGTTCATGAGGAGCCCCAATCAATAGTTGGCTCATGAAGAGAGAGAACATGTCATAAGTTAGATTTTAACTCTGTTGAATTTCCAGTTTTAAGGAAGCTATGAAATTTCACCTCTCTTACTAGAGGTTTCTTGAATCTAGTCCATGTGAACATTAGCCATAATGCTCATCTGAAATATTAATTTATAGTAGCAGACAACAAACAATATTTCATCTCACTTCAACCCAACTGTAGTATCCCCAAGGCCGAGCCTCGTTACAGATCATGTTATATGCAAAGAATTGTAAATATGTTCTATAGGTTGGTGAGCCAAGTTTTTTATAAGCTGTAGGCTTATGAGTTTTGTTAGGCCAGGGAGCCTAAGTGTTGAAGGCTAAGAGCCTGTTGATGTACTTGTATGTATGCAGGTCAATTAATAAAATATAAATATCGCCAGTGCAGACCGACCACGATGAAAGAGTGATGGGGGACTGAGCGTCCACAAAGTGGGCAAGGGATTAAGGGGCTGAAAGGTGGGAAAGGGGCCGAGTAAGGAGCCTAAGGGATAAGCCTAGGGGGCTTAGGCCTGGAATAATATTTTATTATTGTTCCTAAATATCCATGTGCACACTATTTTTATCCTAAGTCCTTTTGAAGGACCCGTGATTCCCCAAGTGGTGGGAGGAAGGCGTACGGATGGTATGCATGCAGTTCCCAGGGTGACAAGTGTCAACCCTGGTGCATGAAAATATAAGCCTTGAACTGAACCGTGGGTGGGGGGGCTCCTCCATTCTGAACCGAACCTCTGTGCGTGAAACCGTACGACCTCTGCCGGATATCCTGATTCATCTTTGAACCCGTTAAGCTGCTTTTGCCTGAGGAAAACCGGGTATTACCCTGTCCAGAGCTATGAGTTTGTATCTGTCCCAGACAATCCCGAGTGCGTATTCCTTGAACCAGAATTCCCTGTGTTGAACTTGAGTGGAAGAATCCCTGGTGGTTCGGGAAAATTGAACTAGCCTGTGCGTGAAGCCTGCTCCGAAATCATCTCCGTGAGATCATTCTGTGATTGCCAAGCCGTTGTTGAAAGTATTGTCTGTGTTTCCTGTGGATTGTTGTGAATGTGCAGAACTGGACTGCGTGAGGCTTGTTGGCCTGTGAGCGACCCCTCCAGGTGAGGGAGTGCGCAGAGGGAGAAGAGGACTCTTGGAAGGAATCCCTGTAGCTGCCATAAAGCCCAGAGAATTCTGGTCCGGTCTGTTCCTGTAACCCAAGGTAAGGGAGACTGGCAGCCGAAGGACTGTCTAGGTGACAGAGAAGGTGCACTCTCCTGGGGTGGAACAGGCATGTGGGGAATGAGGGCCTGTGTGCAGTGAGCNCCAGGGAGCCTAAGTGTTGAAGGCCAGGAGCCTGTTGATGTACTTGTATGTATGCAGGTCAATTAATAAAATATAAATACCGCCAGTGCAGACCGATCACGATGAATGAGTGATGGGGGACTGAGTGTCCACAGAGTGGGCAAGGGATCAAGGGGCTAGAAGGTGGGAAAGGGGCTGGGTGAGGAGCCTAGGGGCTAAGCCTAGGGGGCTTAGGCCTGGAATATTATTTTAATATTATTCCTAAAAAATACATGTGCACATTATTTTATCCTAACTCCTTTTGAAGGACCCGTGATTCCCCAAATGGTGGGAGAAAGGCATACGGATGGAACGCATGCAGTTCCCAGGGTGACAAGTGTCAACCCTGGTGCATACAAATATAAGCCTTGAACTGAACCGTGGGTGGGGGACGCTCCTCCATTCTGAACCGAATCTCTGTGCGTGGAACGAGTACGATCTCTGCAAGATATCCTGATTCATCTCTGAAACCGTTAGCTGTGTTTTTCTGAGGAAAATCGTGTAATACCCTATCCAGAGCTATGATTCTGTGTATGTTCTAGGCAACCCGGAAACACATTCCTGAATCAGAATTCCCTGTGTTGGACTCGAGTGGAAGCATCCTGTGATTGTATCGGAAAACTGAGCTAGCCTGTGCGTGAAGCCTGCTCCGAAATCATCACCGTGAGATCATCCTGTGATTGCCGAGCCCGTTGTTGGAAGCATTTGTCTGTGTTTCCTGTGGATTGTTGTGATTGCGCAGTACTGGACGGCGTGAGGCTTGTTGGCCTGTGAGAGACTCCTCCAGGTGAGGGAGTGCGCAGAGGGAGAAGATAAATCCTGGAAGGAACCCTGTAGCTGCCATAGAGCCGGAGAATTCCGGTCTGGTCTATTCCTGTAACCCAAGGTAAGGGAACTGGCAGCCGAAGGACTGTCTAGGTGATAGAGAAGGTGCACTCTCCTGGGGTGGAACAGGCATGTGGGGAATGAGGGCCTGTGTGCAGTGAGCGTGGGAGATTCCTGGGAGAGCTTCTTCCTGGTGAATGTGAATGTGTTATCTTCCCTGTAACCTCAGCCTAGCCTAGGATTCCTTTCCTTGGGGTGGAGCTCAGTCCCAGCTCGGGGGTGACCTACTGTTGAGCTGATGAACAGTGTGGTCTAAGGTTGGGAGGTTCGTGGAAGGCCTACACTTGGTTGGTGATTTCTCCAGCTGGTAAAAGATAAGTATTCTAAGTTATGTTTTGATCATGTTCGCATGACTGTGCTATTTTGTATCATGTTTTCCGCTGTGTAAAAGAGTTAATGTTGAATGCTATGGAATGTTTAATTATAACAGTAACCATATATGTTTCACTCTGTATTTTAAATGTGTTTAACTGTTTTAAATGCATTTGCTTATAATTCCATGTACAGAATGATAAACCGAGAGGTTGGGAAACCCGGGTAGTGAAGGGTACACTACAAATTGGTATCATAGAAAAGGTTTCGACACTGAGCCTAGATGGGCCAGTAGAGCGGTCTTTGGACCACAAATGTGAAGGGAAATTGGGCCTGGAATGGCCAATTTCGGATGTTGGTTTGTTCCAGTGCGTCAAGTAGTTTCTTGACCACGTTTATAAGCTCAGGAGGTTTAGCGGTGCTGTGAAACTACAGCTGGTATGGTCTACGACCACAGGAAGATAGGTTTCTACACTGATGGTGTGAGAACCATCAGATCTGTTCGGGAGGGAAGGCAAACCCTTGTAACCGTCAGATCTGGAGAATGTGCACAAGATTTAAAACTTTCGAATGTTGCACAGGAGTTTAACTCGGGAGGATCGTGAGTCGTAAGATCCCTGTGGGATTACCCGTCAACCATCCGAGTTGACAGAAGTTGCGCAGGACTTAAGTCCTCATGGGTAGAGGAGAAGTCCCGAAGAGGCGTCGGGATATTAGAACTCAAGAGAATCGAGACCCTGTGATTCTCGAAAACCCGAGGAGGGATCATAGCCGTAAATATCGGGAGGACACGTGTCAGAATCCTGGAGAGAGTCAGAACTCGAAGAATTGGAGTTCTCGAGCACGTAGAAATCTTGTCACACGAAATCGCGATCCGCGAATTCGCGACAAGATCCAAACCGTTTATATTAGTGGACACGTGGCAGAGATCGACACATCGGGGAAGGTCCCGACAAGGAGTAAATCCATCGGTGATTAGGGTTCATCGGGAAAGTCCTGATAGAAAAGTCATCCTTCGGAAATTGGGATTCGAGAAATCGGGAATCGGGAATCGGAGATTCCGTAGGCAAAGGTTTCGTGCATGGAAAAATCGCGATACGCGATTTCCCGATAAGGCTTAGGTGCATGGGGACACACCGACTATCAGGAGGACAGGTGGCAGATTTATAGCAACAGGAGAAAGGATTGTTGACAAGTCAACGATTGGGACCCATCGGAGATCCCGTGAGCGTATGAGCATGATATTGAAATCGCCGAAAACCCGACGGGGTAGGGTAGAGGTCATATAGTATGGTCATGTGGACCAGAGGCTGAACCTAGCGAGTGAGCCAGTATAAAAGCATATCGGGAATCGGAGGATCAGAGGTTGCGAATGCATGTGCATTGCGACGTCACAAATTCTGAAACCCCGATAAGATGATTGATCACGGTCATGGGCAGTGGTCGTATGGTGAGGCTATAGCCCGGAGGGCTAGCACGGACGGAGCCCATCGAAAATCAGGAAATCGAGGATTCTGCTGTCAAGCGTTTTGGCGCATTCATGTTTGCGAAACCCTGAACCCCAATAAGGGATAAGGCCAGGGTCATGAGTCAGCGGTCACATAGGCCAAGGCTGAGCTTGGAGGACTAAGGCATATCGGAGATCAGAGAATCGGGAGTTGCAAGGACATGCGCCTGTTGACAGCGCAAGTGTCGAAACTCCGATAGGGGTAGTCATGAGAGGGAAATGACCACGGTCAGGGCGCATGGTCATATGAGTCACGGGCTAGGATCAGGAGGGCTAGCACGTAAAAAGGGTCATCGGAGATCGGGAATCCGAGAGGATAGTAAACTTTGACATCAGGAGTTGCGAAACTCCGGAACTGGAAGTCCCGAAATAACTGAAATGAAAGTTTCGGTCACCCGAAAAACACAGAGCCATACAGAACTCAGAAAACTTGTGAAGTTGAAATAACTTTCGTTCTTGTTCGTATTAATTATGAATATTGTGGGTTATTCAGGAAGTTTAATGGCCTCACAATTTTGAATTGGATTGCAGAGTGTGTGTTCCGAATACAACGGAGGCCAAAACTCCAGATAATCAACACCAAGTATGGAGTGGGGAAGAATGCCAATTATCCCTGAAATGGAAGATGAACAAGAAGGAAAGGATGTTAACCA